>CM069302.1:17654322-18254322 GCA_035609425.1 Epinephelus awoara
CATGTATAGTACCAGCTGTTAAAAAAAAGTGTATTTTTTTCTGCCCTGTATTACACATTGTGAAACCCCTCTTCTCTGTGTGTGTGTGTCCCTCTTTCAGTTCAAGAGGATGTTGAACAGGGAACTGACTCACCTATCAGAGATGAGCCGCTCTGGGAACCAGGTGTCTGAGTTCATCTCCAGCACCTTCCTGGGTGAGTGATGATTCAAAGAGATAGACTCACTGGTTTAGAATTAGTGTTTTGTGCATGGCCAAACACACACAGTGTACATATGTAATTTTTTCTGAAACCCAGTTTAAAGGAATGCTTCACACCCCAAATAAACATGTTTATATCGGTTACTCACTCAGTTTTATGGTGAATTCACGAACAGAAGTTTGTTTTTCTTGCATGCTTCCAGTGAACAAAGAATCCAAAAACTGAGAAAACCCTTGATGAAGTGAAGTCATAGGGGGGTCATGTTTAAAACAGCAAAACTAAGCATCTGTTTTCAAACTCTCATACAACTTGTAGTATTATCCAAATCTAATTTATCCAGTCCCATGCTCAGTACTTCCCAAGCAGACTTCCCTAACCCTTAAACGCACCAAGTCATACAATAGCACAAACAAACTAACTGATCAAGGCAGCAGTAGACCAGCAGCTCCTGTGTTCAGTGAGGTAAAATTAATGTTTTTGTCAATGGAAACTGGCTTTGAGGCGAGCATAGATACGTTTCACTTATACTGTATTTCAGTTCCCGTCAGAAAGTTGGGGAAGCACTGAGCATGAGACTGTATAGATGAGGCTTGGATTATACTGCACGAGTTGAGTGAGAGTTTGTAAATGGATGTTTTAATGTAGTTTTGCTGTTGTTGTTAAACACATTCAACTTACTTAAATTCATCAAAAAATACCTACGTTTTTGGATTTTTCGTTCACCGTGGAGGCATGCGAGAAAAACAGATTTTACTTCGTTAATCCAACGTGACATGGGTGAGTAATTAATTAAGATGGTCATTTGGGGATGGAGTAGTACCATCATATCAAATTCAGACCATTTTTTTTTCTGTTTGAACCACTACAACATAAACCCAAAATGAAGTGTGTTCACCTTCCACTCGTGTTTCACTGGGTCTCTCCAGACAAGCAGCATGAAGTGGAGATGCCATCCCCTCAGACGCAGAAGGAGAAGGAGAAGAAGAACAAGCCCATGTCTCAGATCAGCGGGGTGAAAAAGCTGCAACACTCCTCCAGCCTCACAAACTCTAATATCCCTCGCTTCGGAGTCAAGACCGAAACCGAGGATGAACTCGCTAAGGTGTGTTTGCAGCAGCTGACATGAGTTGAAAATCCATGTGAATACAGCGCACACTGTCTGAAATGTACTTAAGGGTAGGGGCTCAGGTAAGAATGAAAGAAGTTTCTAATTGTGTCTCTAATTCATTTTGCAGGAGCTGGAGCATGTGAATAAATGGGGCCTTAACGTTTTTAAAATCTCAGAGTTCTCTGGGAATCGGCCACTGACAGTCATGATGTACACGATATTCCAGGTAGCGTTTGTGTCTTGATCTTCCGCTACAAAATAAATGCATGTTGAATCCTAAAGTAGTTTTAACCACGAACTTCCTCTTTGTTTTTTTTTCTTCGTGTGTAGGAGAGAGACTTGTTAAAAACGTTTAAAATTCCACTTGACACCTTTATAACATACCTGATGACCTTAGAAGACCATTACCATGGCGATGTGGCCTACCATAACAACATCCATGCTGCTGACGTCACCCAGTCAACTCACGTGCTGCTATCCACCCCCGCGCTTGAGGTGAGCCACGTGTGAAAGCAAATGGAGTCACTTGCACACATGCGCAGACACACACGCACGCAATGTACGCGTAAACATGCAGCACACGCTTCCGCAATCAGCTTCAATCAAAGTCCTGCTCAAAGTCCAATCAATGGCTCTTACTTGCAAGGATATTTTTGTCCAGCGATTTGATTCTCTCGTCAATGCACCCCCCCCCCTTCTGTGCTTGCTTCATTTCTCCCAGGCCGTGTTCACAGACCTTGAGATCCTAGCTGCCATCTTTGCCAGTGCGATTCACGACGTGGACCATCCTGGTGTCTCCAACCAGTTCCTCATCAACACCAGTGAGTCTAAATATGGCGCTGTCTTAGCAGCTATGTCAGAGGCTCAGCGGTGTCATCAGTGCATATTCACAAACACATGCTCACAGGCTGATACCCAGGTGGGAACATGCACACTGTAGCCTCTGCCTCATTGGCACACATTCGCACACTAGCACTTTGCAGACAATTAACCTCAACCTTCAAGGCAGAACACACATGCACATGATGTGTATGCACACGTGACAGTGTGTGTGTTGTTGCTCAGGTGTGATGGCTTTGACTTGTGATTTCAAGGAAGATGAGTTCACAAAGGAAATCGATATCGTCCACATTAGTGCCCTTTTCTTGCAACACAACATCATTCAGGCTAACATGTTCTCAGTAGAAGACACCGGAGTAGTAGACCTAAACTTCCTGTTGACATACTGTGTGGTATAAATACTGTTGTTGGGGTAAAAAAAAAGTGGGACAGTGATTTTGCCACCCAAATTGCCACAATTAAAACCACAAAAAAAAAAAAAATCACGTTTTCTCATTTGCCTCTTATGGTATCTGACCACGCAGACAGATGCAGGTACGTAGTTTTGGTTGTGAGGTGTAAATTGTTGCACTTTTGGCCTCTACCCCCATTACAATTTACTCACTTTTTTTTTTTTTTACCACTTCATTTTTCACATTTAAGCCGTCTTCTGACCAATCGGCAATGACGTAACCCTTTCAGTATCCACAGACAGGTTTGTCATGTCGGTCAAAAAAGAGTTAAGAGTTATAATTTCTGCAGTCATTCAACAACAACCTGCATATTTGTGTTTATCTGATCACAAGACCAGACCTTTCTGAGATGCTGAAGTAATTAAGATAGTGGTAGTCCTTAAGTCACCTAAACCGAGAACAAGTCAAGACCAAGACCAGAGCAGTGCAGGTCCCACACGGCAAGACACACTAAGGATGAAATTTGGAAACATACAAACCATAGGAACTCCCCAAATTTATCTGAATGTTCCACATTCCCATAAAAACACCACAGGAAACAAATGAAGATTCCGCTTCATGCCCCTCTTTATAGATGTATATGTGTGTATGAGGGCTGTCAAAAGAATAAAAAAATAATCTAAATAATTACATGCTCTGTGATTGATCTAAATTAATTTGAATGGATCATCTTTTACTGTGAAAGTATTTTAAAAATGTCAATTCAAATGAATTTTGGCAGATTTGTCGTAGTAATGCTGCTTGATTTTGGACATAGTTGTCCTCTACCGCCAAAATTGGTCTGCAGCATAAGCGTTTCTAGAATTACATTTCTTTTATGATTCCAATCCATTCCTCTTTTTCTGTGGCTCAGCATTTAAATAGCCTTTGTCAGATTTGATGGTTTAGTCACAGACTTTCCCAAAAAGTGTTGTGCTTTTCTTTAACAAATGTGGGAATGAAATTGCATTAAAATGTACAAAACAGTTAAATTTATCTTGCCTAGCCGGGCAGCTCTCTGGGTGCTCAGCACCCCTAAACCTCTGGTCCCAGAATCGCCCCTGGTCTGCAGTCCATTGTAATGCATATTGCAAGGTAGTTAGTTAGTCGGTCATAAGTAGACAGCTTGCGTCTGAACGCCTGTTCGAGTGTGGCTTGACAAGGCTGGCTGCTAGTGCTAGCATCAGAGGCTGTGTTTGCTCAGACCCCTGGGTTCGCTGCTAAATGCTTTGTATTGAGGAGATATTTCAGGGGTCAAAGGACACTACGGAAAGCAATTAATCATCATTCATTTTTTTAACACATTTCTTCTGTGATTAATTTATCAAAATGAACGTGTTATTTTGACAGCACTAGTGTGTATGTATCAGAATAACATGGGAAATGTATTGAAAAAATAATCAAAAGACATTACAAAAGTAAATGTTATGCGTGGGAAGTTTTCTTTTTTTTCTACGAACAAATAAATACAAACAAACACTAAGGGGCTAAAATCAACTGAACCATCTTTATTTGACACTTCTTTTCTGCACAGGTAGTTAAGGGATATACCCACCACAGTTGTAGTCTTGACCAGTCTTCAGCTAAAATTCAGAGACCTCTTTGAGACAGAGACGAGACCAAGTAAAAATGTGGTCGAGTCCGAGGTGGGACTTTCAAAAAGTGGACTCAAGACTAAGACCGATCTTGAGTACTACACACTAGATAGTGGGTGGCAATTCAAAGGTCCAAAGCCTAGGTGCAGTACAGTGAGGGTGGCTGAAATGTCATCTATGGTTGCATTTTCTTTAATTACATCTTTAAAAAATCAACAGCAGCATAGTGTATCTTTCCATTATCAGTGTCAATGTTTTTCAGGATAAAACATAGATCTCACTTTGAACTAAATTTTTACCTGTTCTTACCCCTGATTGATGCATCACAAACAAAATTCCATTCACCTCCATCATAAAGTGGAGGCAGAAAACACATGTATCTTAAAATGTGAAAAAAAAACCCAGAAGCCAGACTGTCTGCTTGGCTAGATACCACCAAGGATAGTGGTGTAAGTGGGTGAAATGAGCCTTGTACCAGACTAACAGGGTTCATGGTGTTGTGTTGGTATTTGAAGTGTCCTCAAGCAAGAAACTGAACCTCAGCTATCTCTCTCCTTTAACTGACTCACTCGCTCATGGCTGCAGGTGCCACAGATATCGCCTTGATTTGGCAATTTAGAGGAAAAACACAAACAAATAGAGTTTATGTCCACTGGGTATCGCCTCGAACAGCCATTCTGGAGACCATTACAAATGCGTGCATTGCATAAGGGTGTTACTAATGCCTTATCACAACAGAAAAGACACTGCACAGTCTCACACACTCGACACACAAAATGTGTTGTGTTTCCCATAAGCCCAAATGGGGAATCCCTGCAGTAAAAGCAGTGTGAGTCATCCTAGTTAGGAGGCACCAGACTGATCTTCTGTCAGCCACAGAGCAACAGAGCAGGATCCCCTTTCTCCCCTCTGCTGCTCTGTTCCACTGTGGCCAAGACTAATGCATCTTAATGGAAAATCTAAATACAGCTAGAGGACCTTCAGATGACCCAGAGTGGGGAAACCTCTCAGCGGAAAACATGCTGGGGCTTTCTTCTGCCACTCATGGAGGAAGGGATGGATGATACACGTGTCATCGCAGCACATATAAAATTTCAACAGGCCTATTAGCAGAGAACTTTGACGCTCTCATTAGAGCCTCATTCTGTTGAAAGATGAATCTTGTTACATATTTAGTTCCTTACAAAATAAAACCTGGAAAACCACAATACCACTGACTAAACTGATCATTTGTGTCCTCCATGCAGATTCAGAGCTAGCGCTGATGTACAACGACTCGTCAGTGTTGGAGAACCACCATCTAGCAGTCGGTTTCAAGCTTCTGCAAGAAGAGAACTGTGACATCTTCCAAAACTTGACCAAAAAACAAAGACAATCACTGAGAAAGATGGTCATTGACATTGTAAGTGAAAAAAATATGAAGTTGAATGTAATGTAATCCATCTTTAATGAATACTAACGGATTGTTGTGGGTATTTGCAGGTGCTAGCAACAGACATGTCCAAGCACATGAATCTCCTGGCTGATCTGAAAACTATGGTGGAAACGAAGAAGGTGACCAGCTCTGGTGTCTTGCTGCTGGACAACTACTCTGACAGGATACAGGTCAGAACAAAGCTGCTGACCTGTAACGACAAGATCCATTTCACTGTGTTTGGGGGGTTTTCATGTATATTCAAAGAATAGCTGGGTCCCCTTGAAAATCCTGCAACACTAGACGGGTCGTATTGTTTTTTCATGTGATTAATTTGCATGTCAGTACATTTTTTCAAGCTGATTTTTGTCGTTAGCACTTTCACACAGAACGCGAACATTATGTGGCACAAAATTGTTGACATTTTTTCAGGAACTAGGTTGATTTTTCTGAGCTTTCATACCACACGTAAAGGCATCAACCAATCACACTGAGCAGAACAACAACAACACAGTGGCTCGGTAGTTCAGACTAAGAGGGCAAACTTTATTACTCCTTTCAACTTTGACAAAGGCAGCACATACCATATATAGTTCAGTCAGGAACACTTTAGTCAAAGAAAACTTTATTTTCATTTGCAGTATTATATTTGGCAGTATGGCTCTGTTCTAGGGCCTCTCTGCCCTTCCTAGACCTTCGCAGAAAGCCTCTTCCACACACCTATGTGGAAAGCAGAATGTAGAGAGAGCACAGCTCTCTGCCCTTCCTCATACCTATGTGGAAAGCCTTAAGGCAGAAAAAGCACACCTCCCTGCCCTTCCATGCGCCTACATGGAAAGGCAGGGAGAGCAGCAGCAAAGACCCCTGGGAACAGAACAGAGCAGCATCAATGACAAACAAAAATGACACTGATAAGTCAGACACAGCATGAAAAGGAGGAGCTGGGGTGGAGGCAGGTTGCAAAGCAGTTTGCAGAGGAAGCAGCAACAGTAGGCAGGCCAGAGCAGTTTAAATAGGGCACCCTGAATGAGATTCGGCAATTGGATGCATAGAAAGGAATCCTGTGACTGACTCCATCAGTTGATTGGGCTGTTTGAGATCAGCTGATGTAGCTGGGATGTGAGCTGAGCTTGACATCGTGTCCTGCCTGAACTAACACAGTAGCTCAGGCTATACAACAACCTAATGTACCTCAGACAGACTGTCAGGCGCTGCTCTGGTTCAATAGGATTCCAGTAGATGGTCCTCTGCCCCGTCAGATGTGGTGCTTGCATCCCAAGAAAAACTTCAAACTGCCATTATTTGTTTCTGAAGAATGAACTGGAACAAATCTATTTAAACCTTTTTCCGCATTTTTATGTAATTTATTCGTCACACCCAGTGTGTTTAGTCCTTTAGTCTACGAAAAGCTTTTTATATATATAGAAAAAAAGAAAGTGGCACAGTGAACTTTGCTTGAATGTCCTTACAAATGTAAGGATCAGTGATGCTGTGGTCGAGGTCTTATTCTTTACCCTACCCTAACATGTTGCTAGCATTGCCAGGTGTTTTAGACCTTTGTGTTTGTTATATGCAGGTTCTGCAGAACATGGTGCACTGTGCAGATCTGAGCAACCCCACCAAGCCTCTCCAGCTGTACCGGCAGTGGACGGACCGCATCATGGAGGAGTTCTTCAGCCAGGGTGACCGGGAGAGGGAGAGGGGCATGGAGATCAGCCCCATGTGTGACAAACACAACGCCTCAGTAGAAAAGAGCCAGGTAATGAACACGCAAATGTACTGAATATGCACATTCATATTGTGCATAAACAGTAGAGCTGCAACGGACAGAAAATTAATCAGAAACTATTTTAACTAATGAATTATTATAAACTATTAATCAATAATGAAAGTACTTGCAGCCCTGATAGTAACACACTGAATGACCTATTTCTCCCCGATGCATTCTATAGGTTGGTTTCATAGACTATATTGTTCACCCTTTGTGGGAGACGTGGGCTGACCTGGTCCACCCGGACGCCCAGGACATCCTGGACACGTTGGAAGACAACAGGGAGTGGTACCAAAGCACCATCCCCCAAAGCCCCTCTCCGGCCTTGGACGAGCCCGAGGATGGCACTCGACCCCCAGGAGGGGACAAGTTCCAGTTTGAGCTCACCCTGGAGGAGGACGGGGAGTCGGACACTGAGAAAGACAGCGGCAGCCAGCCGGAGGAGGAAGACGACGAGGAGGAGGACGACGAGGAAAACAGCTGTACTGACTCTAAAACACTCTGTACGCAGGACTCTGAATCGACAGAGATTCCTTTAGACGAACAGGTGGGGGAGGAGGACGAGGACGAGGACGAGGAGGTAGCGGAAGAGGGGGAGACACCTTGCTCGCAACCATGTGTCGTGGAGGAAGAGGTAGCAGAGGGGGAGGAGGAGCAGGAGGAGGAAGAGGAGAAAGAGGAAACCCCACATACATAGCAGTTTATGGACAGCACCTGATTAACTGTTCTTCTTAGTAATGACAGATGATTATTTATAGAATATTTTTTGGGTTTTGTGGAGTCTGTCTGTGTTTTTTATACATCTATGTTTATGGTTCCAAAGCGTGCGCTGCTCTCCACCTTGGCCACTCCTCCTGTCAGCTTCGTTCAGACACGCCCACCGGTACTTCTTCAAGTTTTTTTGCACTCAGGAAAACTCCTCTCCATTCCTGTTTTTACTGAAGTGGTGTGTCTTTATTTCACTTTTACGCCTCCTCTTTACAAGTTTAAGTTAAGTATGTGGACGAGCAGCTCCCAGTCTGCTCAGTGCTGTTCACACGATACATAATATCACATTTTCCTTCCCTCTGCTTCGTCTCAGCCTTGCCTGAAAGTTTCTCTGTTTTATCAAGTGCCCATACTCTACAGAGACGGTTATCGGCGTGTTCAAGGAGAATCTCCCTCTCGGTTAGGTCATTTCCTCCCCTCTGCGAATTAGGAGGCGTTTAATGCTGCCCCGTTCCGCTGAAAACCTGACGGGACGCCGCAGAGATGAAAGCTGCAGCACACTGGGGAGCTTTTCGAGACACATTTCTAATGTGTGGAAGTCTTCCTTGAAAACCTGACTAATACAAATCTCAAATCTAAACAGCCATGATGCTGTCCTAGACCTCTTTAATTTTGTATCATACTGTATGTAAGATTCAGATATTTTCTAGAGTTTACTTTTGCAATCCTAGGCTTTCTGTTGTTAGCAAAGATTAGAGAACTTTTGGAAACCAATGGGGAGAAATGTGTCTCAGATATTCAGTGTTTTTGAAAGGGGGTATCTTCACGGCTGGATTACGTTAGTGTAATCTAAAAGTGTGATCTGAGGTGTTTGCACTTGCTCCGATAGCATTTATACTACTATTCCCATGCCACTTTACCCATATTTGGTTAGTCCTGTGAGTTTGAAATTTGAAATTCACTCATAAAAACCATGAATATGTTGAGAGTTTTCACTGAGAAGGAAGCAGGAAATTGAAGTCTTATGCTTTACTCTCATTGAAACCGTTTGTGATGTGGAGGAAGCCTTTAAATTTTATTATCGTTGCCTGCAGTTCTTTTGAACACATCTTGAGACAATGCAATGCTTTGTAGTTGATACGAAAAGCACCTTTTTTTAGAAGCTTGATTAGTGTTCAGAGTATACAGAAACAGTAATGGTGTTAAAAACTACTGGGGTGATTTTATACCAATGTTACGAAAGCTTTTATTGTCCTCACTTTTACTTTTCTCGCCCGTTTTGTTTGATGTACACATCACCGCCTGCTTGTTTTCACCCACTTCATTTTCTTTAAGGGCCCAGTGTGTAGGATCTAGGGGGATACATCGGCAGAAATGGAATATAATATAATAAGCACATTTTCTTTAGTGTATAATTACCTAAAAACAGGGATTGTTATGTTTTCATTATCTTAGAATGAGCCGTTTATATGTACATGAGAACCGAGAATCCCAGAATGGAGCAAGCAAACAGCCTTTCGCGTTTTTACATTTTTGTTTTTCCACGTCAGCCACTGTAGTTAGCAGTTAGGCTGAACAGCATCATAAAAACACTTTTAATGTGAAGCCGCTTTATTCAGTGTTTTTACCACTTTAAATCACCAAGTCCATTTGTTTTGGAGAGGAGGAGACCTCTGCGGACAATTCAGCTCTCGGTAAAAACCTCCTGAACATTTGGATCTTAGATTATCAGAGAAAAAAGGTGACCACATGTAGCTTCCGCAACAAACCAAATAGCATTGAAAAACACTTATTTATAAATTGAAACTGCTTTATTCAGTGCTTTTATCAGTTTAAATCAGCAAGTCCATTTATTTTGGAGAGGAGGGGACCTCTACCGTTTAGATCCTCCTGAACATTAAACACTTCTAACCATGCGCATGAGAGAAATATGAGCACATATTAGCAGGTGCTAGCTAGCGACAAGCTCAGCAGCATAGAAGAAACACTGATTTGTGTTTTTACCAGCTTTTATTACCCGGACCTTTTATTTTGAGGAGGAAGAGATCTCTGTGGATAATTAATCTCCCAGTAAAAACTTCCTGAACAATGAATCTTGATGGTATCCTAACCGGGAGTTCATTCTTGGCACACGGGAGAAATTTCAGCTGGTTGCCATCTGCAATCCCCACCACTAGATGGCATTAAATCCTACACACTGCTCCTTAAAACATTATGAATTTATTTTTCATGAAAATAATGTTTGCTTTCTCCCTCACAACATCAAACCCAGTTGCTGTCTTTGTTTTTGACAAGACAATCAGCTCCGTTGCGTAGTCATCAGATGAGACTATCCTCTTCGTAGATACTCTAATGCACTGATATATTCATATATCACCACTAAAACATTTTTACTATGTTTAAACTCGCCAAAACACTCACTCATGAATACTTAGGCTTGAACAGTGCTGTCTTACACCTCGGCCAAGACTCTCTCTTCCTTTTTTCCATGTTTCTATCATTTTTCACTTTACACCTGATGCTATTATTTATTGGTATATTTTTCTATTTGTTGAGTCGTTTTTTGCAATATAAAGGTGGTACAGTAAATATTTAACTGTAGCATAGACCACAGTACAGGCTTGGCAGTTACAATACCCAAATATACTTTTTTTTCTCCTCTCTCTGTGTACATAAAATATAGAAAATCAACAAATGAAAAAAAAAAAAAACTTGAAATACTGCACATTGTTTTTTTTTTGTTTTGTTTTGTTTTTAAAAAGAGTGCTTGTTTTAATTATGTGTCATTTCAAATCTTTTTATTTAATCTTTCATTTAGTGCCAACATTTTTTCTCTCTCTCTCTGTTTCTCTCTCTCTCTATTTTTCATCCTCACCCAATGCCCTTACCTGTAATAAAAATTTCTGGTTTTATCGCTGTTTACAAACATATATTTATTGTGCTGTATATAATATATAATTATTAATGTTATTACTATCATAATGCCGTTTGTTGTAAATGGTTGATTCTTATCATCCCTTTTGGTGATGGTGTGGCTGTATTACGTACCTCTTGTTGAGAGAATGTTTATTACACATGAGCTTCAGTGTAAAAATGATCCATCGACATGTTGCTTATCTGAGAACTAGCTCAGTGAAGAGAGGGGGAAAGCCAAATTGTTTTTTAAAAAGAAACTGTTCCTTGGCCCATGGGCTGTGCCTTAAATTCAACGCATGTCATTTCCTTTAGCCTTTTTGATTTTTGTTTTATTTTCTAGTTCTCTTTTGCTGCATTAGTGAATCTTTTGGCTCGGGTTGGCCTGATCTCCTGTTGTGAATTTGAAAATTGTTGCCTTTTACTGTCACAGCCAAACACAAATTGCTCCATTTAATAAAAAAAAGAAGTGGCTCTGGGTAGAAAATATGTGGTCAGTGCAGAAGCTTGCAGGGATTCAGGTCAACCACGAGTCATAGATGTACTACTTGAGTGATGTGTGGCCTATAGCCGGATGTCCAAGAGTCGTATTTGCTGTAGACGTGGTCGGGAGAACTTGCACTTTCCTCACGCCCCGCCACTACACTCAAAGATGTGACAAAACCAGCGGATGTAAACAACAATGGAGTACCTTTGCTTAACTGCAGCGTCGTCTGCATCCAGGTGGTTGTATCACAGCTGCAAACACTGAATGGGGCGCGGCAGGAGCGTGCGGTTGCTGCTCGACCACAGCCTACGAAGCACAGAGGCTTTGAGACACATCTGCATGTTCAGCCACTGCTGCATTAATTATGGCTGAAACACTGACGGTGTGTTGCTTATCTATGCTCGGCCCACACTTCCACTCACATTACTTGCAATATCCAAAACCACTGACATCTTTCTGCCTGGACAGGAGAAGGGTTTAGTATATTTCTGTTGTGAAGGGCGGGTTGGGGTGGGCGGGGACAGGGGTATCGGGTGAGTGCATCATTGTCCCAAAACGGGGACTCTTATTTTGACACACATACTGTAGATTCTAAACAGCCCTGGACCAATGGAAACAGTGGGTTCTTTTCTCATTATGTGTTCTATTTTTTATGGTATGAAAGGAAAACACAAACTGTAACTTAAAAAAAGGTCTTCAGGACAATTATTTTTTGGGTTATGTCTTTAGAATGCCAACTTGTCTGGAAGTTTCACAGGACAATTAAAATGTTATTTTAATGGATTCCTTGTTAATTGCAGTCTATTGGATAGCACTGTAGATCATACAACTTTATGTAAAAAACAAATAAAAAGAATGAAAAAAAAAGTTTTTATATGCAATGGATTAAATAAAAGCATGGGTTGATTCTGCCTACTCGCTGGTTCCTTGTGGTCATTGTTTCAGAGGGTTATACGCGGTCACTGTGCATGAGATTCACTGATAGAAGAGATGACAGCCCGAGAGGATGGTTTAAAAATTGTAAATGCACTTTCTATATTTGGCATTCAGCAGCCCCCTCACAGACCGCTTTGGGTGTGAGACATGTCTCGCACCTAGTCCAATGAGCGTGTTCTGTAGTTTTTCTGCTCTAGATATACTTAGTGTCTTTATACAGCACCTCACAGAGATTGATATTAAATGAAGTAACTTAAGTTTAGGAGCAGGGCCACACTTCTAATTACCTTCCAAGCCTACTTATACCTGGTTAACCCATCCTGCTCTGTTTGTCCCTTCCGTTCATCCATCATCCTCATCCCTACCAACATCCCTTCATCCCCTCGTCCTTCGCCCCTCATCTCTTCCTATTCGATCTGGTGCATACCTCTCCCATGTCTCATTCTAGGTACCGTCTGGGGGGCCTGTAATCAGCTTGGGTGGAACAACCCCCACACTGAGTGTCCCTCTGCCCGATCTTTAGTACATCCTCCCAGACCAACCTAACACCAGACATCTTGTCCACAACAACTAAAACCTCCTGAATTACAATTAAACATTGAACTGACATTTTTTATTCTTTTTTTTCTGCATATACTTGTTAAATCTGTGAACAGTTACAGTCATTGCTCACAGCCTGTCTCTGGGTGATAATATCTGTGTCTGAGCCAACATGGCTTCAGGTCTGTCAGCCATCCTAACTAAACAGCGTTACCTGCTGTTCATCTCAGTGAACAGCTTTCACTGCAGCCCTGATCAGGAAGAAAAGGCTGTGATCAGCATTCATTGTTACATTCCCTTTGTATATCTACAGCTGTTGTACATGTATACTACTATTTTATTTCTTAAAAGTAAGCTTTAGATATCATAGTATCATATCAAAGTGCAATATAGACATAAAGGGATATGTTACATCTGATATTGTAACAGCACCAGTCAGGAAGTGATCAATAAATCCTGCTTTGACCTGTTTGTTTCGCAACAGTAGGTTATACAGGTTTGCGTATACACATTGGTGTATAAATCTGCTACATTCGTGTATACAGTCTGAGACAACAGTATTCAGATGCTTTACTTAGCCAAAGTAGCCATGCAGCAATGTAAAAATAAGTAGTGACAAGTTAAGGTCCTGCAGTGGTACACAAGGATTTTAGACAAGGCAAAGCAAAGTGAGTTTATCTATATCACTATACAGACACAAGACAATGCTTTACAGAGGCATGGATATGCATAGAATCTAATACATTAGAAAAATAATAAAATTGCAAAAAGTGATAAAGAGAAAGAAAAACAAAATCATTAAAGGACAATTAAACAAGCAAAAGCAAGCAAATAAATAAATGCAGTTAGTTACAGATTAAAGAAAGAGATTTGATTTTGGAAAGCCACGGTGAAAAATAATGTTTTACGCCCTGGTTTGAATGCCGTTTTAGCAGACTTCAGGTATTCAGAGAGCTTGTTCCACAGGTGGGGAGCATATAAACTAAAAGTTGCTTCACCTTGCTCGGTTCTGATCTTGAGAACGTTGAGTAAATCTGTCTCAGATAACCTGAGGGGTCTGGATGCTTCCTATTGTACAAGTAAATCATAAGTGTATTAAGGCCTCAGACCAGTAGGTAGCCTGAAGAAAAGAAGTAGCATATAAATAAAATACCAAAGACAGGTCCCTCATACTTGAGCAAATGAATATTGCTATTTATTATTTCAACCTTGGTGTTATGGGCTGACCTAAATAAACTACAGAAGACACCTTTAAAACAATCAAATCGTTGGAGCACCTCGTTAGGCAATGCAGCACACCTGAGAGGAGCTGCAGGAGAGGAACAAGGAGCAACAGCACAGGGACACATACAGCCAAATAATCATCAGTAATGCATCAACATGTGAGTAGCAAATTTAATTAAGTTGCCTCGGTGAACTGTAACTACTTTACCTGTGCTGTTGGGTAGTTAATGTAAATCAGTTAAAGGTTTGGGGGCGTATTGTAAAGATAAGGAAAAAATTAAGCCCTTAAGAGAACTCCTAAGGTGAAAAGCTCTCAGGAGCAGGGAGGAGTTTTACGAGGGGAAAATGGTGGAAAGACAAAAAGGCAGGAGAAATAATCTCCAAACACTGGATGACAGTGACTAAATGAAATGCTACAGATATGATTCTGCAGGGATAATATTTGTGTTTAGGAGTACGCAAACATTTTCCACCACAACGCTATAACACCAGAAATATAACAGTGCAGCAGTGATGACTTGGGTCTGTCTCAATCTTCCATCTGCAGAGTGATCACACTAACACTTTCACAGTCAGCAGTTCATTTCATTTCCACTGGGTGCCCACACCTTGCGGGCTCACAAAAGAACGTGTCTGTGACAACCAATCACATCTGTCAAAAGAAAGCAAATGTATCTCTCTCCCTTGTTCAGAGTTGCCCTGTGAACTTTCCTAAATCAATCTGAAGCTAGGACTTCTTTACTAAATGTTTTCAGGCTAGATTTGTGAATACAGCCTCTGGTGTGTAGGATTTAGTGGGCTATACTGGCAGAAATGTATTATCATTTAATGGGTAGGCCTAGGTTTTCTTAAGTGTATAATCACCTGAAAATAAGTACTGCAGTGTTTCCAATACCTTAGAATGAACCATATATATCTACTTAAAGAACTAGTCCTTGTTTATGGAGATTACAAGTGTGTTTCTACAGCAGCCCAGAACAGACAAGCCAAACACTGGCTCTAGATAGGGCCTTTTTGTGTATTCACATTTTCATGTTTTCACGTCCGCCACCGACAGCTTCTACGTGATGAGAGCATGTGAAGGACAATGTTTTCTGTAAAACTTGCAGCTGCTTTATTCAGTGTTTTCCCTGATTTAAATCACCAGGTTTGTTGTTTTGGAGAGGAGGAGACTTCTGCATACAACTCGGCTACCGGTGAAAACCTCTTGAACCTCTGGATCTTAAGCTATCAGAGAAAAAAAGGTGAGCACACACAGCATCTTCGACAAACCAAACAGCATAGAAAAAACACAGATTTATAAGCTGAAACTGCTTTATCCAGTGTTTCTACCCATTTTAATCACTGAGTCCATTTGTTTTGGAGAAGAAGAGACCTCTGTGGATAATTCGGCTCCTGTTAAAAGCCTCTTGAACAATAAATACTAAAGGAATTCTAACCATGAGAAGTTTCAGCTGGTTGTAATCTGCAATCCTGCCATTAAATCCTTCACATGGCTCCTTTTAATTGCAAGTATAATCTTAATCTGCAAAGTAGCTCAAAATATATATATAGGTGTCAAATAAATGTTGAGGAGTAAAAAGTCTAGTATCTGCCTCTAAAATGTGGTGAAAGAGAAATATAAAGTAGCATAAAATATAAGCGTTTGACCACCATACAGTATAATGTCAAATGTTCCATATATCATCACCATCAGCAACATCTCAGATCTCAATGCAGGCATAGCGCTCCAACACTAGGTGGTGTACGTTGACTAGAAATGAAACAAGGCGTCTGTGCTGCAGCACCACATCAGAGACAGCAGGTCCGGGTTAGAGGGCAGCAGCCGCCCAATCCCTCCGTCATGCTTCTGTGCAGTCAGCAGCGAGCGAGAGAGAACACAGAGACCCACTGATAGAATTTGATTTATTTCCTATAATCTCAAAAACATACTTCTTAACTTTGCTTGCACTCTGAGAAACAAATATATTCAGTTTTTATATGTAAAGTGTTCTAAAATGAGATTCAACCAGAGTGTCAGTGTTTGGGCATCGCCACATAACTATTCCTCTATTAAATGAATCTTGACTGGAGATCAATACAATAATTTATTTCATGGCTATTAGCATAAAATTATAATATCACACTCACGTACACAGATGCACACGCACAAAGCACGTGTACACACATATGCGCAGGGTCTCTGAACTAGTTAATGTGCATCCCTTCTTCTTGGAATTACAACAGTATGGCATATTATGGCATGGACTAAGTTACCTCCCTGACTATCTTTCACAATAACACTGCATTTTGACATGATAATACACGATCAATCAACACCCAACACAGTTAGCAGGAACAGCATAGAGTACGTGAATACATTTGTACAAAAGGTATACACAAACAATACACTATATTATTTGTCTGTTCAGTATGGCAGGTACACACACATTCACACACACCGAGTCACACATTCAGTGGCTGCAGTTACTGAATGAAGCACGCTCTCACTTTTCTTTTCTTTCTTTTTTGTTGTTGGAGATTGTACATCAGTTTCAGCGCCAAACATTCACTCACATACTGCAGAGAGAGTCGTAGTACTCGAGGACAGGAGAAACTATGTACAGGGTTTCATTCATAAAATATTGCACTTATTGGCCCATTGCATCTCACAGCGAGTGCTATGACAATGCTTCTAAATCTGTAACACAGAGTGATATATATATACACTATCTTATTATATAAATCTACATAGATAAGTCAGGACTGGCTTCATGCAATTTTCTGGAGGTTTTTATTCAACTATGCAACAAACAACTGACGATGCTAAAGGAACTGTAATGTTTTGGCACATTTTTTCTCTATGGGTTGCAGAACTGAAAGGCTTTCTGGATTTTATTTTGAAAATAAGCTACAACTTTTATACTAAATGGACTTAAGTTATCATTAAGACCACTGCAGCACTGTTAATGTTTGCATACAGAAACAAATAAGAGACACAAGTATCTGAATTTTAACAGCAAGTAAATACTTAATTTTGAAATTAAAAAAAACGTGAATTTATAGCATTTAAATTATTTACTTTAAAAGACATGTAATTAATCTGTTTAAAACTGAAATATAATATTAATTGATTTAAAATGTCAAAAGCTGAATTGTCATTGTTTTGAAGGCTGACCAAATACCTCCTGACCAAGGTACCCCAAATTTTCTATGGAAATTTTTCAACTTGAATTTTTGGATCTGAATTTGACCAGTCAAATTCTGAAATCTGAAATTCTGAAACTTGAATTTTTAGATCTGCATTTGATCAGTCAAATTCTGAAATCTGCAAATCTGAAACTTCCATTTTTTGGATCTGAATTTGACCAAACCAATTCTGAAATCTGCAAATCTGAAACTTGAATTTTTGAGTCTGAATTAGTGAACATTGAAAAATAAACCAAATTTGGTTCTCAAAATCACAAATCAAGACTTTTTTACACTTTAATCCCAAAAAGGGGAATCTAGGGACAAATAAATTCAGATAGATGTTTTTCAAAGATATTTCAGTGCTATCAATTCACGTTTTCAAGTTTTCAGTGACTCAGATATGTATGTCTTTTATTTGCTTCCATATATGCATTCCCATTTTAAACTACTGTATGTCTATAATGTTTTCTAAGCAGCTTACTAAGATTTTTCTTTCATAACATGAAATTTTCGCATGCTGAATTAAACAATTTTTTTTTTTATATATGGCTGTTTATTCCATGCCAGAGCTGATCAGGTTGTGTATCATACACTGTACTGTGCCTTGTCAGTGTTTGATGTTCATTTAATGAAATGCTGGATCATTGCTATCATATGGAGTTAAGGACGTTTAGGATCTATCTTTAGATTAAAAAAAAGCACATATGATTGACTCTTTTTGGCAGCATGCTCATCGCATCAAACTATAAAGGGTCATCTTAGAGGGTAAGCACAGAGAAATAGTTGCTTTTAAGATTTACAGATATACTTATCAGAGAAATCGCACATCTACAGACACCAAAAACGTGGAATCACATCAACATTATACATACTGGATTCATTCCAAAAGTAAGCATGACAGAGGAACGTACAGAGGCCGTGTTGGAGATGCTAAAAGGCCACTTTTTTATCCAAGGTAGATGATTTTTTTTAGATGACAAAGTTGCACTCATCTGTAACTCACACTCATGCAACCCCACTCGCACTTACTGTACAGTCACACAACAGCCACACACTCATTACAACAACAAAAAAAAGAAAAGCCGCTACATCCTATAGTGCACTAAATCATAGATTTGGCAGCTTTAGGAGACCAAATAATCCTATAAAAGGAAAATACATACTGTACAAAAAATAAAAAATAAAGCACTCACTGACTCTATCCCTCATTTTATAATTATTCTAGGTCTTAAAGATTTTTAAAGGTCTTAAGAGTTAACTGTACATCATGACTATGGACTATTTCCAGCCTTATCTTGGTTTATGACCATACTAACTAGCTGAAACATAAGAATATGGTGTCTCTATATTCTAGATATCCTGTAGTGTTACACATCGTACAATAGCCATGTCTGCTTGTCTGGTTATTTGCTCTTGATATAAGGTGATAAAGTTGAGGGATAATACGACGGCATTTTGTAATTCTACTACTAAACAGGGTTTGAACTGTAGTCCAGAGGAAGCAGCACTAGCAGGAGTGATAAGGGAGAACAAAACTCTGCACACTCTACCACCTTACAGGACCTGCGCCGCCCTCCCTTTGCTTCCTGACATCAGTCACTAACAGTTGCATCCAGGCTGCTGGAGGGGCGGAGCGCTGTCCGTGAGTTTGGCAGTGGGGGCTCCCGTGGTGACGGCCGGATCTGTGTCCAAGCTCTCGGACATCTTGTCGCAAATTAGGTCGACGAGACGTTCAAAGGTCTGCTTCACGTTGATGTTATCCTTGGCGCTGGTCTCAAAGAATTCGAAACCTTGGGAAGAGGGAGAGCAAGAAACATGAGAACAGGAAAAGACAGCTGATATAGACAACGACCATACTATAGGAAAAGCTTTGACAGTTAGCCAATGTTGCCTTAATGTGCCAGCCTAAGTCCTGGGCCCTCTTGGCGCCTCACAAGACATTGGCTTAATTATTCAAAGATATATATTAACAACAATTATAATATTATATATTTGAACCACCACCATGAACAATATTGTGCCAGGGAAGCCACAGAGGTTTCCCATGCATAGCTGATGACAAGCGCACTGTAGTGTCTCAACCCTTAACAAAAGTATCCTGAGACCCTGTGCCCTCATGTGGACATCACATTTTGGGGTTACCGCAATTTACTGCACCATACTTCATTCTGCTTAACTTAGACCAGTTGTCCTCATTCATGGACACTTTTTTGTGCCATGTAGTGATAGTAAGAGCACAATACTCTAATCCATGTGAAAACAAGATGGCAGCCATCTCTGCCAAGTCAGTCTGCAGCCGATCCTAGCCTCACGTCACCAGGCTCTTCACGTACGGCGAAGAGCCTGGTTTCCATTCAGTCTGAATTTTGTCTGGATTCTGGTTCCGGTCTAGAGAGCGGATCCAGAATTCACCAAATTCACCAAAGTAAAAGTGTTCACCAAAGTAAAACTTTAAATTCTGGCGCACCATCCTTTAAATTCTGGCGCACCATCGATTTGGGGTGATAAGGGGCGTAAGAAAATCAATTAACTTAATGGCTTGGGCCTTTCTTGTAAATTATATTCTTTAAATTCAAAAGTTTCACCGCATTTTTATTAGCTTGGTGCTTTTATTTTGACGGAAAGGCACATCCATCGAATTCCGGATCCTGTCTCTCTCACCCTGGTTCCGGTTCCTTACCAAAACAGCCCTAGACTAGCCGATCCTGACACAAAAATGGACAGGGTCCAAAACCTGATCACTTTTTATGGTTGAAACTTGTTTATTTATGATTAATAATGTTTGTGGTTTAATATTGTTTATTGTTCTTTGTTGTTTAAATGTTTATTAATATTTGGTCATATTTGACCAATTTTAGCAACATTACCAAGCTAAGACACTGTTAATCAGGAAGTACTCATTTTAGCATGACATTCTTGTGGATTTTTAAGACACAATCATGCAAAGACGACCAGGAGAAATAAGACAGTAGTTGGTTTTATACCAGTTTTTATACTGGTTCATTGCTTGTGACGTTTGCAGGTTTTTAAATGGATACTTTACCAGCAGTGTATCATAACAATGTGGGTGGTATGTGTAAATGAACTGTGTTAAATTTAGTTATTTAATGTGGAGGAAACAAATCGAAATTAAGGCATGTCAGCTACATAGCCATCATCCTGCCATCATAGATGATGGCTTTGTAGCTGAGACAGGCTCTTTTCTGTTTGTTTTTCCCACATTAAATAAGTAATCTTATCTGTCTGGGCTGGTGTTCTGTTTGTTTCGGATCTACAACCGAGCACTTGACACATTATTTCAGATTCTGGAGCATGCACGCTGCTATTTTTCACTGTGATAAACTCCTCTATCTTACCAGCACCCAGATCTCCCTGCTCATCTCTCAGCTCAAATCTGCCAGATTTTTGCTGGCTTCAGTGTTATTGCTTGAACTACAGACTGCACTTCCAAATTTTCTTATGCCTGCCACCACAGACACAAACAGTACGGTAGTGGATCGAGAGAGAGAGAGAGACCTGCTCCTATCTCTGTCTCCTTCAAACTCAGATGGCAAATCAAATGGCAGTACTGATCAAATATTAACCAAGATTATGTTTCTGTATTGCCTTTTGCTTTCAGAGACATACTTTAGTGCACTATTTGGCTGTAATCTGAGAATCTGTCAACAGGAAGTGGATGCCATGTCCTGTGTTGTAAAAATAGTGGCTGAAAAAACTCAGATCAAATGGAAAGTAAGCAGTGTTGGTCTAAAATGAACCAAAATTGTGTAACTGCATTGCCTTTTTCTTGCCTAAAATGTTTACAGAAACATATTTTAGCTTACTGTTTAACTGTACCACAACATTGTTTGTCACCAGCCAGGTGCCATATTGTTTCCTGTGTCAAGATGCTCACATTACATCACCAACCAGCATTTTTTGATCCTGTGTGGCGCAGTGCATTCTGGTAGTTGTAGGTTCTCTACCTCTTGCCACAGCCCTTTATCTCTGTTTTTCTCTGGTCATGTAGCACCTTGAAAAAGTATTTGTGTCCTTCTACTGCATAGACAACCCAGTGTTCTGAAATACTTTAATCAAAAAGACTCATCTCCTCGTGATGCCACTGTGCACAAAGGCCTACTTGGTTGATAACCCAGCTTTGTCTAGACTTATTGTTGACGTACTGTCTGACATTGATGAGTTTCATATTCTGCTTACTGATTAGGGAGAGCACTCCATGTACCGTTTGTCGCTGTCCATTGATGGGGAGTCCTGAATTAATATTGCCATGGCATATTGTGAAGGGAGGGAAGGGCCTCCAGAGCCTGAAGTAATATTCAGGCACCTTTGTACAGGGCGTAGCAGTATTTTTGTTAACATCCCAGAAGGCATTAAGGGCTGAATGTTGCTCCAAGACTTACCCAACTGTTCTGCCAGCAGTCTGCCACTGTCCACTGAGACCACTCTCTCCTCTTCCATATCACATTTATTGCCAGCCAGCACCACCTGTGCATTATCCCATGAGTAGGTTTTAATTTGGGTTGACCTGCATGTAATCAGAAACAAATACAAATTAAAAAAAAAAAGCATCACAAAATGCTGTTGCTACGTTATGACAACTTGTCAGGATTGTTTCTGTGCCACTTCTTATTGCGCAGAATCCTGAAAGATGGCAGAGTGAAGGACATGATGTAAAGTTCGTTCGCCATTTGGACGGGTCGTGATTGGCGATTACTTTGGCACTGTGTAGTGCTTGAGTCACTGATGGCAGCAGTGGAAAAGTGGGTCAACTGCTGTTCTGGGCTGAAAACATGCATTCAGCATTACTCAGATGTAGGTTACCATTTTCTATTTTCTGGCTTTTTGAAACTGATACTTGTTATGTCATACTTTTCATCCTTTCCTTTAGATTTGTTCTTTGACTCCTGCTATTATATGGTATTGTAGCTCCAAAGGGTATTAGTTATGGTCACTGAGAAGACATATGGGAGACACTGGTTTGTTACTAGATAATGGCTAAGTATGCAGAAGATGCACACACTCTGTGTTTAGCCTTGAAGCCAGAATGAGGATTTCCAGTGGGTTTATTGTTTGCTACATCCCAAAAAGGACAACTAGATAAACGGATGCATTGCCTGTGCCATACGCACTGCATGTATGTAATGCTGTATGACATAATTTGCATTGTGAGCCATGTCAAGTGTTCCTGCATGATAACAATGACAATTTCAACATCCACACTGACTGTGCGTCATCATAGAGGTGCCTGCACTGTTCTAACCTCCAAACACATTTTGAGAAGGCATTTAGGGAACAAATATTTCCTGTGGTGTTGCAGTCTGACTAAAAGTAGGGCAGCTAACACACCACAGGCTGAAAACAGTGGCGAAGGAGCCAGTAAGAAAGACAGGAAGAAACAACGAGCCAGAGCGAGAGAGCGAGAGAGAGAGAGTGATAGAGAGAGCAGCATGATGTTGGCACTCCTCCTCTCTCTCTGTCCAGCTCTGACTTGTTATAGCAGTTCAGATGTGGGTCATTTTGAAGCCAACTGCTGATAATGTTCGCTGACAGAAAAACATTTGTGTTTGTATCAAGTCTAACAGAGCTGCATATGCAGGCTATAAAAGGTCTGTATTCACCAGAACAATTCAGCCTCTGGAGAATGGAGGATGAACGGAAAAGAAAAAGAGCAGTAAATGCTTTGAGATTGTTTGCAGTAATAAAACACGTTCACGTGCAGCGTAATTAATTTGCATGATTTCTTTTAAAGTCCTACATTTGATGTCGGCGTTACAATATTTCCCTGTTTTGTCTCTGTCACAGGCAGGAAATGAGCACGTCACAAGCTTAAATCAGCCACAGCCAGGGAAGGAGCGGTTGCCATGGCAACCCCCCCTTTTTTTTCTACAACCTTGTCACAAGGAACAAGGGAAAGAGAAACTGGAATTTAAGCCTGTGGCAAAGGCAAAAACAGAAGAATTTATGGTTATATGAAGGGTACAAAAAAAAAAAAAGAGGAGCCTCTGCCCTTGTGTACAGCTGACTGATTTGTGCACTGTCTGTCTGGTACTCCCAGGTAACTCTCCAGGATTGTCGCTGCCAGGGACACACTTGGCTCCATTAATTAAGATACTCATCACAGACAGTGCTCAGACTGCAGTATTCCATCAAAGTGTCAGACAGGCCTTAAAAAGAATAATAGGCGTGTCTGGCTCCGACCTCTCCTTACAAGAAGTCTTGTTTTCCTTGCATGTAACGACTGTAAGTCTATTTCAGTACAAATTAGGCTGATAATGTGGAGCATTTTAACACAATTTATGTTAATAACAGAGTGCAGCATCCCAGTTGTACATCCTTTTAAACACCCCCAATTAAAGATCACCATGTGTTCACTCTAAATGCAGCTGCTTTAAGCATGACAGGTGCTTCCTAAAGCAGCTGTCAAGTGCTGCTGGCTACGTGATGAGGGCCAAGTAGACACTGGCCTTAATAGCTATTGTCATAGTCCTACAATGGGTGCGAGCCACGTGGCATGCACGTTTAAGTGTCAAAAACATCACCATCTATATCAAGCCTGTGTGAGTCACATCGTCATTTGCTTGCAGTTGAAACATCATGAGAATATTACTTTCCCCTTTAAAACAGCTCATTCTGTGTTCCTATAATCTCTTTGAGGCTGGCAGACAGAGATAACCGCAGGACAGCGGGGTGTAAATAAAATGGAAAATGACAGTTTCTCACCACAACACCTGTGGAGAGTCGGGGCGCGAGGAGAAACATCAGCAAAATGTAAATCAAACGGCACATTTATCTTTGCAGTAATTGGCAGTGCTGCAATTCCTCTGTGTTTTCACCAAAGCTGTTGCGCTGCTGTTTGTGCCGATGAGAACGTGCTTGTTTCTCGAGCTAAAAATCCTAACCCAGAAACCTGGTTTCTGCAGCCAATTGGACGTTGCCTTCCTTCCAAGTCCAGTTTTAGACATGAATACATCATCGTAAACCGCCGACATGTGGGCTTGGCTGAGAGCTGCTCTTCAGCCTGCAGACGCTTGTGTGACTCATGAATGGACGAGAGCCATGAACTTGACAAGTTTCCCCTCGACCTCCAAGCCTGACAATGTTGCACACATGCACGCTACATAACACTGTCTAATATTAGACAGAGAAGCTGCAAGGAGATAGAGATGGTAAGCTGTTTGCAGATTGTCTCATAAGAAGAGAAAACCATGTACAATATCGACTGTGCAGGATATCAACTGATTGCATTACAGTGACAAACAGAAAGCTCTTTTGATATGTTGATCTGATGCTCATAACAATACAATATAACCCACAGATATAAATAGGATAAGAGCTGCAAAAATCATCAAAAACATTGACTCCAAAGAGCCCAGAACGACTCACCAGTCCTGCACAGCGCCGAAGGACTCCTCGTTGGTGATGTCGTACATTAGGATGAAGCCCATGGCCCCGCGGTAGTAGGCAGTGGTGATGGTCCTGTAGCGCTCCTGGCCTGCTGTGTCCTACACACACACAGACACACACACACACACACACACACACACACACACACACACAATACGATTTAGCCCTGCTGTTAGCCAGCTGACTGATATTTACGCCGTCAGGCTCTGCAACATTGACATGACCCTGCACCGCACATAATATGCAAGTCCATAATGGTAAATGAGAAGCCACGTGCATTATTAATCTGCAGCTATTTATACATACAGAGAGATTCATCAGTCCAGGTCTGAGCACAAGTTCGGATCCACATCTACATTTACTTACGGCTGCGTTTGCTGTGTTCGTGATGTGGAAATAATCATTATGCTAACTGCCTCTCTGGCTTTGCATTGATGAGATGCCAAAAACAGCGATTCAGTTTTGGCTGATGTGATTGATTCTTTCCTCTCCTCAATAAAACAATCACTCAGCTGTGTTAAGCACGCGGTGGTGCAGTGTTCGGAGCCCGGCTCATGGCGTGCATTTTCTTAGGAAAGAAAGCTAAAAATAGAGATAAAATGATTTCAACATTAGCAAACTGCTTGCTGTCGGCGATAAGGCTGAACAAATTGCTCAAAGGCAAAGCAAGCGAGTGATTACACAGCATTCGAGGAGTAGTACATTGTACACAGATTACCCTGGAAACAGGCACCCACTGCAGCCTTTGCTACGGGATGTCAATGAAAATGCTAATAGCTCCCGATGCAGACAGATGAAGCCCCTCTGTAGTGAGTGTGTGTCCACGAGGGAGGAAGAGAGATGTGAGGTCAGGAGCGTTTCTGCTCGTATAGATGTGTAGATTTGTTGTCTTATTGTACATTATATAATAATAAATCCCAGTGATGCCCCTCCTGTTTGTACTGTATGTTTACTGCGCTGTTGTTCCACCCACAACAAATGTGTTTGCAGGCGTCTGTGAATCATGATGGAGCACTTCTGGCTGCTCCACTTGGCTCTTGTTAAACAGAAGCTCGACAGGCAGCACTGAATTGTATTTGCCACAGTGGTTTTGCTCTCTGTCAGTCTGCACATGGCTGCAACAGTGTGCCCGTTTATAGCCAGAGGACAGCTCTGACCTTCACTCCACAGAGACGGAGCTCGCAGCCTGCCGAGCGTCCACACACACCACAGCTAGGACCTTTTGTCAGTTTACAATAACACCAGAAATGCATGTGAACGTGCGCATCTTTAATGTCAGTGGCCAGTGTGTTGTTGTATAAATAGCAGTGTTTGTGGAGTGACATTCTGAACTGCATAAAAGGATGAAGAATATGTTTTATCAGTTTCTTTTAAGTGTATAACTGAGGATGCACTAATCATGATATAGTATGTAGAAATTCAAACATCAGTTCTTTCCCGTGGCTGAATTTTAAGATGTTTCAGTAGCCTATTAATTCTTATTTGAGTGCTTGACAATGACCTTTGCATATCCAGGCTATTTCAGTGCACCGGTTCGCTTGTTCTCAGTTAAAATGAAGAGCAGGACAGGGGGGAAAAAAATGCTGAGTCCCGTAAATTGGAGCTCCTTGAAAAGCTTCGCTTTTAGTTTGCAGCTCACCAGAAATCAATCCAAGGAGCTGACTGCTTCAAGTGGAGAGGCAGTGAGCGGAGGCTGACACGCGCCTGAACTCTTCATTCAGTAAAGTGAGTTTTTAGTTTTTTCACGAGGGTTCATCTTGGCAGCTCTCTGCGATGCGCTTCATTCACTCCGGCCTAATACGACAACTGGGAACAACTCTATGATGCATTCTGACGCTTGTATCTCTCAGCAGACCACCACAATGACATTAGTCGATAGCCATCACCTTAAACGGCCACTTACTGTAAACCTCAGCTCTCTTTGAGCCCAAATACGAAATCACAGCACCCAATTAATTGGATGCAACTCCAGTGCTTTTTCTCTCTGACTCTGCTTGCCTTTGCTATTGACGAAAACACATTACCCCGATAAGCCTGTCATTTTACTGTTCAAATATATTTTTTCAACATCCTGCTCGAACGCTTCTCCTTTGTCTCTTTGTGTGATTAGCAAACACCAAACATCTGGGGGCGGCTAATTGCCACAAAAGGCACCTATTATGACAAGAAGGAGAAAAACATCTGACGGAAAGTTGCCATTTGGTGAAGCGCGCAAAAAGAATAATAGAACTTTCTACATATCTATCCCTTTCACTGTCTCAGAGGTATTACCAGACAATCTGCTCCAGCAGCTCAGATGAACTCCTAATTAAACAGCCTCAGACATTCTTCGCTTTCCCACACATTCTGAGGAAGGTGTTGCTTCTGCCTTCCTCCCCGCTGTTTGCCAAACTAACACTTACTAGTCTCCTGTCAGTAACGTTGAGACTTCCATCTGTCTCCAGACTTACATCCTGGAGTGTTAAAGCAAGGAAACACAATGCAGCCTCTCCTGAAGCTTTCCTCGGTTAATGGGGCACATGACCGATGTGCCACTTGTTTTTAAGGCTAAGGACGAAAAAAGGAACATTTCTTTTGTTGTGAATTGAGGCGCTGAAATTCCAACATTAGTATAATAAGACGGTGTAGTTGGGATGTGTGACATAGCATTAGCTTCAAATCTACATTCTATACTTTGACTGAAGTGTATATATATAACATAATATAAACATCAAGAGATGAAAAGGGGAGTGTGTCCCAACATACTAAACAAGCATCTGCCCTCAGAGACAAAAACCCCTGACTAAAACTGAATTAATTCATAGGTGATCCTGTCTGTGCACTACTTTTTTGCATTGCCGAGCGCACACAGCCATCAAGTCCCAACCCGTCACCGTCTCTGAAACATATTGATCCACAGAGAAAGATACGGGCAGGGGTCAGGAGAAAGTGGGCTCTGGGCATAGACTGACAGCCTCTTACAGACAGGATTCACTCTGCGGGAACACAAAGACGCAGATGAACGAGGGGGGCAGGGCGTCTCTGAAGAGGCCCCTGCCCCCTTAGAGCTTAGGTAGTCCTCCAGGAGACCTTGGAGGACGACAGGACATGGATTTCTCCCACTTATTAACTATGATTCATCATGCAAATACACTCAATTTAGCTGAATTAATTTGTGCACTCTTGGCATGACAGAGGAAACTGTGACATGAAAGGGAAGCCATGGTTACGGCTTGTTATATGCTGCTGCTTTGTAGTGTGGAAATGTGTTTTCTTGCTTCTATAAATTAGATCATATTTAAATCCTATATAGAGTCTGGAGTCTAAATAGGATATATGAGGAAAAAACAGCAGATAATGATATGATTATCTTGTGATGATCAGCCAAGGAGTGCAGGATAGGCATGAATAACACATCTTTGATTGCTATATTCCACTTGTTTCATCAGGTTTGATCAGGAATCCAACATTTTGTGTCCCACTTCTACACGTTTAATGCTTCGATGTTAATATTTCATACCCAGATCTGCAGCTTGATCCTCTTGTCGTTCTTGTACACAGTCTTTACTTTGAAGTCGATGCCCACTGTGCTGACGAAGGCCGAGGTGAAGGCGTCGTCGGCGTAGCGGAACAGGAAGGACGTTTTGCCCACGCTGCTGTTGCCGATGATCAGCAGCTTGAACATGTAGTCGAAGTTTTGGTCCCCTCCCTCCCCCTTCCCTTTCACATCCTGAGTGGCAGCCATCTGCAAGGGAAACACAAAAGGAGACGCTGAAGTAGAGCTTCACCTTGACTTAATGTGGAGCTTTTCAGAGCCCGTGACGCACACAAGATTCACAAGATGCAAGAATCCATCTCATGAGAAGATTATTTGTGTTTCAGTGGACTGGAGATGTTGTAACTCAGAGTCCTGCACAAGCTTCCTGTGCAGGCCTCAGATCAGAGGTGACAGAAGGCTGTGTCAGGCAAAGCAGCATGACCAACACAGCAAGCTGTTGTATTGATGAGTATTAGATAACAAGGGATTTTTTAAAAAGCTGAGTTTGTCTTCTCTAAAGCCAAAATGATGAAGTCAAGGATTATCAGAATTGATTTTATGGATATTAGCTGGTGAATACAAGTCAGATGGAGCACTTTTGATGCACTTTGCAAAATAGACCTATATGCTACTGGACATGCAATCAAAATTCACCAGCCACTGAATCTTCCACATTACGGCTGCAATGTCCTACAGCTGTAAAAAGGATGTCATGGATACATATCTAAATATACACCGTGCAAGCTGTCAGCAGTCAGCGACCTAAGAGGACAAGAGTACTACGAGCAAGATGTCCAGAGCAGTCATCTTAGCTCCAAGGTGAATGTTTTGCCAAAACCCACTGCGCTTATATTCCAAACATGAGCAGCCCAGCTCTCCTTGGAGCCTAACCAGTTATAAAAGATGCCGGACCTCAATCCTGCACATCCTGCACCGGGTTTCTGCTCGCTTCCGTGTATGAGAAAAAAAAAAACCCACCGAGGCAGTAATGGCAAGGACACCGCTTTGAAAATATCAGTACAATGCTGCTCTTTACACACACTACGATAAAAGCATTTAATATGATAATACACGATGTATTTGAGCAGGGAGCTACATGCCAGCTAATGCTACACGAGCAATTCTGGCCAGGAGGTCATTTTATGTATTCATGAAATTCTTCCACATAACTATTAATAAATGAAACTACAAAAAAGAAGAAAAAACCGCGTTGATGACATTGTGTGAACAAACCTGTTTTGAAGGCCTCGGTCTGTATCTGTGTCTGCCCCTGTTATTGCAGAATACGGGTTTTATAGTATTAGTGTCTAATGCAGGCGGTGGTGTTTCCTTCCCCCCTCTCTGTGTCTCGCTTTCCTCTCTCTGGAGCGCCGAGCAGCTTCAGCACCTGGGAGCTGTCCCTCTCCGCTTCGGATGTGGCACGCGCCCCTGAGCTGACGAGGCTGGCTCGCGTGAGATGAGCACGAGCGGAGGGGAAAGTGCGTTTCATGCGTGTGTGTGACGTCACGGATGGTGTGGGTTTAAAAAGCAGACGGGTGTTGTAGTTTTTTTGCGCAGCATGGGCGCACAGGCGGAGGAGAGCGTTAAAAGCAGAGATGCGACTACATTACTCAGCATGCCGCGCGTCACAGCTGTCGGCAGATGTGTAAGTTAATACGAGAGCGCAGGAAAAAGCTTTGTAGTTCCTTTTTTTTTAATTTGTTAAATAAGCATCAGACAGCGCCTACAAACGCTCCTCACCGTGCAAGAGAGATGAAAACTGCAATAAAACTGGAAACCATAATTAAATAATGCATCTTACCTTCCCGTACAAGTCCATTTTGTGTCTCTTTAAAAATACACCCCAGTGCCTATAATAAACTCCCAGCTGGACAGTAATTTTTTTTCAGGAAGCAAGTATAATGGCCTCTCCTTTTGCGTCACTCTCGCCGCCGTCCCCCCGCCCATGCAGCCAGCTCCGCTTCAGAGAACAAGCGGCTGAGCAAATAAGAGAGGCCTGAGTGGTGATGAATATTATTATTGTGTTGCTTTCAATGGGAGCAAGTGCGGGATGAGGCCGAGGCGGAAGTGCATGGAAATGGGCATCTTTGCAATTGTAATCACCTCGGCTCTCTTTTTGTGTCTTATTTAACACCTGCATAATTAATCTGAGAGGTGCAAATGCGATTGGCACAATTATTCTCCTTTATTATTCCCCTGGATGCTTTTAATAAGTGGCGTCAACTTTCCCCTATTACTCATCTCACACCTGACGCTTAGTCTATAACAGTCCAGCGTGCGCAAAGAGGCCTCGGTCAGCCACAACAGACGTTACATAAGCGCGGACTACAACTCGCACAGGCTCTAGCTGACGGGAGTCTTGTATCTGCCAGTTAGCAGACATTTGATAGGGCGTGTATGAGTTTATAGGGCGGGATTGTGCGCTGACTGACCGCCCTTTGACTGGAGGATCTGTGTGTGCAGGCTGGGGAGTGCGCAGCAGAGGGGCGGGTCAGGTAGGCTGCATAAACACGTCTGTTTACGCACATTTTGCCTGTTGTAACTTCAAATATGTGCCATATATGTGCAGGGCGTGAGTCCATCTCGCGCGTAAGTAGGTCAGTGGCTCATTTGTTCTGTTAGTTTGGGACATTTAGTGCCGATTTCATCCAAAATCCTAACAATCTGTTGGCGTGTTTGAAAGCTGCTCTGGGATCATTTGGAGCGGTGGCGCTTCTCAGCTTCTCTTTTTTCGACAATACGAGCACCTACATTCAAAATAACAGTTGTTTGCAGACACAGAGATGTCGTTTTTGTTTCAGTGCATGATGGTAAACAAAACTTTTCTAGAAGGATTCATGTTTAACGGCAGCTGTAGCACCATCTGCCGTTGGAAAAAGGTGCTCTGGTGATATTCTTGGCAGCTCTCAAAGGCAGGCCTGTGCTAATGATTAACAAAGCAATATTGGCTGTTATTCAGATAACTGTTGCTTTATAAGCCCACTGACCTCTTTATACCGACGAGCTGTGTCTGTTTACAAAGGGAGATTGGTTATTTGTATCTAGAGCAACCTTATCCTATTTTAGTGTTACAGCTTTCCAAATTAACCTCAACTGTTTGAGACATCATTAAATGAGTCTTGCATAAAACAGTACAGGTTATAGGGTATAAACCTTTTATAGAATCTCTGAAGACCTTATGTGTACTCCAGTTGGAGCTGGGCGATAAAATCAAACATCACAATATTTTTGACAAGACACTGTGGGGTTGAATACCGGTGCTTTTACAAAATATTTACAGGATGAGATTTTTGGTAAATCATCAATAATGTGACATAACATGACATAACCTCTCCCCTCATTTACTGTATTTTCTACCATACTGGTGACAGTTCGCAATGGAGGACTCCATTGAAGTGATTCTGCAGGATTATGGCAAGGTCCTTCCCACCACCAAACCCCATCCCGTCCTGTCGGCCTGCGTAGGCTCTCTGCTCACAGGCCTCTACGGACTATGGAGCCTGTTTTCTCTGCCTGGATTTCGCAAAATCCCAATGAACCTCAAGGTGCTTGAGATTCCCTTTTTATTTTCTGTTTTTACCTGCTGGCTTTGCTTTCTTCACATTCTTTCAAATGCCAAATGCTGCATGTTTGTGTGAAATCAAAAGACAGAACATAACTTGCACAATAACGATGATTTGCTTATTTTGGAGCTTAGTGCTCTGCGCTAGCGAGAAGAAAATGGTAAGTCTGTAACCGCCATTATGTTTCATGGAGAGCTGCACCATTTTCTACAGTATGTCAATCTGAAGTCTATTGTCGTAACATAATGGTTCGTGTACTATTTTTGTTCCCTGTCGGAACAAGATGAGCAGGAAAACATGATGATCAGGAGCAGATTATCAGAAGTTAGGTAATGCTGGAGCTGTTTTTGTTGCATGGATGATCTGATATTTCATAAGCAAAAGAAGCAGTTTAACAGCTAATACTAACACATAAAATATGATTAAAATCTAACAGCTTTTCCGTGTTTGTTTATTATATCTCTGACCTGTGATTTTTTTGGATGAATGACACAAGATTTGTTTATCCTGCCAGCGACTGTATATCTTAAACCCAGTGCACCTCAGGTAGAGACAAGAGAGAGCCCTGCAGAATTTGTCACTCAGACAGATAATGTCAGATCCACTGTCAGTGAGTGGGAGATCAGATTCAAGGTTAAACTGTAGTCACAGCACTCAAAAGACTGGACTGTTGTCAGCACAAGTAAAAGGAAAAGCATATGCAGAGGTGTTTTGCATGAAAAAGAAAATCATGTTGATGTAGTCTTGGTTAGAGTGTCATGATTTCTCTTGAACTCTCCCTTTCAGTTGAGCTTGATGCAGACTTATCTACAGTAGGGCTCATATCGTGACTTGTACTGACTTATTTTATGTTTATACTGTTGTCTAGGTTCCTTATTTACCCTCCAGCAAGGTTCAGACACTGAACATTATGCAGCTGCTGGAGGGACGGACAGGTCGCTTAGCAGATCTGGGATCAGGAGATGGAAGACTGGTAAGTGAGTGTTCGAGTGTTTTACAAAAATAACTGTGAAGAATTCCCTCTGTCCGAACTGCAAATCTGGACTCTGCCTGTGTTTTATATAAGTGTAGCCAGTGAGTGGGATTCAAGTTGCCCAGCCAATGCAAATAGTGTTCAATCACATTCGTTTATGGCCAAAAACTAGAGCGCAAATCTGACTCTAAAATTGTTATTATCATGAGTTAATTTTAAATCTAAGTGTGATGTGTGTGTTCTGTTTGGTACTGCAGTTGTGTTTTAAATCATCACATTTGTTTTCCCAGGTGTTTGCGGCGTCTTCTGCTGGTTTCCAGTGCACAGGGTTTGAGATTAACTCCATTTTGGTAGCCTATGCCAGGAACAAGGCCAGCTGGAATAGAGTGCCCCCCAGCCAGGCCACCTTTGTTAAAAAGGATTTCTGGAAGGTACGACTGTGTCTAAAGGAATATTCAGCCCATGCTACTTATTCTTCTTGGAGCTTCTTTGTTTCTTTGATGAAAACATTGTTTATCTTGAATGCCTCTGGTGAACGAAGCGTTCAAAAACGGAGAATATTCTTGATGAATTGAAGTTATAGGGGTCCTCCTTTAACAACAGCAAAACTATATGAAAACATCCATTGACAACCTCTCACACAACTCATGCAGCATAATCTAAATCTAATTTATCCAGCTGTGTGTTCAGTACTTTTGAGACAGCCTGTTCTGATGGGGAACCAATCTAAAAGTAAAACTCTTCTTTGCTCTCTTCAAAGCCGGACTCCATTGACAAAAACAGTCATTTTAGTAATTTTAATTTTAGTGTTGGTATAGTTTTGCTACTGTTAAATGCCAATCCCTTTTACTTAAAGGGGTGATCAAGAATGGTCTCCATTTTCAGATTCTTTGTTCCATAAAAGTATGTGAGAAAAACAAAGTTATCTCTGTGAATTCAGTGTAAGACAAGTGAGTAGCTGATGTACAAATGGTCATTTGTGGTTGAAGTATTCCTTTAACAAAAATAATTTCTTCCCTCAAAATAGATCAAAGTTGTTTTATGACCCTATTTCTGTCTTTTGTTCTTTCACAGACTGATTTATCGAGGTACAACAATGTGACAGCTTTCCTTGCTCCAGGAGTGGTGGGTTTTCGATGCTGTGTAAGTCATTTAGCATGCGTAGCATTTCATTGCTAATTGACTTATGTAACTGTTTCTGATTGGTTTGCAGATGGAGGTCCTGGGTAGGAAGTTACTGAAAGAGCTACCTGATGATGCTCGTGTCATTGCCTGTCGTTTTCCTTTCCCCAACTGGCCACAACAATCGTGTATCGGCTCCGGTCTCGACTTGACTTTTGCTTATGACATGAGCACTGTGCGCTCACACCTGAGCAAGAGACAAGACACTAGCACTGTCATTCTCAACAGCACCGAACCCTACAGACACTCCTCTGTTTTCGTGAACCAGAAATGAACAAAAATGTGATATTTAAAAGAATCCCAGACAAATAAAACACATTTTTAGTAGGTCATCATAAATAAATTTGTGATACCTGTCACTTATGAGCACTGATCAGGAATGATCATTTTGAAAGATGTCTTTGAACATTGCAAGGATGAGAGGGACTGTGACTAAGCAAGATGTCAGGATGATTTTGACATCACATATCCCCTGCAGTATTTGTTCCATCTTTGCACAGCCAGAACAGGCTGAGCCTTTGCCATCCAGCCGACAATCTTGTTATAAATACCACTGTGCACCACTATCTGGAATATGGCTGCAGAGCTCTAAGAGCTCCTCCACTAAAGATAATTTTACCCCCACATCAACACAAATAAACCTCTTGAGTAGCATGCTACAGGAGGTCATTGTTTGTGTGTGTTATTCAACAGTTTTGTTCGGCTTTGCTTTCGTGTCAAAGATTCATTTGTTGTGTTTCTTCAAGAAATAAGTCTCCAGCTCAAGGCCATTGTGAAATGTATTCAGTGGGTCTCCTAGGCAGCCACTGAGGGTAAGGCACAAAGATGTTTTCATATTGTGCACAGTCCAGAATAATTATCTGTGCAACCTGACCCTTGTGGGTTAGATGGAGTAAGTGGGTAGCAAAATGTGTATATGCTTCAGTCAGAGAACCATGGTTGTATTTGTAACTGTCTGTCTGTCTGTTTGTCAGCATTAAAACGAGGTTTCAGTGTGAAATGACTTGATTGATTCACATCAAAATTTAATGAACATAGCAAGATAAAGCATTTTGAATATTTTGCCATTTTCTCGTGAACAATGTCTGGCTGTGATTTTATTTGGATGAAGACTAGAACATTCTAAACATTTTGTGTTACGGTAACAAATTTGAAGGATTATGCAGCCTTGGTTGAGGAACCTGCTCTCCGTTTTGCATGTCAATGACCTTGTGCTACTGTAGCACCTGCAGTGACACTGTCATAGTCTGTAGGCCTCGAAAAAAAGACCCACATCTGCAAGTCAGAACAGTAATCTTCCAATGTTCTGACACCTGCACAATCTCCCCACTCTAACTCCACTGTAAACACTCTAATGAAGTCTCACATTTCAATAGTTGCTATACCATAAACAGTCTTTGATAAACATAGTTTTAAAGGCGGAACGGGTTTGTAACCTGCACTGTTCCTCAAGAGGTGGTCAGAGTTTGGTTTGCTTCAAGTCTGCGGTACGGTTCACTTTACCTGTGCTTTGTGAACACGCTTTGTGCTTTGCCATTGTATTTAGACCTCTAGATCACATGCTATTGCAATCAGACAAACCCATGTCTGCCTGTAAAAAGGACACAGGCCCAGTAGTTTGGTCCATGGAAGATACTGCACATCTCCAGATGTGGAAATGTAGAATACATCCAACAGTCTACAGCACACAGAAACACTAAGGTTTCCCTCCAATTTTAAGTTAATTTGAAAGCAAGGGGCTTCATAACTGCACTGCAGTGCCACGTCAAAGTGCAAACCAAAATGATGTCAATATATTTTATATATAGGCCACAGTGTGAACAGAGAGAGGATTGAGGCACCATCAGAGTTGAAGTCTCTTTCAAGTCCTTTCTCTGTCGGTCCACTTTTTGGTGCACTTTAAGAGGACTGAGTTCGGATTGTTTAAAAAGGACTATATTGAATTACAAATGGTCATTTTATAGGTGAAGTATTCCTTAAAATGATATAGAGAATCTCCACCTGAGGGTGCTAGTGCTCCAAACTGACTTTGGTGCAAAAAAAGAGGATGAGCTGAGTCTGAACAGAATACAGATCATGTTCTTCCTCTGCAAGGTGGATTGTTTTATCGACCAAAATGCATTAGCTTTTCATTGCCTTGGAGTATTGTGCACCAACATGTAGAAGGTTCATTCACCTGCCTGTTCAATGAACAAAAGCTGTATATGGCAGAGCACGTCTGTGTGAATGATTGACGTGGGTGGCGACTTGTGATGCAAATAATCGTGGGAATTCATAAACGTATTAAAGACTAGAACCCACAGGCTGTTTTTCTCCCCTTTCATTTCATGTCCGTGCCATCATCAACGCGAACGTACATGCAAGGTAATCGATATCAGGCAGACCTCATGCTCTCGTTTCACACCGTGACGTCAGACAGAGGGCGGCAGACAGCGGGGTGGGGTGGGTGCCAGGGTATAAATGCTCAGAGACGGACTCTCCGGGCTGCATTCTGAGTGCGGGACGATCAACCACCCCTCATGGAAGTACAGAGAACTATCAGTCCCCAACAGACAAACAGCAGCAGCATGTGTGAGTCGACGCAGAGGTCGAGCGAACCTCGCCGAAAGAGAGTGGATGAGCGCAGTGCGCCCTCGGAGATGGCCAGGATAATCACTGACCCGGTCACGGGAAAGTGCTACTGCCGTGGAAAAGTTTTGGGAAAGGTAGCGCAAGCATAGAATCTATACTCGACCCTTTTGGATTTACCAAGTAACCCTGAAGACGCAGCATGTTAACAGTGTGTTTCCTCTTTCCAGGGAGGGTTTGCGAAATGCTACGAGATGACCGACCTCTCCACCAGCAAAGTTTACGCAGCCAAAATCATCCCGCATGCACGCGTCTCCAAACCTCACCAACGGGAGAAGGTAAGCGCGCAAGCGTCTGTGCGCACTGATGTGTCTGGACAGCACGTATCACCAAAAATTACCTTCAGTTACACCCGTGACCATTTTGTCTCTTCTCCTGCTAGATTGACAGAGAAATTGAGCTGCACCGAGCGCTGCACCACAAACACATTGTGCACTTTTATCACCATTTCGAGGACAAGGAGAACATCTACATCCTGCTGGAATACTGCAGTAGAAAAGTAAGTGCTGTCTTCAGCCAGTGTACTTTCTCCTTGCCACTGCTGTGTTTCAAATTTGGATAACACCTGCATTGCACCCAAAGTCAGTGAGGCAGTACAAAGGGAGTCTGCCCCCACTATAAAAGACCTCTAATGTTTGAATTGATTGTATGATGCAGCAAATCTGGTCATGTTCCTACAGTTTTATGACATTAATATAACAAAAATCATCAAATATGATAGTTTTCTTTGTAGAGGAAATATGTGTTTCTATGGAATCACTACACTTCAGGAAACAGCTCTATAATCATTCTTTTCTCTGTTTTCTTGCAGTCTTTAGCCCATATCCTGAAGGCTCGCAAAGTGCTCACAGAGCCAGAGGTGCGTTATTACCTAAGACAGATTGTATCTGGACTGAAGTACCTGCACGAACAGGAGATCCTTCACAGAGACCTGAAACTTGGTAAGGAATCTATATGCAGCAGTGACACACTACAGTCAGTTGTAAGGATGCATTCTGTACAGAGAGGATATGTTTTCTTTCATACAAGCCCGCTTCTTCCTCTGATTATTCTGTTATCAATCCATCATAGAGCGAGCGAGAGAGAGAGATCTGTGCAGTGTTTAGCCTTTGATCCTGGGTTGAATATCAAGTGCTCATCATCTCATTCCCTTTCTTCCCCACAGGTAACTTCTTTGTGAGTGAGTCGATGGAGCTGAAGGTCGGGGACTTTGGTCTGGCTGCCAAGTTGGAGCCAGCGGGAAACAGGAGGAAGACGATCTGTGGGACTCCCAACTACCTGTCCCCCGAGGTGCTCAACAAGCAGGGCCACGGCTGTGAATCAGACATCTGGGCCCTGGGCTGTGTAATGTGAGTAGGCAAACTATAAATTCACCATTAGGCACTTAAAAGGTTTAGTAATGATGGGAGTTATTATTGAATAACAGATAATGAGCTTAAAAAGGCAAAGTGGCATCATGTTTCATGGATGTGCATGATCCTGTTTTGCCTACAGTCACATGTCTGATAACGTGTTTTTTTTAGTGATGGAAATCAGCTCACTTATGCCCTCCATCTTGCTCCAGGTACACCATGCTGTTGGGCAGGCCACCATTTGAAACCACCAACCTGAAGGAGACGTACAGGTGTATCCGAGAGGCGCGTTACTCCCTGCCCTCCTCCCTGTCGCCACAGGCTAAGCAGCTAATCACCAGCCTACTGGCCAAGATCCCCGAGGACAGGCCTAACCTGGACCACATTCTGAGGCACGACTTCATCACGCAGGTTAAACACCATTTTCACCTCCCTGTTTGTCAGCCTCTCTAAATGTCACTCTGTGGGAGTATGGCGATGACCCCCTTCCCACCAGCCGCACACTGACCCACTTTCTCTCCCCGCAGGGCTTCAGTCCAGAGCGTCTGCCGGCTAGCTGTTGCCATTCAGCACCAGATTTCCACGTCTCTAGCCCCGCCAAGAGCTTCTTCAAGAAAGCTGCAGCCGCGCTCTTCGGTGGGAAGAGAGACAAGGTCAAATACTACGAGACTCTGAGTGAGTATTACATCAGCTATTGAGCACTCATGCACCACTTAAAACACCACTTGTCACACCAGCCAGTTATCTTTCACTTTGTAAAATTGGGGTTGCTCCAAGAGGCACAGTTATATCTATTTTATTAGACGATTGCAAGCACATGTCACATATTATCCCATACTGCTGCTGGTTAAAAGGTTGTGCTCTGATATTGTTTGTGTGCTGTCGTTGCCTTTGATAGATAAGTTAACCAAAGAGGAAGAGGAGATCTACAAACTGCAGCACGACCTGGAGAGAACTGTAATCAGCCAACAACAGAGCAAAAAGATTTCAGAGGTAAGAGATCATTCATTCAACACAAAACAGGATATAACAAGTGTGTAGGTGATGTATTCATGCAGCCATTAACTGAACAGATTAGAGTCTGTTGGGGAGACTCCTATGAGTCACTCTTATGCTGTGCTAAAACTTAATAACACGCACAATTTCAGAACAAGAGAAAAGCACTTATCTTTAACCTTTAAAGCCAACCACTTTGCATCTGTGGGGGACTGCTTAGTCATAGTAGGAAGAGATGATCCAAACTCGCAGATTCTAACCTCTTTCGTCACTGATCGCACCTCCAGAATGGAAGTGTACTTCCGCCATCTGCCGAGAGCCCCGTTGGCCAGGCAACGGACAGCCAGTCCCCGACGTCGCGAGATACCATCCGTCTGATTGTCAGGGGGAGTCTGGGGAGCTGCAGCAGCAGCAGTGAATGTAAGCTCACCAGTCACATCTCACACACACACACACACACACACACACACAGCCCAGTGATCACAGACAGACACATAAAGGTGTTATATAATATTCCGTTCTAACACATAAATGACACACAAGAAAACGGAGTAAGTGCATCAGTGGAAGAGAGCCTTGATAAAACAGCTTGAGTGCACTGAAGTAATTCCTTGTACTGTACTTCAGGGTAAATGACCCCCTGCTGCTGTTGTTGTTCCTAAAGGTCTAGAAGACAGCACGACAGGGAGCGTGGCTGAGACTGTGGCGAGCGTGTTAAGGGGATGTCTCGAGAATATGCCTAAAGGTGAGTCAACCTGTTGAAATAACTTGCAGAGTCACAACTTATACATGTAATTATTGATCGGACAATTCCATGTTGAAAGGTTTCGTGATACAAGTATAGCGTATCTGGATTTGACCTTGAAATGAGTAAACAAAGAGATGCAGTGCTGTTTAGTGGCAGGAATCTGGTGATATATGTATCAGGGTCTACGATCCAATATAAGGATGTCAATGGATAACCGCTAACTGGTTATGCATGTTGGTCTATAGGTTAATTTGCTACTCTTTATTGTACCGCACTGCTTACTAGCCTGGTCTGGTGGGAGCTAACTGTAGTTAGCAATGTAGCTCCTGGGATTTTTTTTACCGCTAGTAACGTTGTCGTGATCCAACAGCAATGCCTCCGCTCTCCCCCAGGTCAAACTGCTGAGTAAACGGCTCAGTATTAAGCAGCAACACCCCTTTAGCATTGTCAACTGTGTTATCACTGTTAGCTCTGTTAGCACCATTAGCAGTGTCAGCACAGCTAATGGTGCTAACATACGTTAGTTAACAATGCCAGAGAGGATTTGGGGCTCAAAATGAAGCTGCTTACTTACCAGGGCGCCCTGGTAGCAACTAGTGGGTTTTGGGCTGTCAAAAGCGCAAAAACTAATATACTTGATTTGATTTCTCGCGATAATTTAAGCGATGAAATAATATTGCGATTTTATGACTGCCTGTTTCATAGGCCTGTGGTCTTTGTGTTTGTGTTTATGCTAACGATCTGTTGTTACACTACAACGCTGCTATCTAACAGTCATTGGTTGAACATAGCACAAATTTTTGTAAGAGGAGTCTCAAATTTTTCATTGTGTAAGACCTCAAAACAGGTTTATAGTTAAGTTTCAGGGAATCTGGAGGAAACCTTGAAGTCTAGTTTTTCTCCTGGGTGCTTTGAACAAAGTCAAGGATTGTTCGAGGTTGCACAGTGAAGGTTGTTGGCTCCTTAAATCTTCCCTGTAATTGTATCTAATCCCTCTCCTCTGTGTTCTCACCCTGCAGCCGACGACATTCCTCAGTGCGCAAACTGCTGCAATCTTCAATGGGTGACTAAATGGGTGGACTACTCCAACAAGTACGGCTTTGGCTACCAATTGTCTGATCACACCGTGGGAGTTCTCTTCAACAACGGCACTCACATGAGCCTCTTGCCAGACAGAAAGTATGCACCATTCTATGCTTTCACAACACTCCACCTTCAGTTTGACAGTTATTAGTCACTGCATATAATGGAGATGGCTTGTTAGAGCATGCTGTAGTACATAGAGCTACTTTGAAGAACCTGTTCGCGGTTTGACAGAAGTATGAAATTGAAGGGAAGGCTTGGCTTGTTAAATCTGAATACATTGTGGTTTCTCTGTCAGAAAGAGAGCAAATCACATGAATTTCAGTCTCAATTTCAGCTGTGTTTTTACTGACAGCTTAAGAACGATATTTTTAGCCAAGAGTAACGACAGATTTGAAATGTCAAGGAAATCCATTTATGTTTGGTCCATTTATGTGTTGTTTATATGAGTGGTTGTGTAACTCTGTTTATCACCTCTGTTTCTCCAGGACCATCCATTACTATGCAGAGCTGGGCCAGCGCTCTGTCTTCCCCACTTGCGAAGTTCCTGAACATTTTGTTGGCCAGGTGACTGTGCTCAAGTACTTTTCCCACTACATGGAGGAGAACCTCATGGACGTAAGTAAACCTCTCCATTCCCCCACTCCCCTTTCTTGCTATTATGTATCATTTGTCTTTCCACCCCCTGAAGCATTAGAAATGGTATCTGACATGTTGCAGCCTGTCTAATCCTTCTGTGTTGCTCTTTGGCTTTCTCAGGGCGGGGACCTGGGTAGTATGACAGATGCACACATGCCTAGACTCTACCTGCTGCAGTGGCTCAAGTCCGACCGCGCCCTCATGATGCTCTTCAACGACGGCACTTTCCAGGTAAACACACACGCAGGAAACACAGCCGTTGCTGGGCACGTTCAGAGGAGTTTAGCTGCAGCGCAACAGTATCCAGATCAACATAGGAGGAAGGAAAGGATCATATGCAATTGTCTTTTACCAAAAATTGGTAGAGAATAAACTAAAGCTGTTTTTTTTCTCCATAGATCAACTTTTACCACGACCACACCAAGATCATCCTGAGCTGCCAGAGGGATGAGTACATACTGACATACATCAACGAGGATCGTGTCTCCAAAACCTTCAAACTGAGCTCCCTGCTGACATCCGGCTGCCCCACCGACCTGCGCGAACGCATGGTGTACTCCCTCAACATGCTCCTGCAGAGATGCAGCTGAATCCACAATAATGTGTTCTGGATGGTGATACACAAAGAAATCTGCGCATCGTGCTACTGCAGCAGTGCTGCAGTGGATCCAGGATTCTGAAGGAATCTGTGTGGGAAGGACGAGTTTGAGGATGGACCGTTGAAGACTTAATTAACATTCCCTCACTGTTGCACCTTCGTGACTCAGCAGAGGTGCAGCTGAAAAAACAGAACGAACAGACTGTGGATGTGGGGAATGAAATGTAGCACAATGACAGAGGATGGTTAAAGGGCTGATTTGTATGTTGATTGTTGGAGGAGAGGAAAGACTGAACGTGTTGGAACGAGTATGTTGGTACGAATGTGAACCCCAGATGTTTTCTGGCGGGGGAAAAAAAGAGGGATATTCAGAAAGTAAAGACAGGCTGGGCTGGCACCAGCTTAATGTGTACAGTATAGTTGATGCAGTTTTATAGAGGTAATCCATTAACTGATGCTCGACTGTGGAATATTGTAAATGATGTACAGTGTCTGTCAAAGCCGACTCATCAATGCAGAGAAATGATTCGCTAGATGTGTGTGGATGCCACAGAGTTCGGCAGTTTATATGTGTGAGCGAGTGGGAGAGGTGTAACATCACACTAACTTTTAAAACTGTGATTTGTTCTCTTTAATGACGGATGGACTCAGCACATTGAGCTGGGAACTGGATGGGTGATGTGAGGGGGAGGAGAGAGGGGGAGAGCATTACATTTAAAAAACAGTACCAAGGGACTTTTAAGGATCCCTTAAGAGCCATTATCACCATGGTAGAAAATGTGCTAAATAACTTATTGTGTAAAAAAAGTGCAGTATTTATTTATTTAATAATAAAGAGCATTTTGTAAAAAAAAAACACCTTCTGAGTACTTGGTCTTCTCTCGAGTGTTTATACCCATTTTTATTTTCAGACACAATTACTGTTATTGCATTTTCTGAGTGAAGTCTGGTATTGAAGGAATACTTCACCCATAAAATACCCATTTGTGAAGAAAACTTTCTCTTGCATGCCTCCATGGAAAACAGCAAACACTGGTTTATTGATTGATTGGGGGCAGCATGGTGGTGCGGTGGTTAGCATCGTCACCTCACAGCAAGACAGTTCCTGGTTTGTACCTGGCGTGGGGGTTTTGAACCCCAGTGTGGAGGAGTTTGCATGTTCTCCCCATGTCAGCGTGGGTTTTCTCCAGGTACTTCAGCCCCCCACCACAGTCCAAAGACATGCAGGTTAATTGGTGACTCTGGATGTCAGCTGGGATAGGCTCCAGACCCTCCGTGACCCCCAACGACACAAGCGGTTATGGAAAATGAATGAATTAAATGATTGACTGGGGACCACATTTAACAACAGCAAAACTATGACTACTAATACTGCATACTAGAGTTGTGTGAGAGTATGTTAACAAATCTTTGATACGGTCTTGCTGTTGTTAAACGTGGTCTCAAATCAATTCATAAATCAATATTTGCATGTGACGCATGTGAGGAAAAAAAAGTTTTCATAAATTCAAGGTATAACTAATTGATTTACAAATGGTCATTCTATGGGTAAGGTTTTCCTTTAAAATGCATTTAAACAAACCTGCAAATGGCTTGTGTCCTGGTTGTATTTGCAATTAGCAGTTCATTAGTTCATGTACTGTACAGTGTGATGATAATTTGATTAAACCACACTCATATCTGTGCAATGGCCCAAGTCAAAGCAAATATTTCATCTTTAAACATCAACAGGAAATGGGCACAGAGAGAGATGGATACATGATAGAGGGCATGTTTACAGTGAAGTTGTTTACACTCTGGTTCAGGGTTCCGTCTTTGTTAAGTTTTCCTCCTCAATGATAAATGGAGGATGGCAAAGACTGTTCGGCGGGGCTGACCTTGTCTCGCACAAACAGGCGCACACGCGCGTTACTTTGCATACAAATAAGGGCACTCATCGACAGATAGGCCAGCTGGGTGGCTCGGAAGTACAGACGGAAAAGACAGCCAAACGGTGACATGTGCAGCTAGAAGGAGAGCCTAATAAAATGACAGGCTGTGTCGTACTATGTCAGCAATTGCATCAGAGCTCTCGAGGCTGGTAGTCATTCTTAGACATCCTTTCACATTCACTGACTGTAACCGTGGAAACAAGCAACCACTGACCAATTTAGTGGGAAATCAATGAAAGCTGCGTAAAAGACATCTGGCACAGCTTCTCCCTGCTAAAAGTCAGAGCTCATGTCCTGACACACTTGTGCTAAAACTGTAACTTCTGCCACCGATGAGCTGATTTCTCTCTCTGTTCTCCACACGTGTATCTGATCCAGCTGTCTGTTGAACACCTCTTCACCTTCCGAAGCTTATGTAATGATGGAAGTTAAACATGGATGTTTGAGTCATCCCTTTGGATGTTCACAGAATATCTGTGCTCTTCATAGTTCAATAATGAATGCCTCATGCATAAACATACCCACACAGACAGAAGCAGAGCAGGAAGTAGCCTACAAGAAGAAGGAGCAGGAATTATTCATGACGACACCTCCCGGTCTGAGTGTGTGTGTTTTGACAGTAATGGCCCCTGGAATGGACGCTTCAGTTGGACAGAAATAGATTTGGTTGTTGATGTGAATTTTTCTGGCCTTTACAGGCATTTTTAGCCCTGGTCCTAACATCTGAAAAGGAATGCAGCATCTCCAGCAAATGGATGCAATAGGATGAACTAAATTAATAACAGCCTGCTGCTTCCTTCCAAGCGATCAAAAGCAAAAGTGACCGTTTTTCTGAGGTTAAGTGAGGGACAGCATTTCCTTCGCCGATGTGGATTCAGCCTCTTTAATGACTACTGTAAGCGAAAATTCAGGGTAAGTCAGGATCTCTTCTGTGAGTCAGCAAATGTGAGCAGATCATCTTTATTGGCCTCATGGGAACTTTCTACATGTCCGTAAGCAGAACACGTAGATGAGCTAATTAGAAAACCCTGTGGAGTTCAAAGAGCAGAGAGTGCAAGTTCACTCGATGTTCTTAGTGTCACTGTCTTGTTATAACACTGCCCGCTTTCAATATCACCCACACAAAGCTGCTGTTCCTTAGCACTGTCACGTTGACAGTGGGAAAAAGTCTTGTGCACGCAGACAGACTTAGCTCTGGAATGAGTCTAAGCTGGAGTGACAAAGGGGATCTTTATACCTCAGCTTCTATCATGAAGCTCTCTGCAGGCAGAGGAGTGAGTCAGTTTGGTATTAAAAGTGATAGTAGGCATATTCTGCCAGAGAAAAAAAGAGAAAAACACGCACTTTGATATGTGCACACACTAGGATGCACTTGAGGGATTAGAAGGCCTTTGCATATCAAATGTCAGCACTCCTCCTCCTACTATATGGACAAAAACAGATGTACTGTAGAGGGAGCTGGGATGACTGTAGCTTTGCCCATTCTCTGCTGTAGCCTACGGTATCGACCGGAGAGATGAGCAATGCACAGAGTTCAACCTTACAAAGTTGCTACTACAAACTTAGTCAAATAATGTAGTCTTACCTACAAAAACATGTTCAAGCATGTCAGAAGGTGTATGTTGGTTTCTCGGTGTATTCGGTTTCTTCCAGGTGTTCAGATACGTATGATGTTGAGAATGAGTCACCAGGTATAATGTTGTAGCCACTTTTGCTCAGCAGTGTAGCTGTTTATGCTTCTTTGTCTGATGTGTTATTTCCTACAATCAGCTCTCTCAAACGTTTTCCCCCTTGAAAATAGAACCTACATAACAGAACCTATGTAACATTAACATATGAAGACAAAATGATATCAAACATTAAGTCTTGCAACAATCAAGAAACATAAATACTAGGAATGCACGATATGTTGGTTCAATAAGTTATCGTCCGATAATGGGACATTTTTATAATTTTGCAGTATTCCGATAATTAAAATTAAAGCAGATTAACAGTGCCGATAAGACAAAGCCAGACTGCGTTCATTGACTTAACAATGGCATCATCTACACACCCGACACAGTGGGTGGCAGTACATGTACCTCTAAACTTGGTTTGCGAGCTGCCAATAAATGCACAGAAGAAGAACAGTAACAACATCAACATGCTGTCTAGACGCCAAAACGTGTCACGGTGTGGACGTCTTTCACAGTTACAGAGGAAAAAAGGATTGAAGGGTCTGATCTCCAACCGCCCGACACAGATTAGACACTGTGCTGAGGGACTGTCTCCAGAGTGTTAGCACAAGCTATTAGCAGCAGCGGCTAACATCCAACACAGAGTTTTTTAAAGGCTTGACTCTGTTGCTAGACTTATTAAAGGAGAGGTCCGGTATTTTGCACTTTGAGCCCCATTTCTGGGTTGTTTATGATGAACAACAATTTTGACGATTGCTTCTTTTCCAAGAATTTGTCTTTGGAGTTTCATGGCATTTAGGGTTGTTTTAAGACAGATTTACACATGGCCATAGACTGTATTGTTAAGCCAGGGAAAGCCAAATTCTCCAAAAAAGAGCACTCATCAAAATTTTGGTCTTTACCACTCTATGTCATCATAAACAACTTAGAGATGGGGCTCAAAGTACAAAATACCAGACTTCTCCTTTAACAACCTCCTTTTTAATGTGTGAGGTGAATCAATAGCGCATCACTATTTTTACTTTACAAAGTATGTCCAAAATATATGAACTAGAATGGAAAGTGTAGTTTTTAGAGGTGGTTGTTTGTGCAGAAATGTGCACAGCTGTCCAAGGAATGAGCAGAGCTTTACAATAAAAGGTATAAAAAAAATACCCAGAGGCTAAATTATGTCAGACTGATAGCCAATCAGTTCAGAGACTTGTAAGTAACCACTGCTGCACGAGTATCCATTATTCTTATATCTGTCATCCGGATATCCGCTGCCCTCATTGAAAGCTGATGGGTTCCGGGGTTGGCCTGCAGCATATGAAGCCACACTGTAATGCAGACAGGAACTGGAGTCACATGTTCCATATAACATCCATTGTGAGCTCAGGGACACTCTTTGTCACGCTTACTCAGACTCCTCTCAGAGCATCATGAGCCAGACTAAGATATGTGTTGCTGCAATGAATGGTTAAAACCTCAACATGGGGGTCCTGTTAAAAACACACTAATGCAAAGCTCCATTCATCACCTAAATGTTTGGACTTGGTGTTTTATTAAATGTATGTAGCCACTGGAGGTTTCCTTTATTCAGACATTAATTGCACGTGTCGGAATAACTCAGCTGGAGAGACCTTAAATGAACCGTTACACACAGCCCTCGTCACATTGCTGCTGGATCGCTGCGAAAGCTGTCATGTGCAGCGGATGAGCATCACAGGCAAACCGTTATAATTGAGTGATTTTATTTTTTTGGTTCAGTTTCTGTGATATCAGATTGTGTTACGCCTCCTCTAACCGCCGCAGTAGAAAATGTGACTTTCTCCAAATGGGGTAGCGACCTGCTGATGTCTTTAATAAAAACATCACATGGTTGTGTGTGGGCAGACAAAGGACGGAGATTAGACTGAAGAGGGAGAAATGAGAAAAACTCTGCATGAGCTGCCACAGCAATGAAAAATCCACACATTGACCTTTTTCAACCGTTTTTCGTGAGTAGAAAATTTAAAACCCTTATACAGTACAATGTAATGGCCATGCCCTTACAGTTCCTTGTAAATCCATAGTTCTGTATAGTAGCAGAAGCAAAACCCGTCTCTGCCCCTGGAATTTGAGCTTTTTGGGTAAAACCCTGTGGGAAGCAAAGCATGTCCAAAACTCCTGCAGCATCAACCTTCACATCCTGTCATTATAGCATAGTAGTTTTACAGATGATCATTGAAATGCAGTGGGTTGGGAGATAATTACTGTTTGAGCTCTTCTTTGGTAGAGCTGCAATAAAGTAGAAATTGCATTCCAGCCATACCAGCAAATGAAAGGGTGTGCTGCAGTGACTTTCTGAAGTTCCCTTTCTCATAGTCAAATTCCACTTTGCAAAGTTTCAACTTGTCTGAGAATATAGCTTCTTCTCAAGGATGAAATTAGTCATGATTTATTTGTTCCAACACATTTATTTTCAAAAGCAGCTCTAAAAAATCTAAAATTTAAACTTGCAAACCTGTGAGAAAATACCAGTTACTTTAGCATCAGAACATTGACAGCAGCTTCTGGCACAGTGCAGTACATCTCTGTAAAGGTCCAGTGTGTAGGATTTAGGGACATCTATTGGCAGAAATGGTATATATTATACATAACTACTGTAAAACCTCAAACAAAAGCCTATTCCCTTTTACCGGCCTGGTGTAGCTACACATTAAAGTCTCACTGTCTCAATTAAAGGCCTGGTCTGGTTGCGAACTAGTTCATTTTTATAGAAGTTCTTTGGCTGTATAAAACTGGATTATTGGCTACCCACTTCAGCTAACATTAGTTAGCCGTTTAGATCGCACATACAAATATGAATGTTTAAACCTGTCAATATGGAGATGCTACATATTGTTAGCTTGGTTCAGTTCATTTTACTGAAACCATGAGCACCACAGAAGACCCTAATTCATTCAGATTTGGTGGTGACTCCCTACCTCTGAAGCTGTTAATAAGTCAGAATATGTGTCCATGCCTCGATTACCTGGTAAGTTATTCACATTCCTTTAATATATAATATATAATATAATGTAACACATAATAGATATGTTATTTGAAGCCTAATTTTTATATGAGTAATATTCATATTGGTTCAAATAAACAATTCGGTCATATTTCCCATCTTCACTGAGCAAAAGTTTTTTTTTGTAACAGGAATAAAAGACATATGGGCCTGTTGAGTTCAGTGCAAATAATGGCCTGGGCTATTAATTGTTTTACAGTGTGTTTTCATTACTTTATAATCACCTGAAAAAAAGATTTGTTTTGTTAGCTTAGAATGAATAACAATAATAATAATATGGAGCGGGTCATCTTCTACCGCCCCATTCTTACCCCCAACTCATCAAATACTGAGGCTTTGTCAGTGATGTCGGCGTCATATACCGATGCACAGAGGCACCCCTCTCTGCTGTATGATACTCCCCACACACCGGCAGGTTGTAACGCCGCCAGCAAATACTGTAATATAAAGAGCTGTATAAAGTCCATATAGGGTGGGTGGGGTGGGGGAGTGAATGTGTCCAGCAAACTCTGGACTTTCACTTCTCTTGTAAATTTTAAACCAAGCCATGATGTCTTTTTCTAAACCTAACCATGCAGATTTGTGGCCTAAACCTAAGGAAATCAAAACAAAGTCTTTGACCTACATTTTCAGTTTATTTTGAAAGAGACTGTATGCATTTAACGAGCACAAACCGAACATTTTAGTTTATTTTGAAAAGACACAATGCAAGTGTAAGTTGACATGCTGTCCTTTGACGTCTAAAACTGATGCAGGAGGGTACCTAATGTGACACAATTAGATGTGTAGGCTCACTGACAAAGTGTTGGTATTTGACAGGTTGGGATGAGAACATGTTGCTTCAGCAGACTGCACCATTTGTTTCTACAGTAGCCCAGAATGGACAAACCAAACACCACCTTTAGATAGGGCCAGTTGTGTTTTCACCTTTTTGCACCTGTCAGTGTGCTTCTCCTACATGCCTGGCATACAGGATAAGTTTTGCAACCTCACTGCTAGATACTTCTAAATCCTACACACTGCACCTTCAACTTTTAAACTTAAAACTTACATTTACATTGATTTTGCACACTCACTCCATTTTGTATGCATGCAGGAGTTTTATGTCTACAAAGTTCATGTTTGAGTCACCAGGAGAGAAAAATGTGTGGTCCTCCTCCCATTGTTCCATCACACTAACTGTTACAGACACGTGTTCCAAGGGCTATTTAAGCCGAGCAGTATGTCGGTGTCACTAAATGTGGAAAGCAAGGCATTTAGCAAAGATCTGTGGAGTGTGGCGAGTGTTTAAGTACAGCCCTGCCTTGTGGAGGGAGGAAACTCCAGAGGCTTCAAAGGAGCGTTTCAATCCCATGACTCACAGTAGAGATAGAAGGACAAAGCAAATCCTACAACACACACACACACACACGCACACACACACACACACACACCATCTCCCTTTGGATTTAGGTGGGGCTGTGTTTTTCAGGGAGTTCAGCTGAATGTTAATGTTCATCTTTCGATTCATGCTGGCGCTTCACATTCCGTCATCTCTGCTTAACACAGTATGTTCTTTCACAACAATAGCACAATATGTAAATCATGTACATAAATATGTGCCAAACGTATTGCTAGCAGTTACAAAGTTGTTGACAAAGGTTACGGCTTCATTCCGTGCTTAAGCTTTCACAGTGTCGTAACTTGCCCACGCAATTAAATGCCAATAAAACTGCAAATTACGTATAAACAGCCCTCCTGAGTTAACCCCATGTGCACTGTGAGGCTCTACAGGAGTTTTTCTCCTTTGGTAATGTTGTGTTTTGTTTGTTTATTTCAACAAATTCCTTATTTATTAACCATACACAAGCATAAAGTTTGAAAAGTTTTGACTACCATAAAGTTTGTGTAGAGATTGTAACTGAAAGGTCTCTGCCACAACCTGTGCACCTTTGGCATTTCTCAGAGCCCGCAGTAACAAGCCTCGGTCTGGTAAATGCCAAAGGTAGTGTTATCCAGGTTGCTGTTCTCCCAGCATGCACAGGACAGATGCAGGGGTGGACACATGGTCTGGCTTCCTGATGTCAGCTGGGGGAAGATGAATCTCCACAGGGTCGACTTTAAAATGCTTCAGAGTGCTGGCATTTCAGGACACACACTGACACGAAAACATTTTCAAAGCAAGTTTTCTATGAGGAGCAATTAATGTTCAATTGAAGGTTTAGTGTGGCAGATAAACACAAACATCTGGCCTCTCTGTGACGTAACCATTCGAATTATTAACATGTTGTCACATGCAGAGTGTCAGCTGAATGTTTTCGCTGAAGAAAAAAAAGCCTACCTCTTATTACGCAGCTGAAACTGCTCAAAGACTGACTGAATGAAATGTTCTTTCATTGTGATGCACGCAGCAGTTTCACTGCAATCATGTCTGTTCAACGTTATAACTGCCCTCTCTGTGCGTCTAGGTGCTGTCATTCATGAAAAACTCTCTTCAGAGTGCAATAAAAAAAAGATGTTTAAATGCCAGGACAAAGAGGAAACCGGAGAGTCTGGCATGAGGTTGGCGTTGTACGACAGCATTTCCGGGGGATTCGTCTGACAGCCCCGTCAAAGAGCCAATCAATGCATCATTTCTGATAATAGATCGGCAGTCTCCACTTGCTCTGCCATTGAGCTGAGTGGGAGACACACTACTGTTTCCATGGCAACTGGTATTCTCATCCTCGCCCGCACGTAAACACACAGCTGCAATTTATTTGGCCACTCTTTGTTAGTCATCCTGGATTGCGTTCATACTTTCTCAGTTAGGCGTTGTGATTGTATTATTTTATTAAATTGAAGAAAAGTTGTCCCAGTGTGCATTTGTAACACTGGTTATTCTGTTTAAAACTGAATGGACTTCCTGCATGCACAACATTTGAATCATTCAACACCTGGTGTTGCAGAATGTCTGCAGGTACAGGCCAGAGAACAGCATTATAAAATCTACCCTATTGTGTACAGAATAGCTTGTTTCACAGTGTGGTGCCACCTGAATTTTGAGGATTTTCGGTGCTGAATACATAGTTTGCTGCTCACATTTAAATGATTTCGCTTGTTCTTAGTTCCACCTTTCAGACGAGGCCATTTGTTCCCATTACTTGCTTTGTCTTAATTTTGTTTACCAAAGATTGTCTGCTGTATCGCTTTCGTTTCATGTCACTGTTACTCTCCAGAAACCCACAGGAAGTGTCCACCCAGATAAAACCTTTGCAAAACATGTGGCTATACAAACATTATTATCACACTCATGTCCTTTCATTTTAATCGTGATTTTACCCATAACTACAAACACCACCAAAAACAACTTACCAGCAGTAACTATCTAATATTATAACTATGATAAAAAGGGTAAAAGTCAACTCATTTGTGATAAATTGTGACAGATAACATCTGTTTATAAGATTCAAGATTCAAGAGTGGAGATCTGCTGTCTTGTCTGCTTGTTACAGAGATAATGAGCTGCAGCATCTGCCATGGCATTAATGAATGACTGTGAACACGCAGGACTGATGTGTACATGTGTTTATCGGGGAAAAAACCCCTGCAACAAGCAAAATGTGACACAATCACTGTTGAAGAACTGTCAGACCATTTACTGTTAACCATTCGGCAGGACAATAGCTGTTGTCACTGTTTGTATTCCTTTCAGGGGATGTGAACGGGAACATATCCGACTGGATATCCTCTGTTTTGGCCTGGCGGACGAGATGGGAACAATAAGCTGGATCAGTTTAGGGCTGGAAGGAGGAGAAGGAGGAGGAGGAGGAGATGTACGACAAGGATCCCCAGTGTAATAATAGGACTATTAAGTGTAATGGAAAGTAGGTTCATAATAAGCATCTCTACAAATCCTTAAAGTTAAATATGGTGTGGGAGACAAATAAGAAGAGAGTCAAAACAACAACACAGCAGATGTTTATTAAATGTACTGACAAATTAAGATTCAATACTTTATTGCCACATCAACATGGTTAATTGGAATTTGTTTTGGTGAGCCAGATGCTATCCATATTCATAAAAGAATCATAAAAGTCTACAACAACTAGGTAAAATAAGATCCAACATATAAGTGCACCATAAAAAAACAAAAGAAACAAACAACAGCAACAAAAACCCTTAGCAAAACAAAATAGGGAACTGAGCATCACCTCAACCAACCTTTTAGATAGAGGTCATCAAGTGCATTAAAAACATTTGACCCATTTACCTCTTGTTCCAGAGTTGTTCCAGAGAACATACCTCTTCCTGGACACTATTCAAATGCTATTGCCTTCTCCTACTTAGTTTCTAGACACCTTATACTTATAAAGTGGAAGCAGGGAGCGTCACCCACAAGGTCCAAGGTCCAGTGCGCTGGTGATCTTATGAGTTTTCTACACATGGGAAAATAAGGTGTATGCTGGGTGGCTCTACGGGTAAACTTTAAAGGACATGGCAACCATTTCTGACATATATGAAAACTCTAAAACTGTGATGTTCCATAATTGCAAATAGCAAATGACAATGTAGTTTGGCTATAGACATCTGTGACTGATGTAGTTGCCTGCCATGCTATGTTTGTAATATCAAGGAGGCGGATATGTATGCATGATGATGATGCATGATGTCATACAGGTGATGTCATGTCTGATGTGTAAGACTGCGGTTCCCTCAACGGTCTAACGATAAATTTTAAGGAGTTAATTTAGTCACGTGATTAGAGCCCTCACATCCCTTGCGGAGATCGGCGGGAGGAGCGGCTAGCACACCTAATGGCAGACGGCACCCCAGACTAACGTCCAGGAACACAAAATTGAATCCACAAAGTATCTCCATACTGCTCATCCATAGTGATCCAAGTGTGCTGCAGCTGCGACATATAAAGTTGTTTTTCGAAAAACGTCATATTAACTGTTTTTAGCCTCACTGGCTACGGTTACATGACGGCTTTTCATTCGGAATGAAATAAATCTGAATGAAATCATTCAGAATCAAAGTTTTTCCACGTAGTTTACATGGGAAATATTTATTCCGAATGAGGGTTTACATGGGAGATCAGTTTAATCGCCTTTATTCAGGTCTGCGCAAGGTTTGGGGCAGGGAAGGTTTCTGATTGGATAGGGGGCGGGACGGATGTTACGTGTTTACGTTTACTGGAAGAAAACACTGTAGTTCTCGTTCCGGATAATAAGATGCTTGACAGGGCTTGTTCTGCTAATGCTTCATCTGTTGAGGAGGAGAAGGGAGGTAGAAGGTCGAAAGAAGGGAGATAGAAGACTGTGCTTTGGCGTATGGAAACTGGTGAGCGCAATGAGTCCAACTGCTCTATTTCAGCCCGTTGCTATGCACGCTATATACGTCATCGCGCCAAAAGGGCAAGGAAACGAGCATGCGCAGAAAGACCGCAATGAACTTAAAGAGGAATGAGGGTTTACATGCACACAAAATTCTTTCATTCAGAATGACAAACAGAATAAACCACCCCCTTTAATCGGATTTAATTTTCAATGGGAATGACCATTTTTCAATCGGAATGACCGTTTGCATGACCACTTTTAATCAGAATGGCCTTTCATTCCAAATGAAAGTGGAATTAAAATGTCCATGTAAACGTACTGACTGTAGCCTGTAGCTGTGACTGCTTCTCTGTGCTCCGCGTTCATGTGTGCGCTCTTGTGCAAGACCAGCGAAAGCATGCTTTGCTTACCCATGTTTACATCACGTGACACGTGCAACAGAGACAACAGTAACCACAGTAGCTAAAAAATAATAATTTGCACTACGGTCTTTTAGCAAAGGACAGCCCAACATGTCTGAAGACTTTGAAATTGAGAAGGAACAACATTTCTTTGTTGAGCTGTATTTGTTTGAGCCCAAGTATACGGACGGAAGCAGCCACCACAGCTCATGAGCCTAACCCTCAGCTAGCCGCAGAATACCGGAGTTGAGCACTGGAAACCTGGTGGTGTAGTTGTTTCAAATGCATGTATAGGTACAGAATATTTTTTATTAACCATTTTACTTGCTTAGATATTTCAAGCTTAAACTGAAAATGACTCCAACCACTACTGGAATTACAGTTTTAAAATGACTGAACAAGGTCAGTTAACAAAATGCAATGTGAAAATAAATAGTGGCCACGATGGAAATTTTTTTGGTAATTAAAAAAAAGTCAATTTCAAGAGAGAAGTCATCCAGGTTCATTAAAGTTGCCACACAATTTAAGTTAATGTTTAAAATGTATGTACACAAAGCTTTGTTTTGTTTCTGCAGAGTCTATTTTAACACCCATATAGGGACTTTCTTTCTGCCTCACAGATGAGTTTGCTTTCCGTGCCGAGGAGCAGGTGTTGTCATGGACTGTGAAGCACCGCTGAGTTCACCTGTGTGACTAGTACCCCGGCTAAGTGCAACAGCACAAACAGCTTGACTCACTCTCACTTCAGAGAGACATAATGACTGTCTATAACACAAGTTTTGTCTGTGTATCTCTGTGTGTGTGTGTCAACTAAAAGCCCACCTGCAGATGCAGCCTTGACTAACACCTTGTAAATGTAGTTGCAATGTCATGTGCATTGGCAAGGATTTGCACAAACAGGTTGACTGCAGCACGGTGAATCAGTGGAGCTAAACCTCAGCCTTGTCACTGTGGAGCTGTCATGTTTTCCTGTACGTGTGTGGGTTTTCCCCACTTATTTTTTTCGTCATGTTCAAAGACATACAGTGTACGTAAACGCATAACTCTAAACTCTAGATGTGATTGTAAAACGTCCTTTAATGTTCTACTGACCTCTCGCAGGCTGTAGGAAGCTGTGAAAGTTAACAAAGTACATTTCAAATGCTGTGACTATGTGCAATACTTGTACTTTACTTAAATATTTAAATTTCATGCTACTTTATACTTCCAATATTTCACTTTCACTTTCTTAATCCACTACATTTTTTCAGCTGTTCCTTTTTACTTTGCAGGTTATGATTTCATGAATGATTTCATGCCATATAAGACGAGCTGTTAGACTATAATCCATCATTGTAGACTAAACTCAACACTGTATAACTCCACCTCTACCAGCTACAAAACTGAAATGCTGCTCATATTTTCGTGGATTAGCAATAATGAATATTAAAAAAATTTAATTAATAAAATTAGGCAGTCTGTGCAGTAGAAATATGCAAATACTTTTGAAACTGACTCTGTGGCCAGAAAAAGCAAAAGAAAAAGGACTGTGGCATTTGTTTTTTGCTCAAGAGGTAGAAAACCTACAACTACCAGAATGCACTGCACTGCATAGACCAATAAAAGCTCCTCACTCCTCACTCCTCACTCACCGTGATGTAACTTTTCCACAGGAAACAAAATGGTGGCCAGCTGGTAACAGACATCCTGGAACACAGCTGAAAGGTGAGCTATAATAAGTGTCTGAAAACATCTGAGATGAGAAAATGGCGACACAGTAAAAGTCTGGGTTCTTATTATATCAGTACTGCTTAGTTTTACCGTCTGATCTCAGTATTTTCAGCCTTTGTGTTTTTACAGTATAGGATGCTGCATGGGACCCACGTCTTGTTCACCAGTTCTCATATTACAGCTAAACAATGACTCAAATACATTTCTGAAGACATTTTAGGCAAGAAATAGGCAATATAGTGACAGAATCTTGGTTTATATTTGATCAGCACTGCCTAGTTTAACAGTTTGATCTGAGTTTGATTTGTTTTCTCCAGGTACTCCAGCTTCCTCCCACAGTCCAAAGACATGCAGGTTAATTGGTGACTCTAAATTTCCCATAGGTGTGAATGGTTGTCTGTCTCTATGTGTCAGCCCTGTGATAGTCTGGTGACCTGTCCAGAGTGCACCCTGCCATTCGCCCCCTGTGTCAGCTGGGATAGGCTCCAGCCTGCAACCCCCAACAGGATAAGTGGTTACAGAAAATGAATGCATGACGTAATAACTGCATACACTGTAGATTCAAATATTCATCACAGCAAAATTACATAATGCATTTCTCTGTTATTTTTAATTTTCATTTTGTTGTTGTTAATCTTTTTGATTATTTTGTTCACTGGATTGATTAATTAATGAATTACTATTTGAGTGGTCATCAGACTCTTGAGCACGCTGTCATCCATCAGTGCGGCTTCTGACCATGGTTCTGACAGCTGTCAACGAGCTGTCAGGCTGTCATCTTTTTGCGGCTCAGTCGATGTGACGTAGTGTCTGTGGAGCTGAGGATTGCGGGTCAGAATAGGCAGCAAAGCATGCTGGTGTGCACGCTGCAAAATGTGACATAGTATTTTTGGCATACTTGTTGACATACTATGTGCTGGGGCCTACTAAATATTTTTCTGGCACACTAAACAGTATGGTAGCATGGGTATTGGAATGTACAGATTGTGTCCGTGGCTGGCATTCGAAGATGCGGAAGTACAACCTGTAGTTCGAGCAACAGCCCTGGAGCTGGGAGAGGAGCAAGGAGATCTGGGCGCTGGCAAGATGAAGGGAAGTTCACTATAGTTCATTTACACACACTACCCACATTGTTACGATACAAAACTAGTTGAAAATCTGCAAAGTGTCCCTTTAACTTTAAATTTACCTGTTACCTGTAATCGGGTGTATGTATAGTGTGGTATTCTTACTTTTATCTAAGAAAAGACTGAACACGTCATCCACCACTGAGTAACAGTATAATTACCACTGTGTATCCACACTGTAATGATAGTGCTGAGAGAGGTGGGTGTTTCTGGACAACTGACTCACCTCTCTGTCTTCTTTCACTAAACACACATGCTGTGTGGACCACCTATGGCCCTGAATGGGAATACACAACTGTAGAAAATATAAGAATGGATTTATGTTCATTATTAGCTTGGATTTTGTTGAGAAGAGACTGTCGCGCTTTGCAGAGATAATTCCAGCTCACTCAGCTATCAATAATTAAATAGGAGGGGTAGAAACATTCTCCTTGACTCCCCTTTAAAAGCACAAATACCTGCTGCATAGAAAACCATGTCCAAAAGCATTCGCAATAGTAGGAGCATGTCCAGACATGCCTCAGAGGGCAATCCTTAAACCTCCCATATCAAGAATGAGGAAGATACTTTGTGTAATTGGGCAATCTCTGTGCCTTTCTGTGCTTCTAGCTGCAATCTCCCTCTGCGATCTACAGGCAGTAGAGGCCATTGTTCATTGTCCCTTATGTTTATTAATGTGAGGATCCACTGTCCAAAACCACGGGAAGATAATGATACCCAGATACCATGTGGAGACGTATGTGTATGTGAAGTCACGAGGTGGGCGCCAGCTATCTTCCTTGAAACACGGGGAATTGGATACGATCATCAGCCTAATGCATTTGTCTCAACATCCAGAGAGCTTCAGTAGGAACACACACAGTGAGAGGAAGATATGCTCACAGAAACACACACATACATACGTCAAAGCCTTTCCTGACTCCATGGACATATTTTTCAACATCAAGGAAGTGCTGCAAAAAGCACTGTAACGGTTGTCATTTTATTTTTGTCGCTGCCACCGAAATTCAAGCAGAATACTGAGAACAGATTGTAATTCAAGAAGCAGATTCTCAGTGTTGTTATCTCTGATTCAACACCTCGGAATGAAGGCTGTCACAGTGCATATTTTCATTCACGTCATTAAAGCTATTGGGTATTTTTATCATTTGACCCTTTTCTGGGCATTGATTCAGCCTTTGTGTATTGGCCCCGGATAGTTTGATGCCACGATAAGACTGGCAGTTTCTCTCATCTGGATCCCTGCGTTCAGATGATGTCACTTCTCCCCAGTCATGAGACACGCAGAAAATCAGATCACATGTTTACACGTCCACTCATGGGAGGTAGACTATTTTTCAGCTGGCAGTAAAACTCAAACTTGAAACTGTAGGCGTATGACAGTCCGTCTCTCTCTCTCTCTCTCTCTCTCTCTCTCAGTTACTCAGAATAAATAAAATCTCCCCTCTCTGACGCATTGGCTAGACAACGCTGTACGACTGACTTCAGCATCAGTGTTTGTGTCACAGCCTCGGATGGAGGCATTTTACTGCCAGGGGCCTCAGGGGACTGATGTCTTTAAAAATACATTAGGCTTTTACATCATAAAGATTATGTAAGGCAGGAGAGACATGTTGTATGAGGTAACTTTGTTGTTCTGTATTGTCTAAGCCCACAAGCTGTAAACCTACACCACCAGCATTTGACAAAAAGTGTGATGAACACAGAACAGTGCCTCAGAGCATTCACACTTAATGTGTATGACTGATTAAAACTCTACATGGGTTCACTGACAATAAGCGTAGTGATATTAATAATAGATGGGAGCACTTCCTCTGAAATTGAAGTGGACTTTTTCTCTCTGCTTTTTTTAGATTTACTTTGTCCAAGGATCTACTGCTCCACTGTGACATGTTAGTAGACTTTTTCCAAATGAAATCGCTGGTATTAAAGGGATAGTTCATAAATGGTATAGATATTTAGAAGTGTATTTATGTAGAATCTGCAAATAAGTAATCTGGAGGCCCACAGGGCTTGGTATTGGGCCCTATACTTTTGATCATCTCTGCTAAGCATAAGCCTTGAGTAGGGCTGCAACGATTAGTCGACTAATCCATGACTAATCGACTATTAAAATAATCAGTGACTATTTTAGTCATTAACTAATCGGTTTGAGTCATTTTTCATAGAAAAGTACTATAGAAGTACCTAAAAATACTCTTATTGCAGCTTCTGACGTTCAAATATTGGCAGCTTTACGCACTCTCCCATGACGGTAAACTAAAACCCTTTGGCATGAGTATGAAACAAGGCATTAGATGACGTAATTTTGGGGTTTGGGCGAGACAGACCGACATTTTTCAACATTTTAACACATTTTTTGATAAAATGATTAGTCGACTAATCCAAGATATAATCGACAGTTTGGTCGACAATGAAAATAATCGTTAGTTGCAGTCCTAGACTTGAGGGGATCAGGCGTTTGGTTGTGTGTGTGTGAGCCATATGGCAAAAAATATTATTACGATATGTTTCCCCATATTGATTGATATTGATATTTATCACGATATATAATTTGATAATGCTGCGAGTTTGAGAAGTATCCTGATAATGTCTGACACCTGAAGAAACCAAATGATTTTCCAGATTGCCGCGGCACTTGTTGTAAAGCTGGGACAGAGCAGTTTGAGAAAATATTTCCTGCTTGGGAGCTCATACCTGCAGTCTAGCACTTTAAGTAATCTGTTGAACCCGCCTTTCTCCACGCTGCTCATGGGCATCATGTCTTTAGCTAGAACGTATGACACTGCATCTGTTGCATCTCTGCTCCTTTTCAATCGCTTCTCACACGGGGTTACGGTGGCAAAAGAGGTCACTACTGTTTGCTGTTTTGGTGCAGCCCCGCTGTGCTAGGCCACTGAGCAACATTTGTTAGTGGACTTACTGCACTTACACTCACTTACACTAATTTCCCCTTTTCATTACATCCCCGCTACTTTCAGTTCCTCTTCACCTCAGCACAAACTTTGCAGTGAAAAATGGGCTGTGTACAATGACGCTCATCCTCAACACTGACTGACAGCTGTTTGTTAACTTCTGCTGCATGACACGCTGTTTGGATCTATCTAGGTCTATCCACATCGAGTAAAAATGATGACATTTTATCATCGTCATCGTCATGCATTTTATTGCGATCCCGTTTTGAGAACGTTTTATTGCCCAGCCCTAGTGTGTATCCGTCTGTTTGCAGCTAATCTTGCAAACTACTGGACCAATAAGCCTCATATTTTGTGTGCACATTTATGACTGTATGCTCAAGGATCTCTCTTGGTTGCAGTGATTCACAATTGGCAAAAAACCTGTTTCATTGACTGTTTCATTCCATCACTGACTGCTGACTCCTTGTTTCTGTTAACTGGCCAGAAAGGGGCGGCATTTTTTTTGTAAATGGGCTCCGCTAAAAATAATAGTCTAACCGACTGTTGCAAGTCACATTTTGGCCTCTATTGTGGCTCAAAAACTGACATCCATAGAATCCAAATCCATATCCATTGAAAAGTTTTCTTAACTTAGTTTTTTTTAACTCGAGCACCTGCAGATTAAATCCACACCCGATATGTTATGATCAGCTAAACTTAGGCACAATACCAGCTAAATAAGTCAGTTGTTTTTGTTATGCTGCCTGCCGTCTTAGCTGTAAGGGAGCTGGGAGGCACAATCACACTGGGGCAATTACACATTTGTTCTGTCCTCCACACAGCATCACACCAGGTGCGTTTTGCCTGCCTGATTTTGTTGATTTCAATATTTTCCTTGATATTTTCTGGCTCTACCATAATGAAGTCAGTGGGCTGTGGAGTTTTTGGTCTATTTTAATTGTGCAGCCTACAGGCAAAATTAATACTGTTTAAAGTCCAGCTTTGAACGACGTGGATCAAAGATTTCTGTCTTTTACTTATTAAAGATACATTCATCATCATATTTACACCATACATATATTTCACATATACTGCCTGTTAGCAGGAGAAATCAGTCTGCTGTCTTCAACATGCTGTGGCTCTTTCAAAAACAGATGAGGTGTGTATTGTTATTTGTTCCCGGGATGCTTCTGAAACGTGCTGCTGCGCGTCTGCAGGAATTACAGGAGCTGTCGACTGTGATTGCGTGGCATGTGGATGCCTGGTGGAGATCTGCACACTACTGAGTGCACTTTTCTCGTTTTATATTATGATGATATATGTGAGGATTTAAAGGTAGACTACTGTAATTTGTTCTGTTTGCAAATGGCACACACTTATTTTCATACTTGACTTAAATAGTTATAATAACAGTAAGAGGTGCATATGTTTGCTTTGAGATCATATATACTGTGTGTTACATGAGGACAAAGTCAGCAAAAATCGGTGTAGTTTTGCAAAGCATAAAATGTGTTTCACTTTTGTTTTGTTCACTTTTTCCTCCAGATTTCAGTCATCGTTTGGTGTTGGAAGGAAACAAGTAACTGGTGGAATCTAGTGTTGTCGGCGTTGTGCTGATATGAAGAGGCCCAGACTGTGGATATCTTTGGAGGCGATCTCTGTTTATTCCTGACAGCTGACAACAAGAGGTAAAAACAAAATCCTCCATCGAATACAACAATATAACTCGAGCCCCTACACAAATTAAGTGACACAAGATTAGCAAAAGGAGAGAGATAAGGCAGGAGACACCCATGTATAGGTGGGGTACCCCCAAAGGTGAATGTAGTGGTACAGAAACTGAGTATCAAACGTTCCACCAATTGACTATGGAGGCCTAAACATGCCAGATAATAACATTACAATACATTTGACTTAGTTACACATATTGCTGTATAATCGACCCTGTTACACATGGACATGAGTAATATAAAACTATTGTATACATAACAGGAGATATATCTATAAAGCAATGTTTTTAATCATTATTTAGTTTGAGAAAATGTATATTAAAGAGTAATTGGATGATCCTATGTTATGTTTTAAACTGTTACTATAATGTATCAAGGGAAAGTTAACTGGGTGCCCCCTGCTTTATATTTGAATAGAAATGCAGAGTAATGGCGCCAGGATTTCCACAGTGTGAAGTAGCCACAATTTAGTTTTATTAGCATCAGTGTAGTTATTTTTCCCCGCAGATGTTGTTAGTGTGACGTCGAGGGAGAGAAAATAGAATTTCAGTACGAGAGAGGGCTGAGTTCAGAGTAGTGTGATGTTCGCCGCAAACAGCTAAAAGAAACTGTGTGAGTGTTGTGGAATTATGAGATGAAAAGATTAGTGGAGGAGCTGGGGAGATTGTTGCGACTGGGTAGGGGAATGGAATGACGATGAGGTGACGCAGGAGCCTCGCAGCAGGACCGGTGGTTTCAGACTATTAGCAATCAACTGTCAGAGCACTGGGGAAAACTGCAAGCTATATAGCAAGCCAATTATGGCGAAGCATGCGCGTATAGTGGTGTGTATATGAGTGCATGCATGTGCGTCAGTCAGTGCATGATTATGTTTCTCTGAGGAGCTGCACAACAAGACCAAGCAAGCTGTTGCTAAACAGTCAATTAAACGATTTCATCTGAAGAAGCACATCATTACTAAGCAAAGTTTGGTGATTCCTAAGTATTATACTGCACCTGCCTTCACAAATGGCAGATTGAGATGCCTGGTGCAAATAGGTAAATACAACCATATTACAACACAGCCATTTGGTTGCCAAATGTTCCCCTGTAGTGGGACACACGACATTATAAAGTTTTTGAATCAGAGGGGACCTTGTGAATATTAACGCAGGGCGTTAAGAGGGTTCCTTTTGTTTCCTGAAATAGGCTGCGGAGACATAAGTTCATAAAAAGTGCAGCTGTGAGCAGCTTTCGCAAGGCTCTAAGAGACGTCAGCAGAAATGACAGCTCATTATTCAGCTGTGGGACCATTATTACACTCTTCTTCACAACTTCAATAGCCTTTTCTCATGTTTGTGCTGAATCACTTCCACTGCCCAGGAGTGAGATGAGAGCTGAATAGACAGCCAGCTGATAAGGAGATTTTCTGCATCACTATCCCAAACATGTGTCCAAAACGCCACTTAACAGTGGGGTGACACTCAAAATATGCTTATTTGTCCTACTGTGGGGTAAAGCATCTCAAGCCAAGAAGTATTTATTGATGGCTTAATAAGGCCACCCAGACTATGTGATTGTTATGCCCTCCCATGCTCCTAGGTGTCTGGGACGTGCCAGTCTCTTAAACTGGCCTGATGTTTATTTGTAAATGGTCCAATTAGAGTTGTCGTACTGCCACTCCAGCTGAAATTAAGATGAAAATTACAGTAAAGTGATACCAAGATGTTTTCCAGACAATAGGCGTCTGACCTATATGTTTCTACAGACGTTACATTTGTACATTTCATAGGCATCATATCAACATTTCAAAAGTGACCTAGTTCTGATTACATGTATATGAGCGGATTTTGTCTTTGGGAGGTGGAGAGGATGGTGGATAGTGTGAAACCTACTGTAGGAGAGAGGGCCGCCAAGCTGCAGACACTTATTCGAGACCAACAGACAACGAAACGGGTTGTTTTTAGGGACATCGCGGCATTTCCAGCCAAAACATGATCTTTTCCTGACCATAATCAAGTGGTACGGTTTTTAAAAATGGTACATATTTGTGGTTTGCAGAATTGGAATGACCAGTGTTGGTATTGTACAATTGTATTGGTATCGGTAAAATTGTGAACGGTACGATGCAGTTTGGTTTGGCACACTTTTTTCCGTTTCCACGATGAAAAGTTGTGAATGGCACCAATGGAACCGTTCTGTACCGTCCCCATTTTGGTCCCCCCTCTGTTGGGGTACCCAGCACACAGATCTGGTACTAAAAGGTGGAGCTGTGAACACTGCAGTCTGTTGATTGGTCAGTAGTGGATGGTCACTCTGCTCAGGGCTGAGTTGTGGCTGGTTTTGAGGCTCATGTAACCACTGTTCATACCGTGGAGAGTTTTATTAGTAGACTTTAACAATAAAAGATGTTTTGCTGCCTCTTGCAGCAGCTGGAGTCGGAAAAAAAATAACTTACATTAACTTGTAATGTTACTCAATGCATGAGATGATGACGTGAATCCATCAGCACACCTTAAATTTCACTGAGACAGCTTTGATCATTCCATTAGGTTTATATGACACACAGTTTTAGTGATGAGTGGATCCTCACGCATTTATATGCATACATTTGGTTTTAAAATGGACTCAGGCACTAAGCATTGGTCTTAACTGCACTCAGTGATAATGTTTTTTATGTATCTATAATAATGGATACATTATGTATAGTGATTATGTATGCTATACGATAGCATAGGTGAATAGAAAAGCCCTCACTCTACTTGCACAGATAACCGTAGCTGTGTATTTTTGGTGGAACATAAGTGTCTGCAGCTGCAGATCAGTGAATGCGTAAGCGATCGCACCTTTCCTTCCAGCAGGAAAGAGCTGGCTGTCTAAGCACGAGGCTTCCTGCAACCCAAATTAACCCAATGGTTATTTTCCTGTCAGACTGTTTCCTGAGTTAATGAGCCATTGGTTGCTTCTTACAATGGAAATGTGCAGCCGCAGAGACCTTGTTTTGTGTGTTTTGTTCAACAAAACAGTTTTTTTTCTAATGTCACCTTCCTTTAATAAATTAACTTTGATTTTATTTCATCTGTTCAATGAGCCACACGCTTAAAATCGGTCTTGGTTGTTCATTAACAACTCACTCGCTCCTTCCCTCACCTCGCTCTCTATCTCTCTGTCGCACACAGTGTTTACCCTCCGACCAGTGGGTGGAGCGGATTTCGCCACGCTTCCTGCACAACAGGAAGCAGAGAGCAAGGCAAGAGAGATGGGAAGGGCTCAGAGGAGTTGATGGATGAGCCCGTTTTACCCTATTGTCTCAGCTTTCCTCGACAGGTGCAGTTGAGCCTTTAGCGGGATAACAAAAACAGCGCAGTGGCTTTTGTGTTTGTTTTCCAGAAGATTAGACATTATTTTGGCATGGAGGATTTAAGTGGGTTGAACTGTACAGGAAAACACTGCGTCTGAAAGTTTCTCTGTAACAAAACAGAACACGACTGGGAAGCAATGGTGAAGGAATATGAAACATGCATGCTCAACCCCTACCATTAACCTAATCACATCTAATCAGCAAATCCTGCTAGTTTAAACAGATTACACTGATCTCAGTGAAATACCAACAATCCTCCAGCACGTGACCACCGAGGTCATATCTGTTCCAAGCCTCTGATATATACAACCCACAGGAACACAAGCAAAACACTAGATGACATCTTACAACGTGTGTGACTTTAAGAATCAGAGTGGATTGCTTTTCACTTGCAAACAGTTGCATTTATTCCCTCAAACAAGAAAGCATTTTGAAATTTCAGTGCTGAAATACACATTTGCTTTGTGAGGAATAATGCGTGCAGATACTTTATATTACTGTCAATTATGAAGCGAATCCAAAAACATATGTATAGCCGCTATCAGCAGAGCAGGAAGGAAGCGCACTTATTTATGTAGCCTTTCAAAAGCAGACGTCACAAAGTGCTTCACAGTAGGGAAAGACATAAAATGTGGGGAATGAGTAAGTGATCATAGTAACAAAGGAGACTGTGCTTTTAAGGCTGCAGCTGGAGAAAGCACAGTCTCATCTAGAAGATGCACTCATATTGACAATGTCATTTTATGGTTATATTTAGCAATTTTAGCCTTGTGTCCCGTGCAAAGCAGAGATTTCTTTTTGATGACGCAGTTGCAGTCACTGACAAATTGATTTGATATTTTGTTCAGACTTGGAGGTTAATATTTTGAGTGTACCTGCTGTATTTTGAGAGCATGTGAAGTTGCAGGAACTGAATTGGAATATTATGATTGACCCACCTGATGTCATATTTGAGTCTTTATTTATTTAGATTGAAAAGTGAATCATTTTTTCATTTTAACTTATTGTGACGAGGCTGCTCTTGACCGTAAAAATGACAGAAATATTTATTCCCTTTTGGAGACTTAAAATATGAATAAGGCAAACGGTAAACAAGTTGTAAAATGTTAATGTCATGGCATTCAAAGCATATCATCAACCTTGGTTGTTGAGGTTGTTTGTCTTAATTATGGGGGTATTACTGAAAGGATCAGTCGACCGCTCGACTGCTCTGCTTAGGCTTGATTTTTGGATTGCAGCTGCGGAAAATGTCTGGGCATGTCTGACATGCCGTGCAAGAATTAAAGCCAGAGTGAAGGGAAGAATGAATTCCTAAAGTGTTTGTCAGGCAGCTCAGATGATTTGCATTTTGCCTCACTGATAACCCCTCTTTCATACTGTCAATAAATAAAGCAAATTATTGACAAACTACATTTTTTTCCAAACTTAGAAAACACTTCCTCTAAAAAAGAAAAATAAAGTGGTATTTTTTAATCAGGCAACAGATTTTGAGACAAACAGATTTATTAATGACGTATGACCCTGCAGAAAAAAGGGACCACATCCATGTGCAGAATGTTTCTTTGAGTTTCATTTTTGCTGTGAATGCTTTTAGCCTGTTCATACCAGTCATTAGTTGCTCAATGGCGTACCAACAATGCCAAGGCTGACTCACTTGTTTGTTGCAAGGAGATAAATGTGAATTAAAATGAGGCTGCACCAACTTTTACTTGGAGTATGTTAGCCTCTTAAAAAACATGAACAAAAAAAAAAAAAAAATCAATGCATTTTTACTTCATACGACAAGCGTTTAACACCCCCAGACTTCATACAGAGGACAATTTGCGTGTCTGATTTGTCCTTGAACATCACTGCGTTCTCACAGGAGCACAGTTCGAAATGACTTTGTCGTGGTGAGGCTTTGTGGGAATACAATGACTTTACTGCGGGTGAGAAAGAGCGAGTGAGGTCTCCATCTGAGAGGCTTTTTGATTGCTTTGTGCTCCGCCAAATAAATTAATGTACAGGCCGTGAAATAAACTGATGTTGGGGTCACACAGTGTATGAAGGCAGCTGTGGGATGCTGTTGACATGTGTGTTGCTGCCATCTGTGCTGAGTTTTGTTTGTGCTATATGGATCAGCCCTTTCAACCAGACAGCCTGGGCATCGAGCAGCACAACACAGAAGCAGTACTTGAACTCAATGACAAACGCTGAATGCTGGGAGTAAAACATCTCTGTGTAGCTGAGCAATAAAGTTTACCGGGTTCATGGTATTGATTTTTCTGGGTAGCGAAAAGGAATGTTCAGAAACCAAGGGATAAATGATGTGAGTCTGATAATGAACCTGAAGAGTAAAATTATAGCCTTAGAAAATAAGTGAAAACTACAGTCTGAGATAATTCAGAGATCACAGTGCATTTTTGCCGGAAGACCCTGGGTTGTTATGCTGGAACCCTTTGCGTTGGCATCCCTGCTGTGCCGGCAAATTGGATTCATTCAAATAAATGAGAAGTCTGCACGGAGTTTTAAAAGAAGGCAACACTGAGCTCCAACTTTTCAGCAAGGCAACCAACTTTAATGTACCCTGGTGCTGTGTGGAAAACTACTCATGTCATGTGCTGCAGATTCTGATTGTGGTTGTGACGTGATGGAAAGAATCAGATCATTGTCTTTTTATTTAGGGCGCTTTCACACCTGCACGGTTTGGTTCGGTTCAATCAAACTTAAGTTCGTTTGCCCCTAAGTGCAGTTTGTTTGGGCAGGTGTGAACACAGCAGTCGCACTCGGGTGTGTACCCAAAAAAAAACGGGCCGAGACCTTCTTGAAGAGGTGGTCTTGCTCCGGTTACAAACGAACTCTGGTGCGGTTCGTTTGCGATGAGAACATCTTCCAACCTCGATCCGAACCATCTGCAGTCACATGACACATTGTTTGGGTCAAACAAGCATGAGCATGTTACAGTCCTGGAGGAAAATGAACAATGACATATAGTCCATGATGACCAGCGCTAAAATCAACCTGCGTAGTTGTCCCTCCATTGTGACATCAGAAAGTGTCACATTTATCTTGCAAGTGTACTCTTCTTCAACGTTTTGTTTACTTCCTGGAGTTTACCCTTTAAGGATTATAACTTTAATGCATGTCAAGGGTCTAATGTTCCAAAGTTAAAATGTTACTTGTTGAACCAGCAGGCAACTCGCAAGTTACGTATGAGGACAGTACTGATGTGATATGTAGCTGACTGAGATCACACAGTTTGTGTGGTGACAGATCTAACAATCAAGCCTTGGGCTGTGAACTGGTGCCTAATGGGATGAAAGGGACAGAGACTTGTGTGTGTGTGTGTGTGTGTGTGTGTGTTTGTGTTTGTGCTCCATGTTTGTGCTTCATGTCCACACATTGTCAAGAGGTATGACAGATCTCAGTGACAACATCAAACCTTTGAAAGTCTTCACAGCGATGGCCTGAGGGTCAGATCTCTGCTTTGGTTTCTCAGAGCTGCCCTTGTTTGCTGTAGACGGACTGACTGCAAGAGAGTGAACAACATGGAGGCTGGGCTCTTTTGCAGCAGCACTGAAATGATCACGTTTCCCTAGCAGGAACTGAAGGATCCTGCTTTGCTTGAGTTGGCATTGTAGAGAGAGAATTAGCATCTCTTGCTCCACTGAACATTTGAATGTCTTTACAAATTCCATCTGGGTTACTAAGATACAGCAGGTATTCAGTGATAAAAAAACAATGTGAGAGCGGAGCCCAATCCTCCAGAGCGCAGTGTTTATACTTCATGTGGATTTCACATGAAATTCACAGTGGAATGGTTAGGCTTGAGCACTTCCATGACACATTCATCATTTATTTTTGGTAAATAAAGCTGTTGTGATTGGCGACGGTGTAAATCCGGGGTGTCTGTCAGGATGATGTGTCGTGCTGTGAATTCCCTTTTCTGCTTTTCCTTTTTTGGCTTTTTTTTTTTTTTTTTTTGCTTTGTCATGCTGTGTAGTGTCGTGCTGGTGAACGCTGTGTGTTGTGCTGTGTCGTGATGTCTTGGGTCTGTGTTGTCCTGTAGGACTTATCCAAGCAGACACTGAGACAGGCTGCATTACGGCTCTAATGAAATCTGTCAGCGCCGACTGCACTCAGGGGCAGCTCGCAGTGCAGCAGCACTACTTACCACCACACAGGAGAGGGAGGGAGATTGTTGGGTGGGGCGGGGTTGGGGTTTTGGGGGGGGCACATGAGATATATAGATAGGTAGAGATTAGGCAGAGAGTTTATGTGTGAGGTTGAATGTGTATGTGTGTCTGTTTGAGTAATTACGCACTGATGAATAAAGCTCTCTGCCGTGCTGGGGTGCCTCACTCCAGTGGGTTCAAACCAGAGGAGCAGACAGCCACAGCCTCCCTGCTTAGACCAACTGGGTATGAACAGAATACTAATGTGCACAGGAGGCAGAGGGAGAGATAGAAGACACAGAGTGATGAGGGGAGTGGGGAGTGGGGAGGGAGAAGGAGGAACCCACTATGAGAGGAAAAACACAGGGAGGGGCATTAAAGACTGGGTGCAAAAAGAAACCTTTAAAAAGCTGAGAAGACTACGGAGGGATTGAAGAGAAGAAGCGGCGACGGAAAAGTGAAGGGTCATGGAAGTGAAGCATGAATCATAAAAGATAAAATGCCAAACACGAGCGAGTACAGGAATTATCAGAGCATCATGCAGTTTTGTGACGCATAGATGGGAGACGTGCTCTCAGAGGCCACGTCTTCTCAACATCAGTGACACATTCCAGTCTAAAGTCAGCTATTGTCGCCATTATGAGTTTGTCATCAAGGAACCACATCAAACAGTATTGGCTATAAGTTATAAAGCGTGAGAGCTCATGGGATTATTATGACTCCCCATGAAGCCAGCACAGGAGGCCACACAGCTCTGTCTTCGTTTTGATTTGGATTCCTTATCCAGTTTGCATCTAAAGGAAAGAAATCACACACAGGATACATTAAAGCTCGTGTAGGATCTGAAAATTCATTTCCTGCTGTTGTTGACTGCTTTATCAGGAGGGGTTCTGGAGACAGACCTTTGGTTGGTGACTGTAGCAGCTCAAGTTTGCCCAGCACAAACCTCCCAGTGCCAGCGGTCACAGTGGGTTGTTAGCCAGCTGCAGCTCTTGGTCAAATCTGTGTAACAGCAGCAACAGGAAAGCTGGATTCGGCTAAATTCGGGTTGCTACGGCTGCTGACTAGGGGTAGGTCACGTCTCCGTAGCTGCTGAGTGCACTAGAGACTTCCGCTGATGGAACCAGCTACTTCTGGTTTAGTGATCGGTTACCTTGAATGGGGGTATAATGATGTAATTGTTTAGCTCTTCTGCCAATGATGACATGTTTTGGTTCATTTGATAAGTCCATGCTCCTTATATGGGTTGCTAATGCTGGATTAGCAACTTTCACTGCAGGATTATTTGGCATTGAATCATGCTTTCACTGAAGTGATGTACATGCGCATCTGCATCTGTAGAGCAGCCAATAAACGCCCTCTCTCTGAGATGACCTGTGATTGGCCAAAGTCTCCTGCCACAAGCTAGATTTTCTGCAACCTGAAAACAGAGCCAAAAGGCACCAAAATAAAGCTGCCTACCCCAGCTTTCAATGATTTGGTTTTCAGTACGTGTCAGGGACAGACTTAAGGGTTTGGATGTTTCCTCTATAAAAGCTGCCATGGCAAATGAAAATATGTTGGCGTTTGATGACTATCTGAGCATGAATCACGAAAATAGCAGAAATATTACAAAAACATGTGACAATGAAAGATAGTCAGAGAACAGACGGGCAGAGAAAGTAGCCTGGGGTAATGTGCTGAATACAAATCCTGATACCATCTCAGTTTCCTCTGTGCTTCTGCTCCATTTATCGTCTCCCTTCAGACGACCACTGAATGCAATTCAAGTTAACAATTCAATAACACAACAAAGTGATGGATTGCTGAAGTCATTTCCAATTGGGTAAATAGCAAGGAGTGTTGCATAGTTAAGGAGAGAATATGACATCATGCTTGCTGCTTAGCATGTCATTCATTTTCAGGATGTTACTTAAACACTGATCACTGCAGTGTGAAGCTGTTGAGCTGCATTTCTTGAATACCAAAGCAGGTACTTTCTGTTGCTCACTGATTCCAGACATTGCCACCATTCTTATGGAGGGAGTTTACATGGTGTGACAGTTTCATGTCAGGGATGGGTATGTTAAACATGTGGTAGTTTTGTTTTCTGTGGATGCGCTGACATTTTAATGCTCTGTTGCCGACCGCAGCCCTTCATTTTCCATTAGATGGTCTGTGATTGGATTTGAGCTGCCATATACACCTTTCGTCCCTGATCTTTGGCCTTCTAGCTGCGACAATCAGGGTTCTCCAGGTTACATTGCTGTGGCACACATTATGCAACACCAAGGGAACGCTCTGGAGAAAAAAAACTATTTCTCTTGATCTGCTTGTTGTGGTCTCTCCCAAGGTCCAGCTGAAGCTTTAAAATTCAAATTCATATTAATCACTGCCCCCCTTGAACTACACGGGTTTCACTCCCAGTTATTCATTAATATTGGAGGTCAGCATCACTGCTGTACCTTTGTTCTCTTTCAAATTGTGATAAAAAAAAATAACAAAGAAGACATTAACTCGTTTAACATGGTTTTGTGTGAAGAAAATGTTCAGGTGCTTCCAGTGTATGTTTGCTCCAACACAGCTGAAACACATACATCAGGGTACGCTAAAAGGCATGGTCACATTATGAGACAATGAGCCCTGGACCAAGGCACGTACAGCACCCCCCAGAGCTATTCTGCTGTCAAACATGTTTAAATTACTCATTTTATTGTAGGCTTGCTGCGGCCCAGCTGCGTGCTGTGCAGCTGTGGCTTTTAAGGGAAACATGAACACAAATATGATCAAATAATCAGATCAGACTCTGTATCAACAGACACTCAGTATCTAAGGATCAAAAGCAAAACAGTGCTTTATTTAGACAGACCGCAAAATCAAAAATACACATTTTCCTCTACCTGAAGTGCTATTTATCATTGTAGATTGTTTTGGTGTGAGTCCCAGAGTGTTTGAGATATCGGCCGTAGAGATTTCTGCCATCTCTCAAATATAATGGAAATAGATTGTGCTCGGCTTGTGGTGCTGAAAGAAAATTGAAACAAAAATCATGACCTGGTTACTCAAGATAATCCACAGACCTTGTTGTGATTACTTTCATGTAGGAACTATTTTCTCTGCCAAAAGTATCACTGCACAGAAGGAACAGTGCATCTACTCATGGACAAGAGGCTCGTGCCCGTGACAGCGGGAGATATAAACATATATCTACATGGATGTAGATTGGTACAGATAATATTGAGATATTATATCCAAGAGAAGTCAGACATCTCTATCTCTGTTCAACTGGCCCATACAAAAAGTTAGGAATGAATTTTAACTGATGTGGTGCACATCCATCTTCTAATAAAGAGGCAAACTCTAGCTAAAAAATGTAATTTAATTCCATTTAATTTAAAAGACTGTCACGGGGAACCTATTTGTCGCCATTCGTGCGTGGGAATTAAAAGTGTGTGACACATCAAAAGCCCTGATTGGCAGCCAGTGTGAGGGATGATGACATTTAAAAGGAGAAAGCCGTGAGTGGGACAATGGATCGCTTTACAGTAAGGAGCAAATTACAACAAAGCACCAGCGGACATGATCAACCACTGAAAGAAAAGAGAGCATAAAAGGTTAGTAGACAGTATCACAAAAGCGACCTGTCTTATTTTATCTTATTTTTATTGTCTTATGTTGTGATAAGAGTGATAACACAAGTTCCAAAACCACTGGTCTAGACTGATGAATAGTGCTACAACAAAGATGAAAAATACTTATTTTTAATTTTGGGGGTGAACTCTCCCTTTAACACTTCAGACATGAATATCACTTCAGACAGAGGCTCTGACTTTGGGCCCCCTGAACCCTCAGGCTTCTGCGGCTGGTCGGCTTGCTCAGTAATCCATTATGCCAAGATGGCAGTATGATCGATTGAGCCTCGTCTGTTGGGACACTGGAGTCTCTGTTTCTGTTATAATTGATTTCCTCTCATATGGTTGTTGAATACTGCTGCTCAAAGGTGAGCATGAATGAAACCTTTGCTCTTTGATTCTGAGGATCTTTAGTTGCACTCCAAATGCTGTATCTGGCTATGATATCAGGTCTTTTCAAATATATCCAGAGTAATAAGAAAAATACACCGCAGATGAAAACACAGTGGTAAAAAAAAATACAAGGCCAATATTTGTTCTTTTGCAGTGTCAAGGGTTGAAACTTTAAGCTCACTGATATCAATTATAAGCAAAGGGAGATTTCTGAGAACTCGGAGGGCAACATTACCTCGAAATTCTCCCTCACTTGTCACAGCCGACAAAGCACTGCGTTATTAGACTTCCTGCGAGACTGAAAAGTAAAACTTTATCAAACAAAATCGTCCAGTCTCGCCATACGTTCCTGCAAAGCCTGTTACCATGACGAACGAGTCCACAGATGTAAGTCACATCACAGTGCGTTTGCTTTAGATCATCATAACTCCGCTTCCTGTCACCGTATCCATGGTGACGCGCACACAGATGATGTATTAAGGAGCCATTTAAGGTCACCTCTGTCAACTAGAGCCTCCCCTGCTTACATGAGTCACTGCTGGTGCTGGCACTGCAGCATTTCTGCACTCAAACTAAAATATTAAAATCCTTGCCCAGTAACTCTGTGCAAAATGTAACATGATGAAGACAGCCAACAACTAACTAAGACAGATAAGGCAGACTATGCAGACTGTGCTGTGATGAAGATGATAATGATGGTGGTTATGATGATGGTGTAATTAGGTCATGTAATTTGAATAAAAGTGTTGGGAATAATAATGATATGGAAATACAAATACATTGAGTATGGTAACAATGATGATAATATAATCAAAAAAGTAAAACGTCTAATAAAATAAAAATGTAAAATCACAATTTGCATAAAAAAGAGAAGTAATATTGTGGTAGTGGGGGCACAGTGCTGCAGTGGTTAGCATTGTCGCCTCACAGCAAGAGGGTCCCGAACCCATTGTGGGGGGCTTGAACCCCGGGGTGGGTAACCCTTCTGTGCAGTTTTCTCTGGGTACTCTGGCTTCCTCCCACAATCCAAAGACATGCAGGCTAGGTTAGCTGGTGACTCCAAAACTGGCCATAGGTGTGAATGTGAGTGTGAATGGTTGTCTGTCTCTATGTGACAGCCCTGTGACAGTCTGGCAATCTGTCCAAGGTGTTTCCCACCTCTTGCCCAATGTCAGCTGGGACAGGCTCCAGGCCCCAGCGACCCCCAACACGATAAGAGTTTACGGAAAATGAATGAATTAATGAATTAATATTGTGGTAGCAATACTGCTGTGGAAATATAGTATGATAAGACAACCAATGACAGGCGCAAACTTTGCTGTAAGCCTGGATGGGATCATGCATTTGGTTGTGTGTGTGAGTGTGTCTCACTAACTACTGGGCCAATCAGCCTAATATTTTGTGCGCACATTTATGACTGTATGCTCAACTTTTTTATTGACTGCTTTAAACGATTATTAACAGCTGACTCCTCTTAACAGGCTGGTCAGGGACATAAGTTTTCCAACAGCAAGCCTTACCTAGCCTGTTGAAGGCCAAATTTTGGCCTTCGTAGTGGCTCAAAAACTGACATCCATAGAAACATTTGGTCTTATTTTGAATCAGAGCATCTGCAGAATAATTCCATACCCAGTGTGTTATTATCAGCTTAAGTTAGGCACAGTATTTTTGCCGCCATCTTGACCGTAACGGAGCCAGGAGGGACAATTCCACCAGGCACAGCTGTGCCATGTTCTGGCTGTCATGGCTATGACTCAGTTTTGTTGTGTCAGCTGTACTAGCGTTTCAGAAATGGTGCCTTCCCGATTTTGTAGACTTGCAGATGTTGCTGACTTAATTTTCTTTTAAATGTATGCTGTTGAATGGTTTCTCTCTTTTTTTTTTTACCTGTGTACACTGTTGTGCTGTAGCCTACAGACAAAGGAAATACTTCTAAAGGCCCAGCTATGAACAGCATGGATCAAAGATTTGTCGCTGTGTTTTAGTTATTAATGTTCAATATTTCACACACAGTGCCTGTTAGCAGGAGAACTCAATCTGCTCTGTGCAAAGCGCCGCAGCTCTGTCAGAAACAGACAAGGCAGTTATTTTTCTTAGCTTCTGGGACGCTTCTGAAACACGCTGCGGGGCATCTGCTAGTATTACAAGATCAGCCTGGGTGGCTGGCTGGCGGAGATCTGCGCTCTACTCTAGTTTGTTTATGAAAATTAATGATGTTTGAAAAACAATGTAAAGAATAATAAGCGTAATTGAGCACATGATAATGATGAATGATAATAGTTATACAAATAATTATGGTGATGAGAGAACATTCCTCTCTGGTTATTTATTTCCATTTTGGATGCTTATATATGCCAACAGTGGTTGTGTCTGTGATTATAAATGAGAAATATACAGTTAAAAGTGATGCATTTGTGTCTTATTACTGGATGTAACACAGTAATATCGTTCTGCTCATGCTGCACTGAAAGTGGACCTTTCCTCTTGAAAGTGGCTGTCAGTGTTTACATGTTTGTGCAAAGCCTCGATTAATGCTGGAGGTGAAGTTCAGTCTAAGAAGCTTACAGCGAGTGTCTGCTTCACTGTAGCCTTGGTCCCTACAGCCACGCACAAACACACACGGCCACACACACACACACACACACACACACACACACACACACACACACACACGCACACACACACACAGACACTTTGTCGAGAGTCATCATAGTCAACCACCAAGCAACACTAGCCACCCTTGCCCCATGTGGCTGTTACTTAACACTTTCGGTTACCACACACACATGCACAGATACACGGTGACATGTACGCACACGCACAAACTTTGAGTTCACAGATGAATGCCACACACACACACACACACACATTCACAGTATGTCCTTCTTCCTCCTCCTCCTCTCTTTCTTTCTCTTGCACCCACACACAGACACACTCACACACACTTATACATTCACACAGAGGTGGAAAGCAACAGCGCATTCACTCAAGTACTGTACTTCAGCAGAGTTTTACCGGGACTTTCACTCAACTACATTTCAAGGTGAAGCACTATACATCATCTGACATTTTGTTTCAGCAACCTGTACGTTTTAAAGCACATAATAGCTTCTTACCAATGTGAAGATCTGCCAAAATTAAGCTGGATTCAAAATCAACGTATGTGTGCAACCCCAGTAATTAAACTCAAATATCATAGACGTGCACCAATGACGACAAACAAAATGCTTTTAGGTTGATTTTGTTATAGGATTCTCAAAAGGATCATCTGTCAGTCACCGTTTTAAGTTTTACTACTTACCGTAAGTACGTTTCACTGCCAGAAATTGGATTGCAAACTTGAGCACTTTTTTCCCCACTAAATACACACAAACACACAGTGCCAGTTGCTTTCACCCCCTGCTCTCGCTGACTGCTCTTTCCTCTCATCCAGATGGAGTAACATGTAATTACAACCCGTTAAGCCTCCCAGAATCCTCTCCGACTCTTCAGAGAGCTTGAAAAGATTGTGCTGCTCTTTCTGATCTACAGTCTGTCTACTAAAGGTCACCCACTCTGTTCTTTGTCTTCCCTCTCCCTCTGTCTTTGTTCTTTTTCTGTCTTCTGCGGTTCATTTTACTGGATTGCAACAACATAGGAGACGGTTTGAAAACTGACCTTTTTTGTAGGTAGAATAAAATAGTTTGTTTTTTTTCAGTACATCCAAGTGTACTTTTCCCAGCGTGTTGAGTACCACTGCCAAAAAGCTTTAGTTTAAGAGATGACTTCCTACATCTTGCACAGCATGTGTCTTTGCCGGCAAACTGGCGTGCGGCTGACCGTCGGTGGTCCTTAACTGTACCAGGGGCTTTCTGGTGTGGTGAACTTTCCTCCAGAAACCACAGAGTTCAGGACAACAAGCCCCTGTGTGTTTTCTAGCCAGCTGCGCTCTACGTTTTAATGAGGACACGTGTAGCTCAGTAAACAGAGGTGGGAGCCAGATGATGGGTTGAGGGTCTAGTGCGTGGGTAAACACGATGAGGAGCAGGTCTGGGTAATGCTGGCTACATTAGGCATAGTAGGAGACAAATATTTGCAGAGCTGACTCATTAATCAAAGAAATTATAGTATGGTAAAATTACACTGCTATGTGTGATCAGTTGTGAGAATGCCTCGTAAAAATTGCTAAGCACTGTGCTTCTACCACGCAGCAATATGCCAGCAGATGTTAAGATGGTGTGCTGCAATCACTGCGGCATGCAAATCAGAGACATCTGAATAGATGATGCAACATATGTTAGATTTTTGCAATGACTGAAAGCTGTATAAGTATCCGGATACATCAACATTTACATATATATATATATATATATATATATATATATATATATCTCCTCTGTGCCTAAAAAAGCCCAATTTTATCCTCTCACACTGGCCCTTCTGTCATCGCAAAATTGATTCAGTATTCCATGGAGTGCAGGGATGTTTTATTATTAAATTCTGCATGCTGTGAACAAAATGAAATCAAATTGTGGTGACAAAAATGCCTTATTAAAGACAGTTTGAGCCCATGACTAAACCTGGTAGACTGCAGAGAATAAAACAACTACAGGTTGTGACAAAGTAAAAATATCCTCACTTTAGACGCCAAGAACATAAGAACATAGCAGACCCCCCCACACCCCAACCCCCTCTCCATGATTTGCCTTTGATGACTCATATCACACTGAAAGCTCGACTGGATGCTGAGGGATAATAAAAAGAACAATGACATTTATTAAGCTTGACTTAATCTGCTAGTGACTTCACTGATGTGTCGTCTAGCGAGAGGACCTCAAAGAAATAAATGTGCATACCTAGATGGTTGGACTATTATTACAAATAAGTATGCTTATTCATTATGATCAAACATTGTTAATAAAACACAGAAACTGCACATACTGTATATAAATTACACAGCATGATGTAGCATTGATCTCATTCTGTCCTGTCCTAGGGTACCCAGGTGTCCTGCTCTATGTGGGACCACACAGCAGGTTCATCCCTGGTCCCGCATCCCGTATATTGAGACGATGCCCAGCATTTTATTGGCTCTAGTTTTCAAACGTCAAACCACTGCAGGACAGATTCTCTTCTAAAATCTGGCTGTTATACAAATGCTGTGAAGAGAGCAAGGAAGGCTGTCATTATGGGGCTGTGTTTCAAGTCAAACTACGCACATATGAGTCAAGTGCAGGCTTACCTTTAATGGCCTTTGCTACGCTACACCCAACGGTAGGCTGACCAAACGTCCTCTTTGACATGTCCACTTTTCACGTCCCGTCCGGGGGGGTTTTATAAACTGATGATAATGTCCAGTTTTCCGTGTGTTTGTGTGTGTGTGTTAGAGTGCGGCACGGGCCGCATATTTCTGTCCGAGCCCGACATTATTTAAAGCTCTGAGTTTGTGCCACACAGTTGATACGGTTACAGGGTATTTAACAGGCCGGGTGTGCTCAGCGGTGAGGGAGACCTCCGTGTTTGAGACGGGAGCGGGAGACGGGAGGTCTGACGCTTCCAGCGAGAGGAGAGGGAGACATAAAACAAAATAAGATAAAGTAGCTTTTTTTTATTTTCAGTGTTTAATCGAGGGGGGCGGTGGAAGGTCCGAGACTTACATTTTTGACCAAACCCGGCCGACCCGTCGGGTACCGTCGGGCTCGGATCGCCACACTCTAGTGTGTGTCTGTGCCTATCTGAATTTCTGTCTTTGAGTGATATTATTTTGTAATATAACTGAATTTTCTATCCATACATATAAATTTTAAATATATTAAAATGATAAGGTATCTTTGAGTAAACTGCGAGTATCATTTAAATAGGCTATGTTGTGGCCGGGCCGAGTGTCCTCTTTTTTTGGAAATCAAAATATGGTCACCCTACCCAACGGAGAAAATTGTGACTCACCACAATGACACAAGCTATGCAGATTTAGGCAGAATTAGTTGGAAACTACCACAAAAAAGGAAACATTTTACTCAAAACCACAAATTTCAACCTCATGGTGGCCCTAGAGGAAAAGTCAGTAAGAGTCATCCTCTGAGGACCATGCATGTGTGTACAAAATTTCATGGCAATCAATCCAGTAGTTAGTTACAATTATAGTTATAATAGTTATAGTAATAATTGCATTTGGCCATCCAGTAACCTGTGCTGTCCTATATAAACGCTGACTTTGAAGTTCCTCATTTCTGATGTAATGCCGGTTTCAAGTGATGGTCCTGCTTAAACACAGGCTGTCATACTATCCTTCAGGTACCACTGGGACTTTCCCCAGGGAGTAGTCCTGTTTATTTCTTTCACTGTTTGTTTCACATTATTGTTTTTGCCCCTCCAGCTGCACACAGTCAGTGGGAACCAAGGTCTGAAAGGTCCTCCCCTTCCTCTCCTCCCTCTACACTTTTCAGCAGCCCCAGCCCCCTTCCTCTGTGTTCAAAACATCCCTAGAAGAAAGGCAATTTTGGCCTCTAAGAATGACCTCATCCATTGTTTTCCGGGCTTGACGCTGCAACACCGTTAAACATTGACACACTGGATGACGTCTGCCTTAGACTGTATCTTGTAAACAGCCAGAGAGAAAACTGTTGTTGTTAGAAAATACTGCACTGAGTCACAGTATATGCTTAACCTATGAATTATTACCACTCTGAGCACCGCTGTAGCCTATGTTGAGTCAAAATGTGCTTGAGTTCATTCACGAAAATTCAAAAGCTTTATCAAAAGGAGTTGTGGACTTGAAATTGATGGATGGTGATGATCAAGAGCAGTAAAAGGCTGTAGATCAAAATCTGGATTAGCTACGTGCAGCTTTATTTTTCAAAATAGCTTTCATGAGAAAAAACATTTCCAAACATAAAGTCCATTCAACAAATCCTCATCCTGTTTTGTTTCAGGACCTGTTGACCTCAGCTGCTGCAGAGATATGTGAATCGGACCTTGGAGATCCTGAGGGAAGTGAGCGTCACACAGGGAATTGTAATTCAGCACCTGTCACGGCATGCCAGCATCATAATTTTTAGTGGTAAGAGCAGCATTTAGAGGTTTGCGTATGTATTACCCTACATAACTACACGTATGTAAATATAGTTTGTAAAAGTATTCTGGTTTGCATGCTCTCATGCTGCAGACTTTTAATTGCCCAAAGGAATTTCCCATATGCTACACAACAAACTGACATCCAAGAGTAACGCTGACGTGATGTACAAGAAAAGCAGCAGTGTCTCTTTTGTCTCAGGAAACTCTCCAGGCTCCAGGGTGACAGGGCCCTGATGACAATGTCTTATTGATCTTTTGTTTAGTCTCTGCTCACCCTCTCTGTTACCTGCTTGTATCAATCTCTCAAGGTCGAACAAAAACAAAAGATGTATTAAATAAGGTGGTCAGTGTCTGCAGCGAAATAATTGGCACAGCAAAGGAAACACTGCAGGATATTTACAACAAATGGTTATATAAGAAAGCAGAATCCATCCTGTCTAATTGTTCCCATCCTTTACATCAACAGTTTTAGTTTCTGCCTTCTGGGACCATTGTCTGACTTCCACTAGCTAACACTAAGAATTTCAAACATTCCTTTACACCCACTGTCATCTCTCTCCTCGACTACTGAAGGAGAAGGCACTTACTGTAGTTACTATATGAAGGACTGGCTGCCTATCTTGCATATGTCTAAGCCTTTTCCCAATGCATTCAGACATGGACATAAGCTCCTAAAGCCTGAACAGCAGTCACTGGGTGCAAGATTCTCCCCATACCCAGTCACTAAAGCCCTGTTTCCACCAAACAATTTCAGTATGGTGCCTTTGGAACCAAAAGTAACCCTTCAGACATGGTACCTAGACCCTAGAGTTTCCACTGCAAACAGTACTGTTAAATGTGGGTGGGGTTGTTGTCACTCACTGCTCCACACAGCACTCACTGTATTTCCTCATCACTAGTGACACAGATAGAAGTCTTCCCCTTTTTATCATCCACACAGCGGGGTTGTACGCCAACATTTTCTGAACAAAACAGAACAGGCTGCAGTGAGAGTCTCTCTCCATGGGATATTTAAAAATATCAGGTTTGTGCATTTAGTCCTTCTAAGGCAAGCTTGGGGTTTTAGTGTTGCCGGAGCCCACAGGAACGACGAGTGAGGATTGGGGCGTACGCCATCCTGGGTGACATTAATACATACAAACGGTTGAAGATCCACTCATTACTAAAAGTCATATAAAAACTAATGGAATGATCAAAGTTGTCACATTGAAATTCAAGGTGTGCTGATGGACACAATACATTGAGTAACATTACAAGTTGTGAATTAAATTATATTTTTTTTCTCCGACATCCTTTCATTTTATAGTTACAGTCTACAGGATGAACAGTGGTTACACTAGCTTCAAAACCAGCCACAACTCAGCCCTGAGCAGAGTGACCGTCTGCTATTGACCAATCAACAGACTGCAGTGTTCACAGCTCCACCTTTTAGTACCAGATCTGTGTGCTAGGTACCCCAACAGAGGGGGGACCAAAGATGGGGACAGTATGGAACGGTCCCACAACTTTACACAGTGGAAACAGGAAAAAAGCGTACCTAACTGAACTGTATTATACTGTACTGCTCAGTGGAAACTGGGCTTAAAGTGCTTATACGTGTTAACATATGTCTGTCTTTGTGCAGCACTTTGGAGCAAAACCTGTATGCTGTTTAAAGTGCTACATAACTGAAGGAGTCAACCAGTTTATGTTATTTATCTCATTCTAAGCAAGATACAGTTTGTAAATAAGGATATATTTTCACTTAAAAGTGGGGCTAATTGTTCCTTTGGGATAGGCTAATCACATTCCACACCAATCTCTGTGCTGCAAGATGAAACTGATATATTATCTGACTGTTTGTTTGATGGTCTAAATAGTGCATTTCCCAAAATGTCTTTTACCACAGAGAATACACATGGTTGTGTTGCCCCGGCCTAGTTCTGCCTTGGGATTATAAGAGAAGGGTGTGTCAGTGTTGTCATATAAGCACTCAGTGGCAGATGCCCTCATATCGCTGCTGTAGAGGAAATACAGGAATAACAACGACACAACAGACATTTTGTAAACAGCTCCTGTTGTAGTGCAAAACAGTGTGTTAGCAGTGCAAGTGAAAATGTATTTAAATCTAGCTTTGGCCCTACTTGAGGACTTTGTTACATGTGATTGTGAAGCTGTCTTCCAGTGCTTCACTACTTCCTGTACTGACACATCTTTAAACCCTTCTGTAAGCCCTGATGAAAACTGTGAAGCTGTGCTTGAAATCGCTCCCTTGTTCACATTTACATATACAACAGGGAGTCATTTGAGTTATGAATCAGACAAGGGTGCACACTTCCTGTTAAAGCAGGCAGTTCAACATTCTGCAGCCCTGAAGAATGTGACACCAATGACCGCATTCATGCCATGAGTGTGACACAATCATCATGCAAGGCAAAGGTGACTCTCGCTCTTGTAATAGAATGAAATCCAATTATGGCTAACGTGTAACACCTGAGGCTCATTTATGACGCCAAATGGTATTTTTTTCATGAGAAGGGAGAATTACCTCACACAGCCTTGACTACTGCACTGGTGACACATCAGTACTTCATCTTACAAAAAGTTATGCACACGGTTCATATAATACCGTATGATTTAGCGCTCCTACTAGTTAGGTTAGGTTTAGGAAAAGAATCATGGTTGAGTCGGGACGTAGCGTGACATACATCACAAATAACTCAATGCTGAATTTTGATATCACACAGGAAATGAACAGTGGTCAAAGTCCTGTGTTTGTTTGACCCGTCTACCAACCCGACCATCTCCCTATGACAAATTTTTCATCTTAGGGTGGCATGACCTGCCCTACTCTCCCTCTAATTGGCTAGTATTCATTGCTGTCGTTGTTTTAGGCATGAGGAGTGAGATCACGGTAAGCCAATCACAGGCAGAGTAGGGCAGGTCATGCCTTCGCCATCCTAGTTCAAAGAAACTTGCTCTCCTTGTGTGGTCTTCCTTGCATGGTGCTGTGTCACCTGACTTCCTCCTTTGCTCCCATCATATGGAGACATATATAGCTGCAGCCACATTCCATCCGGAGCCTACGTGACACGCCACGTCACATAGCTGCTCGAGGCATATCTGAACCTACTTGGTCATATGAGGAGGACGTACACTGCATCAGCCTTCTGGCTCATGATTATGTGGGTTATATACAAATTGGAGTGCATTACTTTATGTAGGTATCAGTACAAACAGTGACTAAGAACAGCCTTACTTCTATGCTGGTGTTTCCTGCTGTACGTTCCTGTTGAATAATCTCTTGGCCAGAACGTCCTTGATATTTGAAGATGTCATCACTCTCCCACTCATATCCTCTGCCTTCACGTTTAGCTATAGATGGTAATGATATGACGGGGTTTTACAAATTCTGGCTCGCCACAGAGACGCACACAGGTGTGTGAAAACTACGCATTCACACATATGGCGGTTGTGAAAGCCAAGGCACATTCACAGAGACATTACCGCACAAGTGTGAAAAATCAGCATACGCCTCGCAGAGAATATGGAGTAATATTTAAAATATGCCAGATATTTTGTCATGTAGTGTTTGAAAATGTGGGTATGCATTGGTTATCTTTGCAGAAAGCAGCACAGGCTTGAGGGTAGCACTTCAGACTCATGTTTTTCTTCCACTAGAATTCAAATGCTTTTTTTCACCACTCTCAGCTCCCTGCATTCATTTTTAATGATTCTGAACTGGCAGTGGGATACAGCCTTCAGGTGATTAGTAATTAGGCAGCTATCCGGTGCTGTGTGACATGAGTGACCCCAGTTTGGTCCACACCTCTCCGATCCAGCTGTCCTGATTTTCTACCTCAAAGGTGATTGTTCGCCTCAAACAGGAAGTTCCTTGACTCTCACCTATTCACCCTGTGGGAGAGGCTTCCTCTGGACATACTAAGGCGGAGGCTTCACCACCTTGTGTGTGTTCATGGGATCCCAACGATGATTCACCGAGCTTGCATTCGCTCCAGCAAGTTATCCTCTCCCTGCCTGAGCCGAGCAACATTTCACACTCCTCCTCCTCTTAGTCAGAGAGCCGTCGCTTTTTTTTTTCCTTAGTGAGTCACAAACGGATCCACAGATATAGATGTCCTGTGTGGGTGGATGGTGCCCCCCGTGCTCAACTGCTGTTATTGCAACTATGAAGCACATCCAGCCTCCTTTAGAGACTATGAAAAAAGACAACTCCCCCACATTGTCCTCATTTTAACTGAAATATGTTCAATATAAATTGTCTGCAATATGAAGTTTTGATGTTCTCTGGCAGTGTACCGACTGTCAATAAAAAAAGGTAATATTTTACAGGTGGAATCACCACACACCGATGCACAGGTTCAATTTCTTGAACAACATGTCCTGGTCCCTGGACTATTCCTGCTTAGTGATACGGCATAGAATTCGGTTTGTGTTACGTAAGATTAAGTTTACAACAGAATTTGATATAGCTGGTAGCAATATTGAGGCAAAATGTTGTCCCAGAGGCAATTTGCTTTTAATAACTGGGAGTTTCCTTTTCTCTTCCTACTGTCCCTTGCACACACAAAACATTGTGTATCCATGCACACAAAATATGTATAGGTGCACACCCATAATGTACATACAGTATATGCCCCTTTGTGCTCTCACTGAGATGTAATCAGGACTTAATGTACGAAACAAAGACCAAATATTGCACCCCCCAATCTTCACAGTTGAACTTGGCTGGGCAATGGGTTTAAAGTGAGGAAAGGGTGGAACCCTCAGAGTGGAGGAGGTGTGATGGCATCCTTCCTTAAAGGAAGCATATGGATGGTTGAAGAGAGGAAACCAGCTCCTCCAGAGGCTAAAGCAAAGGATATGCAGAGGAAGTGTAATTAATTACAGGAATGTGAGGGATTTATTTACTTTATCTGGGTTAGGGAGTATCATAAAGACACCACGAGCCTCTTTATACCTGCTATTAACACGTGTTTCAGTGATCCAAACACAAGTGGACAGCTGAGACACATTGCCGTTCACACCTGCGTCTATCATGCATCTCCAGCTGACCACTTGTGTTCAGATTTCATTACTGCCAATGTCATTTCAACACATTCTCACTCTGACCCTGTCACATACCGACATTTTGTTGTGGACCTTCCACGTCCAGATACAATGTGAGAGGTATCCTCGGTGTGCGCTGGTTGTTGATGTTCTGGCACACAGTGTCAAGTTATGCCTGTTACATGCATTGTCTTCTTTCAAAATACACTTAAAAAAAACTCACTACTTAAAGGACAGTTGTTTTCGTCAGTGTCTGACACCGCAAGTCACTGCCCAAGCACCGGATTTCGATGACTTTGGAGTGAGACAAGATCAGTCTTGGTATCGCATTAGAAGGTCAAAGGGCCCTGCGCAAAGTTATTATATCCCCACTCTAGCTAGGTACTTGCAAATCATGTTAGCAGTTGAGTCGCTATGGCTAAAGATGTCAGCAGAATACACCATGTCTCCTTTCACCGGGCAAAACAATGGACAGTCATGCAACACTTTGTCAGACTCGTCTTAAAATGGACAAGTTATAGAATGTTAACTCACTGTCACAAAAACAACCACCACATCCTGCGGTGATGACGTAGTCCTTGTTTGGGAAGCCTCAAGACGCATTAGCGTTTACACTACAAAAAACATGAAGTCAAATGTGTTCCAGAGCACCTCAGCAAGTGGTTTGAATGATCGGATCGCAATGCGTCTAGGTGGTTGTTTACACGTTTATTTAGTTTTGTCCACTTGTGATCAAATCATCCAAGACACATGCTAATACAGGTATAAACAGGCTCTGTGTCTCTGTGTGATTTTGAAAGTTGTTTTTTTTGGGGGGGAATACAAAATACCTTATTTGTGGAATAGAAGTTACCTTGAGGCTAGGTTTCTCTCGGAAACAAAACAGAAAAGAGAAGAACACTTTTAGAATCATTTGATTAAATTAGTCACTTGTATTGCTCATCATCTAATGCTGCCAGTGAGGGGTGGTTAAATTACAAAATGTACTTAACGATTGTGTTCTTTGCCTAGGTATAGAGCTTCTTTGTTTGCAGTTAAGATATTTGATCTGAACAAAAAGGGTTTTTTTCCAAGTCGTGATGGCTTCAGTTTAATTAGGATGATTGCATTTGTCAGATTTTAGAAAAATGGAAGTGGGCAGAGAGAAACGGGAAGTGAGTGATCGTTTTAATTGGTGATGAATCCCACAAACTAATACTCAACTTAGTGTTCTTTATATAGTTACATGTGAATGTTCTTAAAATATGAACTACATCATTTCATCTGATTACTAACATGGAAAAATTTATTTTCTTCTGCTTTTTCTTAGTCTGTGAGTAATCACACATTGTTCAAGGACAGAATAATGCCAGTGTTGATTAAAATCAAAACTCCTACTGAAATTTCCAAAGGGGATTATTAAGATTATGTAAAAATCACATATCTCATGCTTTTCATTGTGTTTTTATGGGTTCCCTCCAAATCTTTCAGCTCCCTCCCACACTACAAAACAGATGCATCTTGATTGCCCACAGGTAAATGAGAGGGTGTATGTTCGGCCTGATGGACTGGCAAGATGTCCTGGGTATTTTCCTGCCTCCCACCCAATGCATCCAGGGATAAACTCCAGTCGCCTGCAACGTTCAGAAAAGTGAGGACCAATTACAAAGCAATTATCGATATGACATTCAATCATGGAAATTAGCTCCACCAGGCTGCAGCAAACTCTGAGCATTTCCTACTAATTAGTTGCTGGAGTGTTTGTTACATGAATCATAACGTGCAGCAGATTGGCAAGGAGGTGGTATATCAAGCATTCAGTCTTCTCAAGTGTCCGGAAACCTTTTCAGTCCCAGCTGTTCTGGTTGATAAGATTGTGAGAAGTAAAGATTCATCGACATCAAGAATGTTCACGATCTGTGTGTGGTGTGCGTCTTCACGACCCTCCGCAAGTGCCTGCAGCCCCTGCATGGCTGTGAAGTCGACTCCAAGTCTGCAGAAAGGCCTGAGGATTATCAGGATCACTGCACAGAAACAATAACCGGCGCAGATAAGATGTCTCACCAGTTGTTTTATCTGTGATGTAATTGTTGATGCCCAAATAATATCAACACCCATTCTCAAGAACCTTTTGAACATGCAGCCATGAGGGCATCAGTCTCTCAGTAAGAACAGGGTCATCGGACGCTTTCCCACGGTTTTATAATTGCCTTTATATGAAGATTTGTCCTTTATGCTGCGAACAAGATTTACAGGTTCACTTGCATTCCCATTTAATGAGCATGGGAACAAAGGCAAGGCTACCGGCTTTAAAAACAAAGAATAGTAGTGTTTGAGAACAAGGTGCCGGATAAACTACAGGTTGATGCAACCTGATAAGCACACAACCTTTAAAATCCTTTAAACCCTCAAGGACTGAAACCTGATTACTCAGTACAAGAATGTGTTTTATGTTATCCTGTTATACTACAATGCCTGCAAATATTTCTCATGTTTGAACCTGTACTAAATTACCTGTATGTTGCAATGTCTTTGAATACATGTGCACACGTGAATCCCATCTACAGGCAGCGGAATTTTTTTTCTTGGAAAGGAAAGCAGACGTGCTCTTGGCTTCATCCCATCATCCCTGGGGGTCATCTTCACATCAGAGAGGGGCATCCTGGACTCAGGCTGAGGGGAAGCATGAGGGAAGAGGATGTGTGTGTGTATATTGTTGTGCATGTTTAAGTGTGTGTGTGTGTTTGTGTGTGTGTATGTGCTTGTGCCTGCAAAAGCTCTGCAGTTCATAGTGCTGGGAACAGCTGCAGGCAGGACTTCCTGTTCTGCACAGGAAACAAAATGGCGGAGTATGGGAGGCCTGGAACAATGCTGTGAAAGTCAGCCACCACCCAGGTTAGAGAGCGAGGCGCTTGTGAATCAGAGGGCAGAGAGGTGAGCGGAGCACGTCCCACTGCTGCTGCAGGAACCACGTGATGGAACACCTTTCCTCCTATGGCCTTTGTGCAGAGCTGGAGGCAGTTTGTGGCAGGTAGGCTAGACATGAGTGTAAAACATATGTTTGATCATGAGCTAAAACTCCTTTTCACACCAGTTTCGAAATGTTCTGTTTTAAATGTTTAAACAAACGACTTGAAAATAATGAAAATATAGAACCATACATCACTACATTACATAAATATGTAAAGATAGCTCACTGTTAGTCCTCATCTGCCATTGCTAATGCAACAGCTGCTCCTCCTGAGGTGCAATAAATAAATGCATATAAGATTACATTAAAGCTAAATTGTGCTTTAAACATAATAAAAACTAATTACAGCCAGCAGGCAACAAAATAATGAATGAAACAGAAAACAATTCCATACATTTGCTGACTCTTTCCTCCCACAACATCCTTTTTGTCACAGAGAATTCAGGCTCTCTGCCAAAAAGACTTTTGTCGTGAGCATTCTCACGTCTCAAAACCGATCAGAATAGCAAGGAGGACGGACGTTTATAGTCACGTCTTTGTTTTCAGGATGTCACACAGGCTCTATATTTAGTCCCTCGGAGATATAATAATCTGCTTTGTGCCCGTTTTGTATCCTTTGTGGAAAAGGAACTGTTGTTCCGATCTGCCACTTTTCTGCGGCTGGAGCCTTGTGCTCGAATAACTGACATTAATAGTAACTGGAAAAAAGTTCTGGCTCTTAAATGTGCAAAATTTTAAACATAATTATACCTCTTTATTTCCAGAGGCACATTAGAGACGGAGTAGAGGAGGAGATGGAGGCAGTGTGGAATTTTAGACAATAGAGAGATGTAGGCCAAGTTACTGCACCGCTTAGAAAACTGAGCTGTTACGTAATGCAACACTGAATGCTACTCCACCAGAGATTTCCGTACGCTTTTTTCCTTTTCCAATCCAACCACCTACGGTCTCCCGATAGTGCCCTCGAAAATAGAGGTGTGATAAAGCAAGGAATGGAAAACTCAGAGGGAGGTCACTCGCACATTTTAAAGATTGCGTCAGGTCTGACTTCAAAGACTCCACTCTTGAGAGTTACCTCTTTTAGAATAGAATTATAAATGCTGGTGATGTTTTCTAACAGGCTCCTTGATAGTGCTTCTCTTGGTTCACAACAGTCCAAAGAGTTCAGGGATATTCAGCTGGTTAGATTCTCACACATTTCGAGCTTTTGTCTCGGGAGTCAGTGCTGCAGAAAACATTTCTTTTGTAATTTTCTTTTGGCAACCAGGGGCTTTAAAGAAGACAGTTATATAATCAAAATCAAGTGCTAAAAGGAAAGAAAAAATAAATGAATAAAAACTAAAGATAACATCAAGATTCAGTTTAATTTCCACAAGGTTCCTAATCTAGACAGCCATCACTATTTTCTGAATGAATGTTTTACTTCACTATTATTTTTTTGTCCCAAAGTCACACTTTGACCAATTGGATTCCAAATAAAGGTGAGTTTATGGCCCCTGCCTGCCTGTTTGCACTCCCTGAACTGATGAGTCAGCAGATGGTGTCCTGGGGAATCTCCTCCCCAACCTGGATCAGAGCATCAGTGAACTCCTAGACAGCCTGTGGTGGTACTCGGTAGCGTCAGATGCACCGACACATAACGTCCAATAGTTGGATTTAGGTCAGGGGAACGAGAGGGACAGTCAATGGCATCAATGCCTTCGTCATCCAAGAACTGCCTACACACTCTGGCCAAATGAGGCCGGACATTGTCCTGCACCAGGAGGAACCCAGGGCCCACTGCACCAGCGTACGGTCTGACAATGGCTCTGAGGATTTCATCCTAGTACCTAACAACAGTCAGGGCACTGTGCGACTCCCCAAGGATGTGGCTCCCCAGACATCACTGACTCACCACCAAACTGGTCATGCTGGATGATGTTACGGGCAGCGCAACGTTCACCACAGCATCCCCAGACTCTTTTACGCCTGTCACATGTGCTCAGTGTGAACCTGCTCTCATCTGTGAAGAGAACAGGGCACCAATGGTCCTGCCAATCTGAGGTTCTGTGGCAAATGCCAATGCAGCTGCACGGTGCTGGGCTGTGAGCACAGGTCCCACTAGAGGATGTCAGGCCCTCATGCCACCCTCATGGAGCCTGTTTCTGACAGTTTGGTCAGAAACATGCACACTAGTAGGGCTTTTGTAGGGCTCTAGCAGTGCTCCTCCTGTTCCTCCTCACACAAAGGAGCAGAGCTGCTGCTGAGTTGATGCCCTGTCCAGCTCTCCTTGTATAACGGCCGGTCTCCTTGTATCTCCCCCTTGCTCTTGAGACTGTGCAGGGAAACACAGCAAACCTTCTTGCAACTGCATGTATGGATGTGCCATCCTGGAGGAGCTGGACTACCTGTGCTACCTGATTGGGCTGCAGGTACCGCCTCATGCTACCAGTAGTGACAAGGACACTAGCAGAACACAAAACTAGAGAAGAATCAGTCAGGAAGGATAAGGAGAGAGCAACTGTCTGTGGCCACCACATGCAAAACCATTTCCTTTTTGGGGGGTTGTCTTGTTTTTGCCTCTCCATTGCACCTGTTGTCACTTTCATTTGCACCAAAGCAGAAACAGATTCACAATCACTTGTACTTCCTAAATGGACAGATTGATATCCCTGAAGGTTAACTGACTTGGTGTTATATTGTGACGATTAAATTTTCCCTTAATTTTTTGAGCAGTGTACGCACAGTACAGAACAAGTGGGAGAGATGGTGGTATTCAAGTTATGCACAGGTATATTTTTTACCATATTTAAAACATAAACTTATTTAAAAAGTGACAGGGAGGCAGAGATAGTTTGTCATAACACAATCTGATGTATGACAAATGATGTAATCGTTCCTCCATCAGACATCTTAGTGAGTGAACAAATGAACAGCACAGAAGACTGCTGCACCAACCCTCGGCTGAGAAGCTCAGGGACTAAAATTTCAGGTGAGGAAATAGTTCTAGACACTTTTTTCCATCTCCTTATCGCACTTCACAGATGGCTTTAACTTCCAGACACACACCTGTGAATACAGCTGAGCTTCCTCTTTATATAACCGGCCTCGTATTCAGCCCCAAAAAAAGATAATAATGAAAGACAGCCCCCTCAGTATAGATAAGTAAGATTTGAATATGGAATGTAATGGAATGTGTCAGTGTGAAGATAGGAAAATGTATTTTTGGTTCCTTTAAAGTTAAACTCGACAACATTCATATCAGTTCAACTGCCAGCAGTTTAAGTCATTATTAGCTTCAGTGAACTATAATGACAATCATCTAAGTTTATTTCATGCGAAGGTCCTCTAACAGCTCTGCTTTCATCCTTTAATCGTAATTTAACTTACAAAGAGAAGCAGAGCCAAGTGGCCAGACATCAAAATTACTGTCAGCCAGAACTTATTATTAGGCTCGAATTAGGTCCTAATGTTCTCCTCCAGTGTTAAAGTTGCATAACTCCATCAGATATCAGTTTCATGGTGTTTTTAACCACGATTATGGAACATCACAATAGTTTTATTATCAAATTTCTCAGTGTTCTGATATTCTCTCTTTGAGGTGTTTTGTTCAGCGTGCACATGCAGTACAGGACAAACACAAAAAATAAAAATGCTTTTCATGTCAGGCACAGTTATGACTCAGTTGATCCGGCTCATGAACATTAATGCTGCAATGTCTTTATTCATGCGACCTCCCATTTTCATTTTTGTGATCTTTGCTGCTGATAAGCATTGTGAGTACTGACAGCATATCCCAAAGAGAAATTTGGGTTAGAGTCAGTAATGAGAACACTCAGTGCATGAACGCAGTTTGATTGAGTAGAACAACAAACTGATGAAAAGCATTTGATGGCTCTGGATGCCAATATTTGTGTTTGCTGAAGCAGCACGTAGAGCAAACTTTTCTCTACTAAAAGAAATATGTGTGTGTGGGTAAAAATACATCCTGAGGCAGTAAAAATGATGAAGAACAGTGAAGGAACAAGAGGTAAAAGGTGGAAGGGCCTGTGCAGCCTGTCTCCACTCTGCCTTCAAACAAATTGTGCTGCTTCCATTAAAGATAAGAACCTATAGATGATGTTTGGGGCCAAATCTTAAAGTATACTATAAAGAAAGTCCATAAACACTTGTTATTTTAACCAAATCAGGAGTGACGACTACACTGAATATTTTTTGGCCAGAGTGACAAGCTGCAAATAGTACGCTGACAGTTGCATTCAGTCAGAGTTGCAACTGTGTCCGAATGTAAGTTCTCTTTTTGGTCTCCATCATAAGATAAGATAAATCTTTATTTGTCATTGTACAGTCATACTTGTGTACCACAGCACAACAAACATCCACATTGGTGCAAAAGAGGGCATGAAAAAACTAGCAAAAGTGGAATATATGTAGAGTAGAAAAACTAAATACAAAATGTACAGTTAAGTGTGATCTAAAGTGCAGGTGATAAATAGATTATTGTTCATTGCACATGGCCCAGGGCAGCAGCTCAAACACCCGGTGTCCTGGGTGCGTGCAGTCTCTCAGGATGCTACGTGCCCTCTTGAGACAGTACTGTACTGTAGAGGTCCTTCAGGGAGGCGGCCTATGATTTCCTGGGCATTGTTAATGACCCTTTGTAGTGCCATCTTGTGCGCCATGGTGCATCTGGAGAACCACACAGAGATGCAATATGTCAGCACCCTCTCAATGGAGCAGCGGTAGAAGACAGTCAACAGCTCCCTCCTCGTGTCGATCCTCCTGAGGATCCTCAGGAAATAGAGACGCTGCTGGGCCTTCTTCACGACCGCTGAGGTGTTAGGTGCACACCCAGGAACTTGAAGCTGGGCACCCTCTCCACACCCTCCCCGTTGATGCAGATGGGCTGCAGGTCAGGCTTCCTCCTCCTGAAGTCAACGATCAGTTCCTTCAGCTAGTCACTGACTTTGTTTGCCAGTTGGTGCTGAGCAGGTGGCGTGCAGTGGATTCGTCTGAGCTTTTTGCTGGGAAAAAAAAACAAAACAAACAATGACACAAAGAAAAAAATGTCACTGGAGTGGTGTGACTGAACCAAAAGAGATAATTTATGAACTGTAAAAATATGAAACAGGAAAGGATTTATTGCCAAGTAGGTTTTCACTGACAAGGTATTTGCTCTGTTTTTAGTGCATATATAAAATATTCAATAAGGAGGAATAGAAATAAGGCAGTACTGCAACCTTTAAGAAAATAAATAAAAATGACTAAGATACTAGAAAAAAGTACTGTAACATAATAAATATGGAGCTGTTTCAGAAAAAGTTGTGCAGGATGAGCAAAAATATTAAGCGGGCAATGTAATAAATATAGTCCAAATATAATAGTCCAAGGTGTGCATTGATATGGGGAGGAGGGGTATAAGACTCCATGTCAGTGGGGTCTCTGACCTTGTTGATGAGGTCCACTGCAGTTGGTAGGAAACTGTTTTTGTGGTGTGAAGCCTCCTGCCAGAGAGGAGTGTTTGTGTTCACGGTGGGAGGGGTCGGCTGCAAATTTTCCTGTCTGCCTCAGGGTGCTGGAAGCATACAGGTCCTGGAGGGACGGCAGATTGTAGCCAGTCACCTTCTCGGTGCAGTCTGCCCTTGTCTTCTGCGATGGTAGCAGCATACCAATAGTATGCAGTATGTAGTATAGTATATCATTTTCTGACTTAAAGGCACTCTACACAATCAGAGCACATCTGTGATTTAGAAGTGTGCACACGGCTCTTAACATGGAGCTGGCAGCTAATGGTGCTAACAGCTCGAACAATGAGAGTGTGCAGATAGCTAATGGTGTAAACTCGGGGCAACTGGAGGGTTAGCGCTTCGGCGATGACTCCGTGTTAATATCAGTGTTAACCGCCGCATGGGAGCAGTGCAGAGCGGCGGCGATTAGCAAGCCAGTGGGACACACACAGAACTCACATGTGGCTGGACATGCGTCTCTGCTCAGGACGCCATTACTCTAGTTGTGGTTTGCTGCTTGTTAATGCTCTGAATGTCACATGCAGGTCCTTTAATTTTCTTGAGTTTGGAATTAATCCAAAGGAGGATGTACATGCGCAGATTTTACTTGTACATCTTAAAAGTCTTGTTTATCCAGTTTTCTGTATTCAAACCATTTCACTTGTCAAGTCAGCCAGAAAACTGTCAGTGTCCTTAAACAAGAGATGATTGTTTAATTGTTGATGTCCTCACTATTGTATCAACTCATTATTAAAAACCACAGTCTCCTTTTTCTTTCATCATTGTGAGAAACCAGCGTGTAGGAGGCTGAGAGCGACAGCACTCCTTTGTGACTTGGCAACAGTAAGAATGTCTCTGTAAGAATGGGAGTTGAATGTGTGACATCCGAATTCATGTGTACTCAAGTATTTAAAAAAAAAGAAAAAGAAAAAGTGAGAATTTCCCAAGTTTGCAGCCTCTACATCTTCTGCTCTCCTCTCCTCTCCTCTCCTCTCCTCTCCTCTCCTCTCCTCTCCTCACAGACTGTTCCTGTGGTAGAATCTTAGGTTGCCATGGAGACAGAATCACCCACATGTCTCGTCACGAGGAGCCTCTTATCCATGACAACACAGCTGTTTCCTCTATCCTTCACATTTGGTACGTTGCTCACCACTTTGCATATTCTGCACAATACTTGAATCAAAGCAGCTTTAGAGCAGAACATCCTGTCTAAACTGCTAAAGACCTTCAACACGGCTGCCGGCTTTTGAGAGTTGCCACCGGTGTTAAGTCATTTTTTGAAGCGGTGCTACTCCACGCTCATAAGCTTTTGCTGGTAGCGACTCATGTGGTTGAGCTTTGGGAGAAATTCTTTCACACAGAGCACGAATAAAGACATCATATGGGTATAGCTGCTGGAACTAACACCTCTGGGCTGTCATTTCCTGCCTCTTGAGGCCCATACCTATACAGTACAGACAGTACAGAGGTTATCAATGGGTGACAAATGAATTGGAAATCCTTCAAAAACACGTTTTGAGCTTTTCTCCTGCATCATCGTCTCAAATATGGGCATTTCCACAGTTGCTGCTGAGAACAAGTCATTCAAAGAGGTAATCTCATTTAAAATGTGTGAGCACGCACCGTGACGCAAGTGACAGATATATACAAACACCTACACAAATAGATAGTGCGTCTGACTACAGAAAGAGAGGAAATTGCAGTGCCCACTCACTGTTACTCCGCCTTGAAGTGAGCTCTCGCTGCACGGTGTTCCAAGCGTTTAGAGAAACGATGAGAGCACAGGCATAACTGCCAGGTTTTTACTACAGGATTTATACAACATTTCCGACCCCTTACACTGGCTGTGTACTGATAAACAGAGTAGTAGGCTGGATTAAAACATTGATCAAGCATCAAAGTTTTAGATCAGATACATGCTGTTTTATCTGGGGAACATCTTGTTAAGTAAAGTGCAATATAAATTAAGTTTAATTTAGCTTAATAACACATGCTGTGTTTATTCTTATCTGTCTATCTGGCTTTCTGGCCGTCTGTTACATTAAGTTAGACGGTGAAAGGCAGACTCTGCTGTGCTGTGAAGTAGAACTCAGTGTGGGGCCGAGGGGAGACGGTTCACTGCTAATACTCAGACTCTTGCTTATTGCATGTCCTCGAACTCACCAACCCCAGCATCACCTGAGGAGACATGACAAATCCCCCACAGTCCGGAGAAGCTCGTGTACCAGCTCATAATGGCTGCATTAAAGTAACAGCGATAGGTGCTTTATGGGCTGATTCAATAGATAAGCTCTCAATCATGCTATGTTTTGTGTTAGTGTACTTAATGTTGAATGCAACATCCCCATTGACACCAGTTGTCTGTGCTTGGTTGAGTTAATGTAAATGATGATTTTTTCTGAACTGTAAAGGTTATCTTTGTAAGTTCATTAGAGACTCTCAGTGCATTATGTGTCGAGCTCTATAGTCCACAGAAAACACATTACATGATGAATACATGACATAACACACCAGCCACAATAGCCACACAAGATCTGCCTGTCTGACTGTGACATTAACATTCCAGCCTGTTGCAAAATGCACAACACGCACACAGACCATCACACATTGAGCCTTAACACTAATATCACTGGTGCACAATTTAAACACTGTTAAAAAACTGGTTGAAATTCCCCCAAACCCAGTTGGTACCCATGGCTGCTGAAAATGTGTTTTAAAATAATTTAGGAGGCCTGTGGGAAACTGCTTTTCGTCTGTGGCTTCTGCATTTTCACAAGTATTGCTATTGTCAAACTACACTGGAACACACCTTGTTGGAACAGATTCAAGTCCCCCAAACAATTAAAGCTCTCACAGCTGTTCAAGCATCTAAAAAAAGATCAGCAATAGGACCCAATTTGACTAAGCCCACACAAAGACTTTCACTTTCCAATTTTAAAAAATCCCCATCCGTATAGAAACAGCACTTCTGCAGTCGCACTTTTGATCGTTTTAAAAAAGGAGCTATATTGAGCAAAATCGTAGCATCTCACACATGTGCTTGTAGAGATTATCTGTAAAAGGTACTTCAAAATCAGTTTTCATCTCCATAGAATCCTGTTCATGGAGAATTACACTTCCACTGCGGCTAAAACAGTAATAGCTTCCATGTATTTACTTACTGTTACTAATGTGTGCTCAATTCACCAGAAAAAAACCTCTTCAGGAACTGAAATAGACCTTTTTTAGAAGTTCACTTAGCAGTTCAATTCATTTTTATGTTTATGTTTATTCTGGAGACAAATGTGAGATGGAGGGAAATGGTAAGTCAGACATCAATTCAATGCGCTTTTAAAGGCTGACAGCAGAGCAGTGGCTGGTGAGTACATTTTACTTTATGTTGTTATATTACAGCAGCACTGACCTCTGGGCTTCACAGATAATACGTGATTTCTTACTGAAGCATAATTGTGAATGTTATGTGGAATGCACAGTTACCATGGCTTTAAATCTCACTGCACAAATGAATTAATATGTGCAACACAGAGCATTTGCTTGACGTTTCAGCGTCAGGTATATTATGTAACATACCGCAATTTATGCATCTCTCCCCACTGGCTATGATGGGATTTCTATGGTACCTTCTTCCAGTGGTGCCACCAGACTTCATAGAGGTGTATAGGTTTTTGTAAACTACGTCAGTATGGAGAGTTAAGGAATCACATACTGATATACTTTTCTATTTTACAGTTAAAATTACTAATTATCTGATGTGCATAGATTCCCATCCAACATTTGTACGTGGGGCCCATGTGGGTAGTAAATGAGCTGAAAAATGGACCCTATATGGGATTGTCCAAGGGTTCCATAATGGTATCATGCCAATTGCCCACATGGGTGGTTTTACTCAAGTGGGCCCAAGAGAAGATGCCCATTTTGGGCCTATGCCCACTTGGTGCCCAGGTAGCCGTAGCATAACCCATGTTGGGCCCAGTTGTGTAAACCCATGCATGTGCTCAATTGGAATTGGGGCATCATGGAACCCTTATAGGCCCCATGTTTTAAGCTCATTTATTAACCACATGGGGCCCACATTCAAATGTTGACTGGGTTAATACCAGTACTGTTGACATTTTGAGTTCCAGTACAATCCTGTTTCGAATGTGCTATGTAACTTGTGTTGCTAGGCGATTCATTGTTCATTTCGATGTCTTGAGTTGAGAGTTCAAGGGACTCCTTTGAAAATGGCCGTGTGATGTGTTCCCTCACCAAACTTTAGCCTAAATTTGGATTGTTAGTCAGCCTGCTCTCTGACAAGCTACGCTAACATCGTTAGTACCAAGCGATGCTTTAGGTTGTGTCGTTTCACAAGATCTTCAAAAATGAGCGCTCCACAGCCTCTTAAATGGGAACACCAGCTTATAAGAAATTCTAATAGGGTCTTTCCATGTCCAAGGAAAGTTCAATCAATATTTGTGAACATTAGCCCCCTTGGGCACCACTTTCTCCTCAGAGTGTCTGTCAGTAAACACAATTAATGCCTGAATTGCATGTGAGAAGTTCAAACCTGCCATTACTGACCTTGCGTTCCTTCCTATAGGACAGTTTTACTACACTGTATGTTGATGTATATGCTGTGATTTACATGATCAAAGATCTGCTGATGATTTGATGATGTGATATAATGCTTTACTGCAATCTGTCTTTTCTCCTTATAGAAGACAGACATTTGTAGATGCATTGCCATAGCTTTTGAGCATTTACTGAAATTCCCATCCACCACAGCAGCTTGTATTTTTTGCTCATCAACAATAGAAAACTAAAACTGGATTTATTCTCACAGGAAGGGACTGTTGATGGAGCTGACTTTGCTTCACAGCTGCCAAATGTTTACTTGCATCACTTGCCGCTGCATGTCATGGTATAATATAAACATAGATGATGTGCAATCACTTCCTTAGGATTTTGAGGAAATTGTATCGCGCAACAGCTTGTTTATGTTGCTCACCAATAATATAAACTTTCAACTGGCTGCGTCCTTCAGAATGGTTTGGTGACACCGCAGCGCTTGCTCCACAGCTGCTGACTGTTTAGTGATCAGCATGTGGGGATAAATACTGTACTTGTAAACACACACAGATCTGTGCCACTGCACGTGGTGGAGTTTTACATGATTCACCCAAGAATATCACCACAACAGGCAGTCGGTGTTCATACAGTCATTGTTGCAGCCGGACTGAGGGTGGTGTTTGGAGCACAGAGGAAATGGAAAATGCTAAAGCTGAGTCATGAAGAACCCACAGCTGTCACACATTGCCACCTGGTGGTTTGTATACTTTAGAAAAGCACTGCCTCAAATGTTCAATGTTAGGTACACAGTGTTTTGTACAATGCTGACTTGACTCCATAATGGCAGCATGCAGTGAGAATACAAAGATGTGGTGCATGTGGTTTGAAATGCAATATTTAATTTCTCTACAGCATGATGAATTTGATATAAATGTAACTTGAGGTTTAGTTTTCAATGTTTTATATGTGAGATAAAGCTCTGTGATTAAACATGGCCGCTTTTTAAATACATTTTGTGCTGACACCCACTCCACCTTATTTTCACACATAAGTGTGCATTAGATTTAGGGGTGACGCACAATGAATAAAGTTCAATGAATTTAAATGATAACATTATTATCGGGGGGGTTTTGTGTGGAGTTTGTATGTCCTCCCCATGTCAGCGTGGGTTTTCTCCAGGTGCTCCAGCTTCCTCCCACAGTCGACGTGCAGATTGGGTGACTAAATTGCCCATAGGTGTCAATGTGAGTGTGAGTGGTGTCTGTCTCTATGTGTCAACCCTGCGATAGTCTGGTCCAATGTCAGCTGGGATAGACTCCAGCCCCATCGTATTATCATTATCACAGAGTCTTTTGGCCACGATACTCATGTAGTGAATATCTGATGTTGTGCCAGCCCTAATTATATTCTATTCAACCTTTATTTTAATTCGGAGGATCATTGAGAGCAAGCCCTCAATTACAATGACGCCAAATGTACAACAACCATAAAAACAATACATAAGAACAATACAATAAAAATAAAACAGAGACAAATTAAAAGCAATTACACTCATGAGTAAAGTGGTCAGCAATCAAGGATTTGACCAGGCTGTGTAAATGTTTCTAACTACAGCGCATGCTGCAAAATGCTCCATATGCATTTTTATTTTTAATTGCAAGAAAGTGGATAATGTGATTGCTATTATAAACCTGTTATTTGGACTTCAATCTAAAATGTCCAGCCTTAAGTGCTATCCGATGCTTAACACCACATGTGATCTTTTTTTTTCCATCCAGTCTTAGTGTGTACAAAAACAATAAATACACCTATACAGAAAAGTGTTTCCACCTCCTGATGCTCATGCTTTATTGTATTCTGACACTATCCACAACAGATATCAACAATATATCAAAAACAAAATGTTTTTCAAGATGGTTCACTGAGTACACTATCTTCCAGTGATGTACTATACAAATCAAATTAGAACCAATAAATGCAGCTGATGTGTCCATTTGGTGTGAAATATAATTCATAATAATGAGGTTGTTAGTTGTAGTTACGATGTGCTTGCTGTCCCTCAGTCCCTCTAATGGCACATCAGCTGAGTGGGCAGCTGCTGGACAATCACAGAACCAGTGTAGGTGTGGGCCAGTGTTAATCAGCCACATCCGTTTTACGCTGTAACAATGGATTGTGACCCTTTGTCACCATTCTCTCCATAATCTACGTCAGAGGATAACATGTTGACCTGACAGTTTCACTCATTAAGTGAGGGCCCACGTCTTCCTGACTACATTGTTCTGTAAAAGTAGGCTTCAAATGTGCTTTCAGATGACTACGGTAAATGTAACTCAGACGCACAGGAAAGAATGATAAGAGGCGGTTTATAATGACTGCAAATATGGCCACCCATGCACAGGGGAACACAAACAGTAAAAGGGTACTGGAGGACAGAGAACCAATACTTTAGTTAGGGCAGCCATTAAACGTAATACAGTACATGTGTGAAATGTGGTTTGACTTTATCTGGTTTAACCTGTGGTCCTTATTATGGTCCAGTTTAGCTCAGGTAAGAAGCTGACAGATGTGGCCTGTGGAGGGATTTGCCTCTGAACTGTTTGAACACAGTGACTCATTTGTTTGCAGAGCCCTCCAATTGTAGCCCACGCTGCCCTTCCTACACCTTACGGGGGATTCTGTTTTCCAAACACAGAAGTGTTTACTTACTGCAACAAGTTAAAAAAAATGTGATCCCGGTGACAAATTAAATGGGACCCATATGTAAACAACAACAGCCTGTGAGACCTTGTTATAGTTTAGCTGAAAAGTCTGACACCCACCTCTTGCAACCCATGAGTCAGCAGGGCTGATGGTTCTGTCTCGTCTACGTCATAGGATAGAGATGTGTTTATGCAGAGGAGCCCATAGATTCATCACAACTTGTAATATGTATGCATTGGTGCTGTTTTTTCTTTTAATGTGAATTTATACGCATGAGGATGAGGTTTTTAATCAAACAAAACAAAAGAAACTGAAATCGCCATTACTATTGTGGCATCCAAGACAATGCTGGCAGCTGTCACAAGCACAATCAGGCCGTCAGACCCTCTCCTTCCTCTTCTGTGAGTATTGCAAGGTCCGATATGGGACATCAGCATTCCTCTTCTAGCCCCAGGTCTCGGCATGTTAGCTGAATGCCCACACTGGACAAACAGAACATGTAGCTGCATATGTAGGACCATTTTAAAGACAAACCAGAGTAGCCTTCACCTGCCTGTCACACATAAACCTTAACTGATGGCACAAGCTCAAAAAGATGGAGTCAGTTGACAGCAAAAACACATCACAAAGTTTGCAGGAAGGTGCAGGAAGGACGCCCTCCTCCTCCCATTCTGGCTCAAGATGAGCCAGGAAGCAGTTTATCACCAGCACCCGGTGCACAAACATCTGCAGATTCCCTGACAGCAACAGCAGCTGGTGTACAACTCACCTTGAACTGGTTGCAACCTTTAAGTCTATCTACCTTCTGCTGTGCACGATATAACACTGTGGAACTACTTAAAGACCCTGCTGTACATGACCAAACAACAGGAAATTGGGTAAAGTTTTCCACAGGTGTCTGCCTGTCAACCTTTACCCGTGCCTTCCTGAAGGGTTAATATGTTTTACATGTTACGGCAGGATCAAATGTGACGAAGAAATCATCCAAAGCAGGAGGGGAGAGAGGAGGACAGAATGATGGAGTTGATCTCAGTGGTGTAGAGTAGTCAGACATTTAAAGGGTACTTTTGCCCTCTGCTGGCCTGTACTCAAAATACCTACATTTCAAATTTATTTCTGTACATAATAGCTTGGTATTTCATCAAAATCATTATTTGGTATCCAAACATTGTCTTAAAGGGAGAGTTCATGTTTTTTTTTTCTACATGAGGAGTCACTGGTGATATTGGTGGATGGAAATTACAACAGAAAAACAGCTGGTACGACAATATGAGAAAACCATGGTGTTAGAACAAGTGATAGCCTGTCAGTGAAAGAGTGATAGGCTGTGTGTAGTTTCATAGACGCATTTCTAAAAGATCTCTTTCTTTCTTTTTTGAATGAATGAATTTTAGTGGTGTTTTTGGTAACATTTTGCCCCCACTATCTAAGTGATGTGCCAATTTCAGCCTATTACATTTCTGAAAAGACACTCCAGTGTTTGACATTATAGTTGAGTGTATTATTAAGCTATTATTAAAGTAGTATAGGCTACTGTATATGTGAAAATGATAACTAGGCCTAATAAACAAAACGTAGACAACATATTGCTCAAATTATCCTAACTGAAAACATAACTGTTCCCATTTCAAGGCATCATGACCACAATTATATGCTCTTGTTTGAACATATACTGACAAAATGCCATAAAACAAGGCTTATTAATTGCCATAACTGTGATGAACATATACAGAGCCGGGCAGTAAATCAGCTGGGATGTACCGAGAACATTCCAGCAATGTTATAGTAAAATGTCATTGTGTGAGTTAATAACAGGCTCAGCGCCATGTTACTGAATCATGTTGTTAATGTACTGTCGATTTTATTTCTACATTTATTTCCCGTGTATTTTCGCACAGTAGATTTGCGGTGTATAAATGATTATACCGTTAGTCCGAGCAGTGGTTGGTTTGAACGGCGTCACGACTAGAACGGTCACCTGGATCTCTGATTGGCTCAGAGCGCTGATCCGGGTACTGCGCTAGAACGAGCCCATTAGCTAAAGGTACCAATATGGCGGAGGTAAGAGGGAAAACAGGGGAGAAGCAATCGATCTTAAATCGATATTTTTAAAATTTGTGTCCTGTATTTTTCATTTCTACGCTATCGATTGAGGAAAGGGTAGTTTTTTCCTGCCGTGTAGCGTGTTTCGTGTCATAATTGTGGTGTTAATTCCTCTAAAATATGCTTAAATGTCTGGACTGATCCTTCACTACAAGGCCGCTGCGCCTCGCTCGCTCAGCTGCTTTGGTGTAGCGGCTGTGTAAATTGATACGTAAATTTTACGTTAGCTTGCTGGTTAAAGGAAATAACAGCTTATATCGCTTTTGTTATGAATGGAAATGTATTTCCTCTGCTTAAGCTAAATTACCGGCACATATACTGTCAATATAATCCATCTCTGTCGGTTGCAGTGCCGAGCAAACGAAATTAGTGTTTACATTTTTCGATGCATAACGTTAACAGTAAGCTGTGGGGTTAGCTTGCTGGCTAGCTAACTGTTACAGAAGCCGACACTGCGTAAATCGTACTGTCCCCTCCAGATATTCCTCTGTTTTTACTTCGACGACACTCACGAAAGGGATCATTTCAATTCCGGTGTTTAAAGGCTCATTTTGCGCTCAGTTGTGCTCAGTGTTTGGTGTTCACCGCGGCTAACGTTACATTAGCCACCTATTCCAGGTAACGTTAGCGGCAAATGCAGCTTTCTTGCCAAAGTATTTACGGTGGTCATAATACAGGTCATAAAAAGCACGTTTCTCCTTTTCCGCTTGATTTCATGTTTGAGTTTAAAGCGTTGGCATAAAAATTGAACCTGTTTCAAGTCATTTATGCTCTGGTTTTATGTTTTGCAGGCTTCCCTAGGGAGTTCAAGTCCAGGTAAGAAAACCTCTGCTGTAGATTATCATGTACTTAATTAAGTGTGTCTTTATTTTAATGACACTATTTTGCATAACACAGATGTCAAGATGAAATTACATGCTATTAAATATTCTGTCAGAGCTAATGGCTTGGAAATGGACATTTTTTTTTGCTTTTTTGCAACTTGATAACTGTGGCAAAGTATCTTAACAAGTATGTACCTTCAGTTTTCAGTGTAAAAATCTTATTTGTGTTAAGATTTTTTTCTTTCTTTCTTCCTCTCTTGCTCAGTTGGCTCTTTATCGTCAGAGGACCATGACTTTGACCCAACAGCAGAAATGTTAGTTCATGAGTATGATGACGAGAGGACCCTGGAGGAGGAAGAATCTCTGGAGGGAGGAAGAAATTTCAGCTCAGAAATTGCAGATCTTGAAAAGGTAAAGTAATAAATGCACAAAATTTGCCATTAAACAGGATATACATGAAAATGTGACATTCTGGAATTTGAAAGTGCATTTGCGATTTAAAGATTTGTTTGTATTATTAATGTGGAAACCAGAGTGTGCGTCGTCCTATTGCAGTAGGGCTGTAAGTACCGACTCTGTGATGTCACTGGGGAAACGTGTGGTATTAAAAGGCAGTGAAAATTGCTTGTGCGACCTTTATAAGGATAAGGGGAAGACGTCTGATTTAGAGCTGCAAATGGTACAATTAATAAAGGTCAACTTGGTTTTAAGTACGCATGCACTCTGTTATGCTCATTTATAAATTGTCTCTTGGTGACACTGAATTAAAATGCATTATTGCTGAAGTCATTTGCTAATTAATTTGCTATAAACTTAAGTTGGCTGTTACAATCAAAGAACAAACAAAGATGTAAATCACCTATTCAGTGGAATGCAAATCGTTTTTCAATCAAAAATGTTCAGCGCCATTTGAATAATACATTGAAAATGCTTAATAACTTAGATCATGAGTTGCTAATTTTGCATCACCTCTTGTGTTTTTTAACAGGAGGGGAACATGCCTTTGGAGGAGCTGTTGGCCATATATCGCTATGAGGCCTCAGCAGGCTCCAGTATAGACAGCTCATCTGGAGACCTGACTGATGAGCTGCCCGATATGACTCTGGACAAGGTAAATAATTACTGTAACGTAGTGAACAGATAGATATGGGAAAAATAATTGGATGTAAATGTATTTATTTTCAATGTGAATCGGAGGGTCGCTGGTTGAAGTCCCCGTCCGGACCAAATATGGAGCGTGATGGTAGATGGAGAGGTGCCAGTTCACCTCCTGGGCACTGCTAAGGTGCCCTTGAGCAAGGCACTGAACCTCCAACCACTCGGGGCGCCTGTCATGGGCAGCCTCCTCACTCTGACATCTCTCAATTTAATGCATGTATAGGTCCTGTTTGTGCATGTGTGTGTATTTCGGGCCTATGCCAACGGAGTGAAAGATTGAATTTCCCCCTTAGGGATTAATAGAGTATATAAAATTAAATTAAAAATTAAAAAAAAAAAAAAAAAAAGATTTTGTTGATCATCCTTGGACTGCCCCAGTTTACATCTGACATTATTTTTTCTTTCTTTCTTTCTTTCTAGGAGGAAATAGCTAAAGACCTGCTGTCTGGGGACTATGAGGAGGAGACACAGTCCTCAGCTGATGATCTGACCCCTTCAGTCACCTCCCACGAGGCTACCGATTTCTTTCCAAGAACACTTCGATGTAAGTGGCACATGCTTAAAAAGCACTTCTTGTCTGTAGCTTTGCAGGATTAAAGCTTGTCATGTTATATAATACAATGCCGTGCTGCCAAATTCAATACATTTTGGCTGAAACAGATATTTGAATTATTTAATCAATAGTAAATAGTAATTTACGCCAGTTGTTTTCTTAATATTTTCTTAATTAATCCATTATGGTCTTTTAAATGTTTAGCAGACCATATTTAATGACCTTACCCTTCACAGTTTCTTAAAGCCTATGATGACATCATCTGATGTCTTGGTTTGTGTGATCAATAGTCCAAATCTAAGAGATAACTGGTTTGCTTTCACAAGAGACACATAAAAGCAGCAAATCCTTACAATTCAGAAGCTACAACTAGTAAATATTTGTAGGGATCGGCCAATGTAAATGTTAAATCTATTTTAATTTTAAGCAAAACACTGGACCAGACAGGTATTCTGAATTTTACCAGGGTTTACTGCTCCAAAGTACAACATAGTGCACCGTGTTCCATCTGCAAACTAGCATCTGGATTATCTAGCTGCATCACGAAACATCGGAGCTCTCTGTCTACACTGTATTCATTAAATTTGCACTTCTGTCAGGCCTGCTTTATGTAAACAGACCATGTCATTATCAGCTGTTTGCTTAAGATCAGATTGGAGACGTAACCACTTAAAAGATGAGTGAGTAGCCTACTTGCTAACTACTGCTTTGTACCGTTACTTTTTGAAACCGAAAACACACGTGTCATATTGTGATATTTATTGGAAATGACAATATAGCCAACAGTCATTTAGCTCATCCAAAACGTTCAGCTCCCTGGTGATGTCCCTTCAGCCAGCCTCTACCTTATTTAGGTTTTTACAGTAAAATAAACAGGTATAGGTAAGATAATTCCTCAACCTAACTTTAAGCTTTAAATCCAAAATGTTGTCATATTGGTGCAGTTTTAGTTTTCTTGCGATGTCTCCTCTTGTGACTCCAGACCACATGATCTTTGTTGTGAACAAAACGTGCGTGTGCTGCTCTGCCACTTCCATCTCCTGAAATTTGATGATCTTCATGTTGCTGAGACTTTTAGTCTCTTTTTATAAACATAATATTACAGTGCTGAAATTGTCACATTGCTTATTATTAATGCACACATGTTGGATTTGGCGCCATGATGCTGTCAGCACAGGATGCCAATTTAAGCTACTTTATAATTTGCCATAATGTGTTATAATGAATGCTGGTTCAGCCAGTTTGCATGAAATCAAGCCGGTTTAAGCTTGTATACCAGCCTGGACCGGCAAAACTGGAAATTTCTTTAAAAATGACTTCAACATAATCAGTTATTTAAATGATTATTGATTTTTTTATTTTTTATTTTTTGTCAATTGACTAATTATTTTAGCTCTATAAGACGTTATATAAAGAAAAAACTCTTAGGTAGTGTTGTTTCCTAAATTTCTAAATTAAAGAAACATTTAAATATTTCAATCAACTTCGCATTTAGAACTATCTCAGCAATATTTACCATTTCCGAACACCAGTTTGTGGTTAAAGAAATCTCATCTACCTTCCTATTATAGTACCAAATTGACACCAGGTTTGGCAGGTAAAGCATCAGGCCTTAGCTCACAGGGTATGCCATTGAAAATCAACGCATTTTAATGTGTTTATGTGTTTATTTTATCATCAGCCAACGCTATCTCTGATGGTGATAAAGAGTCAGAGTGTGATGAAGATGGCCCAAGCCCAGAAGACTCCAGAAAGGTAAATGACACATTTTGGAGCACATTGAGAGCCATAGAAATAGTTAACTAACCTGTTTTAAGTTGAATCAACACAAGTTTGCTTAACATGCTCTGTTTTGTCTTTGGTTTGAATCTTATTCTAGGAAATAATGGTGGGAACACAGTACCAAGCAGAGGTTCCTTCTGGCCTCTGTCACTACAAAGATGGGGAGAAAGGTGACTGCTGCTTTTTTCTGTTCAGCATGTGTGCCTGACGTGTTCTTTGATGTGATAGCTTACGGTGTTGCTATCCATACAATGAAGATAATGTGCAGACGGTGACTAATTTTACCTTTACGTACTTTCTTACGCAGTTTATGAAGATGAAGACGAGTTATTATGGAGCCCAGGTACTTTGCCAGAAAACAAGGTTAGATCCTTCCTGTGTGACGTGTTGTCGCGGATAACAGATGAAAAGACAGGATGTGACAAACCGTGGATGCATGTTCGAGACAATGAGCAGGTCAGTCTCGTATTTATTTATCAATCCTTTCATGTTTGAACACAGTGATGAGCATGGTATTAGTAATGTATGCATGTTTAAACAATGTACATACATTTTCAGTGTCTTTCATTTGTCACATCCTGAAGCCATTGTGCTTGGAATACTTAAGATAATTTGTTTATATGGTACACTGATTAATGTGGCCAATATTCCAGTCTTGACCACTCCACTCTTTCCACATAGGCTTTGTATGAGCTTGTCAAGTGCAACTATAACACTCGCGAAGCACTAGAGAGACACTGCAACCGTGTAAAGTCCTCGAAAGGTAAGAACAGGAAACCATTTCCTGCTACATCCATGCAGAAGCTGTGATTTGTGACATTAAGGAAAGGACATTGGTACATCAGTAGCAAATAATATATTATGAGCTCAGCATATAATTGAGAAGACTGCCCAGATTGTCCTTTATTATTCTGGTTGTAGTGTTGTAGATTTGTTACACCAGCAGGATTATCTGTAATCACAGAGTAAAACGTACTCAGGGATGCTTTAGCATTTAAATAGTTGTTAGCAACCTGTGAGCATTTGTTAAAATGTTTTGCAGACAAAGAATTAAGTAGAAGTAGTAGAATAAAGACCTCCAAGACCTAATTATTAGTTTGTCCGTCTTGTGAATGTGATATCTCAGGAATTTCTTTTAATTTGGCACAAACGTCCACTTGGACTCAAAGATGAACTGATTAGAATTTGGTGGTCAAAGGTCACTGCAACCTCACAAAACATTTTTATGGCTATAGCTCAAGAATTCATTCGCTAATTGTGCCTAAATATCTAATAGGATAAAAGGACGAAGTGATTATATTTTATATCAAAAAGGTCAAAGATCAGCTTACTGTGACATCATGATGACCCGCAACGTCATTACTCAGGAAGAGAATTGGAGATTGTGACCAGATTTCACATTTGGTCAGATACTGAACTGGTAACACTAACCTTGGGTGCCCACCTTGAAACTTTGGTGATTGTATCGATCTGCAGTGCTGGAGATGTGCAGGAAGCATCCATGTCTCGCCAACATTTTTATCAAATTCCTTTGAATTCCTCACTACATATGAGTCTGGACAGAAATGGATATAAACTTGGCTGATTAGTGGAGGCACCCAATCATGAGGCAATAATTCTAGTTTCCAAAATCTATAGTTGCCTTCTGTTGGATCATGAATGCCCACAGTGAACATTAGGCTCATCCAGCTGTTCATTTGCAAGTTTTTTTTTTTTGGACAGGAGTAAGCAGATGGAAAGTCAAATAACCTTTTGGATTAAAATATTTTTTTAAAAAAAGAAGCTTTTTTTACTCGTCATGAAAGTAAAAGTCTTTTTAAAGCACACACTGAAGAAACCGAGAATAATAATTAAATGTAAGTAAAACACATGCAATTTGAACGCTGTCCCAACTATAACATCAGAGTTTTTGCTTCATTTTAAATATCCCACTCAATTAGGAACCACTATAAGCTCGCTCTTAACAGTCCCACAGTAACTCGTGACTAATATTGCTTATTATTTGACATTTGTATTGGCATGGTAAAAGGTTCCTCTGTCTCACCTCTGTAGACAAATGATTACTGCCTAACTGTTGGCGAATCATTTCCCAACAATTAAGTGTAAAAGAAAGCATAAACTCACTCATTAGCATGCAATGAGCTGCACTGATGCTCATGGTGATTTTATGTGGCAGTTAAAATCCATTCTGTACAGGAACGAACAGTATTAACAAACCTACATTTAGGTGAATGCCTGCACCCATTGTGCTGTGGATATACAGTGCCTTCAACCCAAACTGAATGGTGTTTATTATATGTCCCTAATGTTCCTCAGGATAGAGCAAAAGCATAGAAACCATATTTTAAAACCAACAAAAAACAAACCAGTAACACAACATTGTTGCCTTTACGTTGAGTTTAATTAACACATCACTTACAGTCTACAAAAAACACACACACAGTTTCACAAAAGTACTTTTTATTACAAGATTGTATGTAATTGCATTCCACAATATCCAGTGGATTGTATTTTTCTGGTCACTGATCTTTAACCTTTGCATGTAAACCTTAATTTCTCATTTGATCATTATTTATATCCAGTTGACGTGTCATGTGTTAATCTTTCTATCTTTTTTAAGAGGGATGTACGTTTCAGTCCTGTGTTTTGAAATCTCTTGGTCTACACTTTTGTTTTGTGTACCAAAAATGTCTTAACGTATATGTGCTTTTCTTTCAGAAAAATCTCCATGGTCAGAAGAGGAATGCAAGAACTTTGAGCATGCACTACAGATGTATGACAAGAATTTTCACCTCATACAGAAACATAAAGTGAGTCTTTATTCATGACTTTATGAGATTCCCCTTTTACACGAGCATGAAAAGGAAAACATATAAAGCTGTGAAAAGCTCTCATCCCTTCATAATTACTGTTTTACCTCCTTTCAGGTCACAACACGAACAGTAGCTGAATGTGTGGCATTTTACTACATGTGGAAAAAGTCGGAGCGCTTTGACTTCTTTGTGCAGCAGAATCGTTTTGGGAAGAAAAAGTACAGCAGCTATCCTGGTGTAACGTAAGTGACAAAACAAGATTCTGTTTTCAGTCCTTTTGTGTTTTGCTTATGTTTAATACAGTGAACTCTGGAAATTAAAAAAAAAATTCTCATAATTTTGAAGAAAATCATAAAATGAAACATGACTCTCTGTATCCAGTGACCTGATGGACAGGCTGGTGGATGAAGCAGAGGGACTGGCAGTGGACAGTTCCTCCTCCGTGTGCTCAGGAGCAGGTGGAGGAGGAAGGCTGGAGACCACCACAGACCAACAGCTCAGCCTGCTTAACTCCATCACTGCCAGCGACCTCACAGGTTAGTCATGGCGTTTAGTTCTCCATAGTATACTATGACAATTTTTGTGACATACTTGAGAATGACATTTTTATGGCATACTACACTGTGACTTTATTAATATGTATATATTTTATTATGTTGATCAATTCTGAACACACAACATTTATGCATGTCCGTCCATCCAGGGAGAGGGATCCCTCCCAAGTTGCTCTTCCTGAGGTTTCTCATATTTTTCTTCCTATTAGAGGAATCTTATAAGTTTAGTGCAAGCTACATTGTGCCACAAGGATCTAATAAACTATAGTATGCTATGATGTTTTAATGACATTTTTTAGCTTATACTATACTATGACGTTTTTATGACATATTTTAGCTCATGCTAAACTATGACATCTTTATGATATTTTTAATGACATACTATACTATGATGTTTTATGACATTTTTAAGGTCATACTATACTATGACGTCTTTATGACATTTTTTATGTCATACTATACTATGACGTTTTTATGACATTTTTAAGGTCATACTATACTATGACATTTTTATGATATTTTTAATGACATACTATACTATGACGTTTTTATATTTTTAAGGTCATACTATACTATGACGTTTTTATGATATTTTTAAGGTCATACTATACTATGACGTTTTTATGATATTTTTAATGACATACTATACTATGACGTTTTTATATTTTTAAGGTCATACTATACTATGACGTTTTTATGACATTTTTAAGGTCATACTATACTATGACGTTTTTATGATATTTTTAATGACATACTATACTATGACGTTTTTATGATATTTTTAAGGTCATACTATACTATGACGTTTTTATGATATTTTTAATGACATACTATACTATGACGTTTTTATATTTTTAAGGTCATACTATACTATGACGTTTTTATGACATTTTTAAGGTCATACTATACTATGACGTTTTTATGATATTTTTAATGACATACTATACTATGACGTTTTTATGATATTTTTAAGGTCATACTATACTATGACGTTTTTATGATATTTTTAAGGTCATACTATACTATGACGTTTTTATGGTATTTTTAAGGTCATACTATACTATGACGTTTTTATGACATTTTTTTTTAGCTCATACTATACTATGAAGTCTTTATGATATTTTTAATGGCATACTATACTATGACGTTTTTATGACATTTTTTTATGTCATACTATACTATGATGTCTTCATGACATTTTTTAGGTCATACTATACTATGACGTCTTTATGATATTTTTAATGTCATACTATACTATGACGTTTTTATGATATTTTTAATGACATACTATACTATGATGTCTTTATGACATTTTTTTATGTCATACTATATGACGTTTTTATGACATTTTTAAGGTCATACTATACTATGACGTTTTTATGACATTTTTTTATGTCATACTATACTGTGATGTCTTCATGACATTTTTTATGTCATAGTATACTATGACGTCTTTATGATATTTTTAATGTCATACTATACTATGACGTTTTTATGACATTTCCAAGGTCATAATATACTATGATGTTTTTTAGCTCATACTATGACGTTTTTATGACGTTTTTTAGCTCATACTATACTATGACGTTTTTTTTTTTTAGCTCTTACTATACTATAACGTGTTTATGACATTTTTTTAGGTCATACTATACTATGACGTTTTTATGACTTTTTTTAGGTCATACTATACTATGATGTTTTTATGACATTTTTTTAGGTCATACTATACTATGATGTGTTTATGACATTTTTTTAGGTCATACTATACTATGACGTTTTTTAGCTCATACTATACTATGACGTTTTTTAGCTCAGTATACTATGACGTTTTTATGACATTTTTTTAGCTCATACTATACTATGTCGTTTTTATGACATTTTCAAGGTCATACTATACTATACTATGACGTTTTTATGACTTTTTTTGGGTCAGACTATACTATGATGTTTGTATGACATTTTTTAGGTCATACTATACTATGACGTTTTGTTTATTATGTCATGCTAACGTTTGCCCCCCAGTGTGAATGTTTCTTGATCAAAGTCTATTACTGCCTTCAGTTGTTAATTGAGTTTCCTTTGTCTTTGCAGCTTTGAGTAACACTGTCGCCACAGTGTGCAACCCTGCAGAGGTTGGTTGCATGGACTCCTACAGTTTTCCGCCATTGGAAAGTCTCCATCGTGGGTCCCTGAACCACGACGAATCCCTTGGGTTCCCTTCTAATGGCGCAGATCCCGACTGCCTCAACATGCTCGACGCTGGCTTCTACCACTCTGACCTGGGCCAGCTAGGAGGAGTGTGTGTCAACAAGGACTGCGAGCGGCCCTCCAAGAGACTCAAGATGGCCCTGCCTGACTCCTTTATCAATGACGTGTCTGTGGGTAACCTTGGAGTGGACTTCGAAGCGCGACGGACATCAACGCACCACCACCGAATCACCGGCGCCAAAATGGCAGTGTCTGTCACAGACTTTGGGAGTTTGGCTGGCAGCGGTGAGCCCAACGGGTTTCTGGGAGCACATGCACGGCACCACACACAGCACACTGCGGCACTTCAGTCAGAGTGATCTTCCTCATCTTCATCCCTTGTTCTTCCCTTTTGAAACCCCTTATCCCGCTTGTACATAAGACTGACCTCACTGGAGAATCTGATTTGTTTAAATTTTATTATATATATATATATATATCTATATATATGTATATGAATATACTTTTTTGTTTTCATTTTTTTGTGTAATATGACATCAGTGATGTCTATCATATAGAACTAAAATCTTGATTTCTCTCAAGAGTTTATATAGCCATTTATTTTATTCTCGTTTGCGGTCTTGAGATGTGTAACGTCCATGTACAGTGGGGCCCAGAGGCTGCAGTAGGAGAGTTGTGTATCTTCCTCCCTCACATCTTCACACAACATCTTCACAGCTACAGTATGTTATCCTGCCATTCTTTTCAGCTGCCAAAATTGGCTCAGTTTTCTGCCTCTAGTGTCAGTATTTAGTTGCTTGTTTCTGTTGTTTGAAGTGGTACTTCTTTTTTTTATTATTATTATTATTAGTGTTTGGTTTACAGGTACTTCTTAGTGACCAGGCTGGTGCAAATGGTTTTCTTTGGTCCCTAAATAAACCTGGCTAGATATTGTATGAAGAGCAACACTAGCATGGAGATTAGCTTTGAGAAACAGGAAGTGTGGTGGCTTCAGCTGCTAAGGCCTTCCAGTTTGGTTTTCTGTCTTATTTTCTCCTGTGGAAGCTTGTCTGCAGTTGGTCTGCTGGTTTACGTTTTCAACTGCTCAAAATGGCCAAACTGGAACATGAGTGTTAGCTGCAGTTTATTTTTCTTTATCCAATGTAGTCAAACATTACAGTCCCCTTGATTAAAGTTTTTCTATCACATTTTTAATAGGCTGAAGAAGAATACCTCTGCAGAGGAATATAATGGGAGTCACTTTGTTTTACAGTTGAAATAGAGGGTTTTTTATTTTTTATTTTTTCTGCTTCTTTCTCGGAAATCAGTCAGACCAACAAACCATAACAGCAATATTGCCATGCAAAGATATTGGTTAGGTGACGAGTCATTTAAACATAATCATCAGGCACTGTCAAGTGTGTATTTATTACATATACTTTTACCTTTTGTGAGATTTTGTTTAATCCTTTCACTCATGTGACTCTTAGGCAGGTTTAGCTTTACGTGTCCTTTTAGTTAGTAGTAAAAATGATAGAATGCGCTCCGAAATCAAGTAATGGCATTTTTAGACCACTTAGCGAGCTTGGGTAAACCTGCTAGCAGTATTATATCTTTATTTAAAGCCACTCAGATTTTGTATTCAACCTCTGCCTAACCTGTACGGATGAGAGAATGCCCTGTGCGACCTAGTCGACAGTTTCTTGGAGTCTCGTAGCAGAAATGGAGCTGTTGTCTCTTGACTGAAGTCTATAATTGTGAATTGTAAAATGTTTAGCGGGTCATCGTCAGTTGATTGGATGCAGTAGTAGTGTTTACTTAATTTATCTATGCATTGTGCTATGAATAATTAGTTTGTTTCAGGGGTACATCATGTTCGTCATGTCCATAGATCTAGTTAATTCACCGTTATGTATGTACAGACAGAATTCATGCTTATAAACCATTATTAAGTTTGATCAAGTAATTAAGTTTTTCCAAGCCCAGCATCAGAGGAGATATTCACTTCTGCGTTTCATGTAAATAATTAGCAAATAGCCTTTAAAAAGTCTATTAACTGACCTCTTACACTTGTGAATCTATGTTGATACAAAGGTTTTAATTTGATTCCTTGTCAAAAGGCAATAATTTGTAGATATGTACAGATATTTTGGGTTTTGCATTTTACCAGTTGACTTGGTGTTTGAATTTTGTTTCTCTCTTTGGAAAGTCATGATCCCCAGGACACGGCTGAAACCACGCATGCCAGCTGTGTCTAATTTCTCAAGTGTACCACTGACAACGGCTTTACCTGAAGACGTATTGATATTACTCAATGTTGCAATTTTGCCTTCAAAACTTGCAGCCATGTGTAAAAGACGCTCATCTTTCTTTCTTCAATTTTTTTCTTTCTTTTTTTCCCCCCATGTTGTCGTCTATATTTGTCTCGATGGTAAAGGGATGGCTGCTGCTCTAAGTATGTGGAGAGCTAGTTTCTCTTTTAATGCAATGTGCATAATGCAGTAGGTCCTCCAAGCTCTTCTAGCTTTAGCAGTGCAGTGATATTTATTTCACCTGTGGTTTGTACAAAGACTCAGAAAAACTGTCAGAATGTAAAGGCCATTAAGTAGTAGAAGTAGGTTTTTCACCACCCTGTGAACTCTCGAAAATGTGATATTTTATTGATATCTCTGATATGAGACTTGTGTGTGCAAGAAAGCACTAAACAAATTTATTTTATATTTTGTATTGTGTTTTGAAGTTTAAAAAGGAAAAAAAAAATATAGCAGTTGTGGTTTTGAAAAAGAAAACTCGAGTCCTTTGATGAAAAACAAAAACACCTTTGTGAATAAAAACCTACAAAACTTAAAAATGTATATCCAGAAATATAGACAATCAAAAACTTCACTATGAGAAATGTTCAAAAAGCTATCTTTATTGTTTATAAGAATTGTACATAAACATTGAGTTGTTTTTTTTCTTTTGTTAAACATTATTTTGTATTTTCTGTTGTACTTTAATACCTTGTGTACAGATCCAGAAATAAAGCTCTGGAAAAGGTTCAGACATGATTTCACGTTCTTTATCGTTGAAATGTTGCATATTGATACACAGACTGGTTTTAGTACATTACAAACAGAGAGAAAACACCTTCCTTCTTCCACTATACTATTACAATTGTATGATTTTTAAAACGACATGCTATAGTATGACATTTTTATCATTTTTGAAACAACATACTATACCATGACATTTTTATGATTTTTAAACGACATGCTATACTATGACAATTTTATCATTTTTTAAACGAAATGCTGTACTATGACATTTTTATGATTTTTGAAAAGACATGCTATACTATGACATTTGTATGATTTTCAAAATGACATAATATACTATGACATTTTTATCATTTTTGAAACAACATACTGTACTATGACATTTTTAGGATTTTAAAAACGACATGCTGTACTATGACATTTTTATCATTTTTGAAACGACATGCTATACTATGACATTTTTATCATTTTGGAAACGACATGCTGTACTATGACATTTTTATCATTTTTGAAACGACATACTATACTATGACATTTTTATGATTTAAAAAAGACATGCTATACTTTGACATTTTTATCATTTTGGAAACGACATGCTGTACTATGACATTTTTATCATTTTTGAAACGACATACTATATACTATGACATTTTTATGATTTTTAAAACGACATACCATACTATGACATTTTTATCATTTTGGAAACGACATGCTATACTATGACATTTTTATGATTTTTAAAACGACATACTATACTATGACATTTTTATGATTTTTAAAACGACATACTATATGACATTTTTATCATTTTGGAAACGACATGCTGTACTATGACATTTTTATAATTTTTGAAATGACATGCTGTACTATGATATTTTTATCAATTTTAAAATGACATACTATACTATTACATTTTTATCATTTTTGAAACGACATACTATACTATGACAATTTTATGAATTTTGAAACGACATACTATACTATTACATTTTTATGAATTTTGAAACGACATACTATACTATGACATTTTTATCATTTTTGAAACGACATACGATACTATTACATTTTTATCATTTTTAAAACGACATACTATACTATGACATTTTTATCATTTTGGAAACGACATGCTGTACTATGACATTTTTATCATTTTTGAAACGACATACTATATACTATGACATTTTTATGATTTTTAAAACGACATACTATACTATGACATTTTTATCATTTTGGAAACGACATGCTATACTATGACATTTTTATGATTTTTAAAACGACATACTATACTATGACATTTTTATAATTTTTGAAATGACATGCTGTACTATGATATTTTTATCAATTTTAAAATGACATACTATACTATTACATTTTTATCATTTTTGAAACGACATACTATACTATGACAATTTTATGAATTTTGAAACGACATACTATACTATTACATTTTTATGAATTTTGAAACGACATACTATACTATGACATTTTTATCATTTTTGAAACGACATACGATACTATTACATTTTTATCATTTTTAAAACGACATACTATACTATGACATTTTTATCATTTTGGAAACGACATGCTGTACTATGACATTTTTATGATTTTTGAAACGACATACTATACTATGACATTTTTATGATTTTTAAAACGACATACTATACTATGACATTTTTATCATTTTGGAAACGACATGCTGTACTATGACATTTTTATCATTTTGGAAACGACATGCTATACTATGACATTTTTATGAATTTTGAAACGACATACTATACTATGACATTTTTATGATTTTTGAAACGACATACTATACTATGACATTTTTATCATTTTGGAAACGACATGCTGTACTATGACATTTTTATCATTTTTGAAACGACATACTATACTGTGACATTTTTATGAATTTTGAAACGACATACTATACTATGACATTTTTATGATTTTTGAAACGACATACTATACTATGACATTTTTATCATTTTGGAAACGACATGCTGTACTATGACATTTTTATCATTTTTGAAACGACATACTATACTGTGACATTTTTATGATTTTTAAAATGACATACTATACTATGACATTTTTATGATTTTTAAAACGACATACTATACTATGACATTTTTATCATTTTGGAAACGACATGCTGTACTTTGACATTTTTATCATTTTGGAAACGACATGCTGTACTATGACATTTTTATCATTTTGGAAACGACATGCTGTACTATGACATTTTTATCATTTTTGAAACGACATGCTATACTATGACAATTTTATGATTTTTGAAATGACATGCTATACTATGATATTTTTATCAATTTTAAAATGACATACTATACTATTACATTTTTATCATTTTTGAAACGACATACTATACTATGACAATTTTATGAATTTTGAAACGACATACTATACCATTACATTTTTATGAATTTTGAAACGACATACTATACTATGACATTTTTATCATTTTTGAAACGACATACGATACTATTACATTTTTATCATTTTTAAAACGACATACTATACTATGACATTTTTATCATTTTGGAAACGACATGCTGTACTATGACATTTTTATCATTTTTGAAACGACATACTATATACTATGACATTTTTATGATTTTTAAAACGACATACTATACTATGACATTTTTATCATTTTGGAAACGACATGCTATACTATGACATTTTTATGATTTTTAAAACGACATACTATACTATGACATTTTTATAATTTTTGAAATGACATGCTGTACTATGATATTTTTATCAATTTTAAAATGACATACTATACTATTACATTTTTATCATTTTTGAAACGACATACTATACTATGACAATTTTATGAATTTTGAAACGACATACTATACTATTACATTTTTATGAATTTTGAAACGACATACTATACTATGACATTTTTATCATTTTTGAAACGACATACGATACTATTACATTTTTATCATTTTTAAAACGACATACTATACTATGACATTTTTATCATTTTGGAAACGACATGCTGTACTATGACATTTTTATGATTTTTGAAACGACATACTATACTATGACATTTTTATGATTTTTAAAACGACATACTATACTATGACATTTTTATCATTTTGGAAACGACATGCTGTACTATGACATTTTTATCATTTTGGAAACGACATGCTATACTATGACATTTTTATGAATTTTGAAACGACATACTATACTATGACATTTTTATGATTTTTGAAACGACATACTATACTATGACATTTTTATCATTTTGGAAACGACATGCTGTACTATGACATTTTTATCATTTTTGAAACGACATACTATACTGTGACATTTTTATGAATTTTGAAACGACATACTATACTATGACATTTTTATGATTTTTGAAACGACATACTATACTATGACATTTTTATCATTTTGGAAACGACATGCTGTACTATGACATTTTTATCATTTTTGAAACGACATACTATACTGTGACATTTTTATGATTTTTAAAATGACATACTATACTATGACATTTTTATGATTTTTAAAACGACATACTATACTATGACATTTTTATCATTTTGGAAACGACATGCTGTACTTTGACATTTTTATCATTTTGGAAACGACATGCTGTACTATGACATTTTTATCATTTTGGAAACGACATGCTGTACTATGACATTTTTATCATTTTTGAAACGACATGCTATACTATGACAATTTTATGATTTTTGAAATGACATGCTATACTATGATATTTTTATCAATTTTAAAATGACATACTATACTATTACATTTTTATCATTTTTGAAACGACATACTATACTATGACAATTTTATGAATTTTGAAACGACATACTATACCATTACATTTTTATGATTTTTGAAACGACATACTGTACTATGACTTTTTATCAATTTTAAAACGACATGCTATACTATGACAATTTTATCATTTTTGAAATCATATACTATACTATGACATTTTTATGATTTTTGAAACGACATACTATACTGTGACATTTTTATGATTTTTAAAATGACGTACTATACTATGACATTTTTATGATTTTTGAAACGACATACTATACTATGACAATTTTATGAATTTTGAAACGACATACTATACCATTACATTTTTATGATTTTTGAAACGACATACTGTACTATGACTTTTTATCAATTTTAAAACGACATGCTATACTATGACAATTTTATCATTTTTGAAATCATATACTATACTATGACATTTTTATGATTTTTGAAACGACATACTATACTGTGACATTTTTATGATTTTTAAAATGACGTACTATACTATGACATTTTTATGATTTTTGAAACGACATACTGTACTATGACATTTTTATCATTTTTAAAACGACTTACTGTACTATGACATTTTTATCATTTTTGAAACGACATACTATACTATGACATTTTTATGATTTTTAAAACGACATACCATACTATGACATTTTTATCATTTTGGAAACGACATGCTGTACTATGACATTTTTATGATTTTTGAAACGACATGCTATACTATGACATTTTTATGATTTTTAAAACAACGTACTATACTATGACATTTTTATGATTTTTGAAACGACGTACGATACTATTACATTTTTATCAATTTTAAAACGACATACTATACTATGACATTTTTATCATTTTGGAAACGACAAGCTGTACTATGACATTTTTATTATTTTTGAAACGACATACTATACTGTGACATTTTTATGAATTTTGAAACGACATACTATACTATGACATTTTTATCATTTTGGAAACGACATGCTGTACTATGACATTTTTATCATTTTGGAAACGACATGCTATACTATGACATTTTTATGAATTTTGAAACGACATACTATACTATGACATTTTTATGATTTTTGAAACGACATACTATACTATGACATTTTTATCATTTTGGAAACGACATGCTGTACTATGACATTTTTATGATTTTTGAAACGACATACTATACTGTGACATTTTTATGAATTTTGAAACGACATGCTGTACTATGACATTTTTATCATTTTTGAAACGACATACTATACTATGACAATTTTATGAATTTTGAAACGACATACTATACCATTACATTTTTATGATTTTTGAAACGACATACTGTACTATGACTTTTTATCAATTTTAAAATGACATGCTATACTATGACAATTTTATCATTTTTGAAATCATATACTATACTATGACATTTTTATGATTTTTGAAACGACATACTATACTGTGACATTTTTATGATTTTTAAAATGACGTACTATACTATGACATTTTTATGATTTTTGAAACGACATACTGTACTATGACATTTTTATCATTTTTAAAACGACATACTGTACTATGACATTTTTATCATTTTTGAAACGACATACTATACTATGACATTTTTATGATTTTTAAAACGACATACCATACTATGACATTTTTATCATTTTGGAAACGACATGCTGTACTATGACATTTTTATGATTTTTGAAACGACATGCTATACTATGACATTTTTATGATTTTTAAAACAACGTACTATACTATGACATTTTTATGATTTTTGAAACGACGTACGATACTATTACATTTTTATCAATTTTAAAACGACATACTATACTATGACATTTTTATCATTTTGGAAACGACATGCTGTACTATGACATTTTTATTATTTTTGAAACGACATACTATACTGTGACATTTTTATGAATTTTGAAACGACATACTATACTATGACATTTTTATCATTTTGGAAACGACATGCTGTACTATGACATTTTTATCATTTTGGAAACGACATGCTATACTATGACATTTTTATGAATTTTGAAACGACATACTATACTATGACATTTTTATGATTTTTGAAACGACATACTATACTATGACATTTTTATCATTTTGGAAACGACATGCTGTACTATGACATTTTTATCATTTTTGAAACGACATACTATACTGTGACATTTTTATGAATTTTGAAACGACATACTATACTATGACATTTTTATCATTTTGGAAACGACATACTATACTATGACAATTTTATGAATTTTGAAACGACATACTATACCATTACATTTTTATGATTTTTGAAACGACATGCTATACTATGACATTTTTATCATTTTTGAAACGACATACTATACTATGACAATTTTATGAATTTTGAAACGACATACTATACCATTACATTTTTATGATTTTTGAAACGACATGCTATACTATGACATTTTTATCATTTTTGAAACGACATACTATACTATGACAATTTTATGAATTTTGAAACGACATACTATACCATTACATTTTTATGATTTTTGAAACGACATGCTATACTATGACATTTTTATCATTTTTGAAACGACATACTATACTATGACAATTTTATGAATTTTGAAACGACATACTATACCATTACATTTTTATGATTTTTGAAACGACATGCTATACTATGACATTTTTATGAATTTTGAAACGACATACTATACTGTGACATTTTTATGATTTTTAAAATGACATACTATACTATGACATTTTTATCATTTTGGAAACGACATGCTGCACTATGACATTTTTATGATTTTTGAAACGACATACTATACTATGACATTTTTATGATTTTTAAAACGACATACTATACTATGACATTTTTATCATTTTTGAAACGACACTATACTATGACAATTTCATGAATTTTGAAATGACATACTATACATTGCATTTTTATGATTTTTGAAACGACATACTATACTATTACATTTTTATCATTTTTGAAACGACATACTATACCATGACAATTTCATGAATTTTGAAACGACATACTATACATTACATTTTTATGATTTTTGAAACGACATACTATACTATTACATTTTAATCATTTTTGAAACGAGATACTATACTGTGACATTTTCATGATTTTTGAAACGACATACTATACTGTGACATTTTTATGATTTTTGAAACGACATGCTATACTATGACAATTTCATGAATTTCAAAACGACATACTATACTATGACAATTTCATGAATTTCGAAACGACATACTATACTATTACATTTTTATGATTTTTGAAACGACATACTATACTATTACATTTTTATCATTTTTGAAACGACACTATACTATGACTATTTCATGAATTTTGAAATGACATACTATACATTGCATTTTTATGATTTTTGAAACGACATACTATACTATTACATTTTTATCATTTTTGAAACGACATACTGTACTATGACTTTTTATCATTTTTAAAACGACATGCTATACTTTGACAATTTTATGATTTTTGAAATCATATACTATACTATTACATTTTTATCAATTTTAAAATGACATACTATACTATGACATTTTTATGATTTTTAAAACGACATGCTATACTATGACAATTTTACCATTTTGGAAACGACATACTGTACTATGACATTTTTATGATTTTTGAAACGACATACTGTATTATGACATTTTTATCATTTTTGAAACGACATACTATACTATGACATTTTTATCATTTTGGAAACGACATGCTGTACTATGACATTTTTATCATTTTTGAAACGACATACGATGCTATGACATTTTTATGATTTTTAAAACGACATACTGTACTATGACATTTTTATCATTTTGGAAACGACATACTGTACTGACATTTTTATGATTTTTAAAACGACATGCTATACTATGACAATTTTATGATTTTTAAAACGACATGCTATACTATGACATTTTCATGATTTTTAAAACGACATGCTGTACTATGACATTTTTATCATTTTTGAAACGACATGCTGTACTATGCCATTTTTATCATTTTTGAAATGACATGCTATACTATGACAATTTTATGATTTTTGAAATGACATGCTATACTATGATATTTTTATCAATTTTAAAATGACATACTATACTATTACATTTTTATCATTTTTGAAACAACATACTATACTATGACATTTTTATCATTTTTGAAACGACATACTGTACTATGACTTTTTATCAATTTTAAAACGACATGCTATACTATGACAATTTTATCATTTTTGAAATCATATACTATACTATGACATTTTTATGATTTTTGAAACGACATACTATACTGTGACATTTTTATGATTTTTAAAATGACGTACTATACTATGACATTTTTATGATTTTTGAAACGACATACTATACTATGACAATTTTATGAATTTTGAAACGACATACTATACCATTACATTTTTATGATTTTTGAAACGACATACTGTACTATGACTTTTTATCAATTTTAAAACGACATGCTATACTATGACAATTTTATCATTTTTGAAATCATATACTATACTATGACATTTTTATGATTTTTGAAACGACATACTATACTGTGACATTTTTATGATTTTTAAAATGACGTACTATACTATGACATTTTTATGATTTTTGAAACGACATACTGTACTATGACATTTTTATCATTTTTAAAACGACTTACTGTACTATGACATTTTTATCATTTTTGAAACGACATACTATACTATGACATTTTTATGATTTTTAAAACGACATACCATACTATGACATTTTTATCATTTTGGAAACGACATGCTGTACTATGACATTTTTATGATTTTTGAAACGACATGCTATACTATGACATTTTTATGATTTTTAAAACAACGTACTATACTATGACATTTTTATGATTTTTGAAACGACGTACGATACTATTACATTTTTATCAATTTTAAAACGACATACTATACTATGACATTTTTATCATTTTGGAAACGACATGCTGTACTATGACATTTTTATTATTTTTGAAACGACATACTATACTGTGACATTTTTATGAATTTTGAAACGACATACTATACTATGACATTTTTATCATTTTGGAAACGACATGCTGTACTATGACATTTTTATCATTTTGGAAACGACATGCTATACTATGACATTTTTATGAATTTTGAAACGACATACTATACTATGACATTTTTATGATTTTTGAAACGACATACTATACTATGACATTTTTATCATTTTGGAAACGACATGCTGTACTATGACATTTTTATCATTTTTGAAACGACATACTATACTGTGACATTTTTATGAATTTTGAAACGACATACTATACTATGACATTTTTATGATTTTTGAAACGACATACTATACTATGACATTTTTATCATTTTGGAAACGACATGCTGTACTATGACATTTTTATCATTTTTGAAACGACATACTATACTATGACAATTTTATGAATTTTGAAACGACATACTATACCATTACATTTTTATGATTTTTGAAACGACATACTGTACTATGACTTTTTATCAATTTTAAAATGACATGCTATACTATGACAATTTTATCATTTTTGAAATCATATACTATACTATGACATTTTTATGATTTTTGAAACGACATACTATACTGTGACATTTTTATGATTTTTAAAATGACGTACTATACTATGACATTTTTATGATTTTTGAAACGACATACTGTACTATGACATTTTTATCATTTTTAAAACGACATACTGTACTATGACATTTTTATCATTTTTGAAACGACATACTATACTATGACATTTTTATGATTTTTAAAACGACATACCATACTATGACATTTTTATCATTTTGGAAACGACATGCTGTACTATGACATTTTTATGATTTTTGAAACGACATGCTATACTATGACATTTTTATGATTTTTAAAACAACGTACTATACTATGACATTTTTATGATTTTTGAAACGACGTACGATACTATTACATTTTTATCAATTTTAAAACGACATACTATACTATGACATTTTTATCATTTTGGAAACGACATGCTGTACTATGACATTTTTATTATTTTTGAAACGACATACTATACTGTGACATTTTTATGAATTTTGAAACGACATACTATACTATGACATTTTTATCATTTTGGAAACGACATGCTGTACTATGACATTTTTATCATTTTGGAAACGACATGCTATACTATGACATTTTTATGAATTTTGAAACGACATACTATACTATGACATTTTTATGATTTTTGAAACGACATACTATACTATGACATTTTTATCATTTTGGAAACGACATGCTGTACTATGACATTTTTATCATTTTTGAAACGACATACTATACTGTGACATTTTTATGAATTTTGAAACGACATACTATACTATGACATTTTTATCATTTTGGAAACGACATACTATACTATGACAATTTTATGAATTTTGAAACGACATACTATACCATTACATTTTTATGATTTTTGAAACGACATGCTATACTATGACATTTTTATCATTTTTGAAACGACATACTATACTATGACAATTTTATGAATTTTGAAACGACATACTATACCATTACATTTTTATGATTTTTGAAACGACATGCTATACTATGACATTTTTATCATTTTTGAAACGACATACTATACTATGACAATTTTATGAATTTTGAAACGACATACTATACCATTACATTTTTATGATTTTTGAAACGACATGCTATACTATGACATTTTTATGAATTTTGAAACGACATACTATACTGTGACATTTTTATGATTTTTAAAATGACATACTATACTATGACATTTTTATCATTTTGGAAACGACATGCTGCACTATGACATTTTTATGATTTTTGAAACGACATACTATACTATGACATTTTTATGATTTTTAAAACGACATACTATACTATGACACTTTTATCATTTTTGAAACGACACTATACTATGACAATTTCATGAATTTTGAAATGACATACTATACATTGCATTTTTATGATTTTTGAAACGACATACTATACTATTACATTTTTATCATTTTTGAAACGACATACTATACCATGACAATTTCATGAATTTTGAAACGACATACTATACATTACATTTTTATGATTTTTGAAACGACATACTATACTATTACATTTTAATCATTTTTGAAACGAGATACTATACTGTGACATTTTCATGATTTTTGAAACGACATACTATACTGTGACATTTTTATGATTTTTGAAACGACATGCTATACTATGACAATTTCATGAATTTCAAAACGACATACTATACTATGACAATTTCATGAATTTCGAAACGACATACTATACTATTACATTTTTATGATTTTTGAAACGACATACTATACTATTACATTTTTATCATTTTTGAAACGACACTATACTATGACAATTTCATGAATTTTGAAATGACATACTATACATTGCATTTTTATGATTTTTGAAACGACATACTATACTATTACATTTTTATCATTTTTGAAACGACATACTGTACTATGACTTTTTATCATTTTTAAAACGACATGCTATACTTTGACAATTTTATGATTTTTGAAATCATATACTATACTATTACATTTTTATCAATTTTAAAATGACATACTATACTATGACATTTTTATGATTTTTAAAACGACATGCTATACTATGACAATTTTACCATTTTGGAAACGACATACTGTACTATGACATTTTTATGATTTTTGAAACGACATACTGTATTATGACATTTTTATCATTTTTGAAACGACATACTATACTATGACATTTTTATCATTTTGGAAACGACATGCTGTACTATGACATTTTTATCATTTTTGAAACGACATACGATGCTATGACATTTTTATGATTTTTAAAACGACATACTGTACTATGACATTTTTATCATTTTGGAAACGACATACTGTACTGACATTTTTATGATTTTTAAAACGACATGCTATACTATGACAATTTTATGATTTTTAAAACGACATGCTATACTATGACATTTTCATGATTTTTAAAACGACATGCTGTACTATGACATTTTTATCATTTTTGAAACGACATGCTGTACTATGCCATTTTTATCATTTTTGAAATGACATGCTATACTATGACAATTTTATGATTTTTGAAATGACATGCTATACTATGATATTTTTATCAATTTTAAAATGACATACTATACTATTACATTTTTATCATTTTTGAAACAACATACTATACTATGACATTTTTATCATTTTTGAAACGACATACTGTACTATGACTTTTTATCAATTTTAAAACGACATGCTATACTATGACAATTTTATCATTTTTGAAATCATATACTATACTATGACATTTTTATGATTTTTGAAACGACATACTATACTGTGACATTTTTATGATTTTTAAAATGACGTACTATACTATGACATTTTTATGATTTTTGAAACGACATACTATACTATGACAATTTTATGAATTTTGAAACGACATACTATACCATTACATTTTTATGATTTTTGAAACGACATACTGTACTATGACTTTTTATCAATTTTAAAACGACATGCTATACTATGACAATTTTATCATTTTTGAAATCATATACTATACTATGACATTTTTATGATTTTTGAAACGACATACTATACTGTGACATTTTTATGATTTTTAAAATGACGTACTATACTATGACATTTTTATGATTTTTGAAACGACATACTGTACTATGACATTTTTATCATTTTTAAAACGACATACTGTACTATGACATTTTTATCATTTTTGAAACGACGTACGATACTATTACATTTTTATCAATTTTAAAACGACATACTATACTATGACATTTTTATCATTTTGGAAACGACATGCTGTACTATGACATTTTTATTATTTTTGAAACGACATACTATACTGTGACATTTTTATGAATTTTGAAACGACATACTATACTATGACATTTTTATCATTTTGGAAACGACATGCTGTACTATGACATTTTTATCATTTTGGAAACGACATGCTATACTATGACATTTTTATGAATTTTGAAACGACATACTATACTATGACATTTTTATGATTTTTGAAACGACATACTATACTATGACATTTTTATCATTTTGGAAACGACATGCTGTACTATGACATTTTTATCATTTTGGAAACGACATGCTATACTATGACATTTTTATGAATTTTGAAACGACATACTATACTATGACATTTTTATGATTTTTGAAACGACATACTATACTATGACATTTTTATCATTTTGGAAACGACATGCTGTACTATGACATTTTTATCATTTTTGAAACGACATACTATACTGTGACATTTTTATGAATTTTGAAACGACATACTATACTATGACATTTTTATGATTTTTGAAACGACATACTATACTATGACATTTTTATCATTTTGGAAACGACATGCTGTACTATGACATTTTTATCATTTTTGAAACGACATACTATACTATGACAATTTTATGAATTTTGAAACGACATACTATACCATTACATTTTTATGATTTTTGAAACGACATACTGTACTATGACTTTTTATCAATTTTAAAATGACATGCTATACTATGACAATTTTATCATTTTTGAAATCATATACTATACTATGACATTTTTATGATTTTTGAAACGACATACTATACTGTGACATTTTTATGATTTTTAAAATGACGTACTATACTATGACATTTTTATGATTTTTGAAACGACATACTGTACTATGACATTTTTATCATTTTTAAAACGACATACTGTACTATGACATTTTTATCATTTTTGAAACGACATACTATACTATGACATTTTTATGATTTTTAAAACGACATACCATACTATGACATTTTTATCATTTTGGAAACGACATGCTGTACTATGACATTTTTATGATTTTTGAAACGACATGCTATACTATGACATTTTTATGATTTTTAAAACAACGTACTATACTATGACATTTTTATGATTTTTGAAACGACGTACGATACTATTACATTTTTATCAATTTTAAAACGACATACTATACTATGACATTTTTATCATTTTGGAAACGACATGCTGTACTATGACATTTTTATTATTTTTGAAACGACATACTATACTGTGACATTTTTATGAATTTTGAAACGACATACTATACTATGACATTTTTATCATTTTGGAAACGACATGCTGTACTATGACATTTTTATCATTTTGGAAACGACATGCTATACTATGACATTTTTATGAATTTTGAAACGACATACTATACTATGACATTTTTATGATTTTTGAAACGACATACTATACTATGACATTTTTATCATTTTGGAAACGACATGCTGTACTATGACATTTTTATCATTTTTGAAACGACATACTATACTGTGACATTTTTATGAATTTTGAAACGACATACTATACTATGACATTTTTATCATTTTGGAAACGACATACTATACTATGACAATTTTATGAATTTTGAAACGACATACTATACCATTACATTTTTATGATTTTTGAAACGACATGCTATACTATGACATTTTTATCATTTTTGAAACGACATACTATACTATGACAATTTTATGAATTTTGAAACGACATACTATGCCATTACATTTTTATGATTTTTGAAACGACATGCTATACTATGACATTTTTATCATTTTTGAAACGACATACTATACTATGACAATTTTATGAATTTTGAAACGACATACTATACCATTACATTTTTATGATTTTTGAAACGACATGCTATACTATGACATTTTTATGAATTTTGAAACGACATACTATACTGTGACATTTTTATGATTTTTAAAATGACATACTATACTATGACATTTTTATCATTTTGGAAACGACATGCTGCACTATGACATTTTTATGATTTTTGAAACGACATACTATACTATGACATTTTTATGATTTTTAAAACGACATACTATACTATGACACTTTTATCATTTTTGAAACGACACTATACTATGACAATTTCATGAATTTTGAAATGACATACTATACATTGCATTTTTATGATTTTTGAAACGACATACTATACTATTACATTTTTATCATTTTTGAAACGACATACTATACCATGACAATTTCATGAATTTTGAAACGACATACTATACATTACATTTTTATGATTTTTGAAACGACATACTATACTATTACATTTTAATCATTTTTGAAACGAGATACTATACTGTGACATTTTCATGATTTTTGAAACGACATACTATACTGTGACATTTTTATGATTTTTGAAACGACATGCTATACTATGACAATTTCATGAATTTCAAAACGACATACTATACTATGACAATTTCATGAATTTCGAAACGACATACTATACTATTACATTTTTATGATTTTTGAAACGACATACTATACTATTACATTTTTATCATTTTTGAAACGACACTATACTATGACAATTTCATGAATTTTGAAATGACATACTATACATTGCATTTTTATGATTTTTGAAACGACATACTATACTATTACATTTTTATCATTTTTGAAACGACATACTGTACTATGACTTTTTATCATTTTTAAAACGACATGCTATACTTTGACAATTTTATGATTTTTGAAATCATATACTATACTATTACATTTTTATCAATTTTAAAATGACATACTATACTATGACATTTTTATGATTTTTAAAACGACATGCTATACTATGACAATTTTACCATTTTGGAAACGACATACTGTACTATGACATTTTTATGATTTTTGAAACGACATACTGTATTATGACATTTTTATCATTTTTGAAACGACATACTATACTATGACATTTTTATCATTTTGGAAACGACATGCTGTACTATGACATTTTTATCATTTTTGAAACGACATACTATACTATGACATTTTTATCATTTTGGAAACGACATACTGTACTATGACATTTTTATGATTTTTAAAACGACATACTGTACTATGACATTTTTATCATTTTGGAAACGACATACTGTACTGACATTTTTATGATTTTTAAAACGACATGCTATACTATGACAATTTTATGATTTTTAAAACGACATGCTATACTATGACATTTTCATGATTTTTAAAACGACATGCTGTACTATGACATTTTTATCATTTTTGAAACGACATGCTGTACTATGCCATTTTTATCATTTTTGAAATGACATGCTATACTATGACAATTTTATGATTTTTGAAATGACATGCTATACTATGATATTTTTATCAATTTTAAAATGACATACTATACTATTACATTTTTATCATTTTTGAAACAACATACTATACTATGACATTTTTATCATTTTTGAAACGACATACTGTACTATGACTTTTTATCAATTTTAAAACGACATGCTATACTATGACAATTTTATCATTTTTGAAATCATATACTATACTATGACATTTTTATGATTTTTGAAACGACATACTATACTGTGACATTTTTATGATTTTTAAAATGACGTACTATACTATGACATTTTTATGATTTTTGAAACGACATACTATACTATGACAATTTTATGAATTTTGAAACGACATACTATACATTACATTTTTATGATTTTTGAAACGACATACTGTACTATGACTTTTTATCAATTTTAAAACGACATGCTATACTATGACAATTTTATCATTTTTGAAATCATATACTATACTATGACATTTTTATGATTTTTGAAACGACATACTATACTGTGACATTTTTATGATTTTTAAAATGACGTACTATACTATGACATTTTTATGATTTTTGAAACGACATACTGTACTATGACATTTTTATCATTTTTAAAACGACATACTGTACTATGACATTTTTATCATTTTTGAAACGACGTACGATACTATTACATTTTTATCAATTTTAAAACGACATACTATACTATGACATTTTTATCATTTTGGAAACGACATGCTGTACTATGACATTTTTATTATTTTTGAAACGACATACTATACTGTGACATTTTTATGAATTTTGAAACGACATACTATACTATGACATTTTTATCATTTTGGAAACGACATGCTGTACTATGACATTTTTATCATTTTGGAAACGACATGCTATACTATGACATTTTTATGAATTTTGAAACGACATACTATACTATGACATTTTTATGATTTTTGAAACGACATACTATACTATGACATTTTTATCATTTTGGAAACGACATGCTGTACTATGACATTTTTATCATTTTTGAAATGACATACTATACTATGACATTTTTATGATTTTTGAAACGACATACTGTACTATGACTTTTTATCAATTTTAAAATGACATGCTATACTATGACAATTTTATCATTTTTGAAATCATATACTATACTATGACATTTTTATGATTTTTGAAACGACATACTATACTGTGACATTTTTATGATTTTTAAAATGACGTACTATACTATGACATTTTTATGATTTTTGAAACGACATACTATACTATGACATTTTTATCATTTTTGAAACGACATACTATACTATTACATTTTTATGATTTTTAAAACGACATACTATACTATGACATTTTTATGATTTTTAAAACGACATACTATACTATGACATTTTTATCATTTTTGAAACGACATACTATACTATGACATTTTTATGATTTTTAAAACGACATACCATACTATGACATTTTTATCATTTTGGAAACGACATGCTGTACTATGACATTTTTATCATTTTTGAAACGACATGCTATACTATGACATTTTTATGATTTTTAAAACAACGTACTATACTATGACATTTTTATGATTTTTGAAACGACATATGACATTTTTATGATTTTTAAAACAACGTACTATACTATGACATTTTTATGATTTTTGAAACGACGTACGATACTATTACATTTTTATCATTTTTGAAACGAGATACTATACTGTGACATTTTCATGATTTTTGAAACGACATACTATACTGTGACATTTTTATGATTTTTGAAACGACATGCTATACTATGACAATTTCATGAATTTCAAAACGACATACTATACTATGACAATTTTATGAATTTTGAAACGACATACTATACTATGACAATTTCATGAATTTCGAAACGACATACTATACTATGACAATTTCATGAATTTTGAAACGACATACTATACTATTACATTTTTATGATTTTTGAAACGACATACTATACTATTACATTTTTATCATTTTTGAAACGACACTATAATATGACAATTTCATGAATTTTTAAATGACATACTATACATTGCATTTTTATGATTTTTGAAACGACATACTATACTATTACATTTTTATCATTTTTGAAACGACATACTGTACTATGACTTTTTATCATTTTTAAAACAACATACTATACTATGACATTTTTATCATTTTTGAAACGACATACGATGCTATGACATTTTTATGATTTTTAAAACGACATACTGTACTATGACATTTTTATCATTTTGGAAACGACATACTGTACTGTGACATTATGATTTTTAAAACAACATGCTGTACTATGACATTTTTATCATTTTTGAAACGACATACTATACTATGACATTTTTATCATTTTGGAAACGACATGCTGTACTATGACATTTTTATCATTTTTGAAACGACATACTATACTGTGACATTTTTATGAATTTTGAAACGACATACTATACTATGACATTTTTATGATTTTTGAAACGACATACTATACTATGACATTTTTATCATTTTGGAAACGACATGCTGTACTATGACATTTTTATCATTTTTGAAACGACATACTGTACTATGACATTTTTATCATTTTGGAAACGACATGCTGTACTATGCCATTTTTATCATTTTGGAAATGACATGCTATACTATGACATTTTTATGATTTTTAAAATGACGTACTATACTATGACATTTTTATGATTTTTGAAACGACATACTATACTATGACAATTTTATGAATTTTGAAACGACATACTATACCATTACATTTTTATGATTTTTGAAACGACATACTGTACTATGACTTTTTATCAATTTTAAAACGACATGCTATACTATGACAATTTTATCATTTTTGAAATCATATACTATACTATGACATTTTTATGATTTTTGAAACGACATACTATACTGTGACATTTTTATGATTTTTAAAATGACGTACTATACTATGACATTTTTATGATTTTTGAAACGACATACTGTACTATGACATTTTTATCATTTTTAAAACAACATACTGTACTATGACATTTTTATCATTTTTGAAACGACATACTATACTATGACATTTTTATGATTTTTAAAACGACATACCATACTATGACATTTTTATCATTTTGGAAACGACATGCTGTACTATGACATTTTTATGATTTTTGAAACGACATACTATACTGTGACATTTTTATGATTTTTAAAATGACATACTATACTATGACATTTTTATGATTTTTAAAACGACATACTATACTATGACATTTTTATCATTTTTGAAACACTATACTATGACAATTTCATGAATTTTGAAATGACATACTATACATTGCATTTTTATGATTTTTGAAACGACATACTATACTATTACATTTTTATCATTTTTGAAACGACATACTATACCATGACAATTTCATGAATTTTGAAACGACATACTATACATTACATTTTTATGATTTTTGAAACGACATACTATACTATTACATTTTAATCATTTTTGAAACGAGATACTATACTGTGACATTTTCATGATTTTTGAAACGACATACTATACTGTGACATTTTTATGATTTTTGAAACGACATGCTATACTATGACAATTTCATGAATTTCAAAACGACATACTATACTATGACAATTTCATGAATTTCGAAACGACATACTATACTATTACATTTTTATGATTTTTGAAACGACATACTATACTATTACATTTTTATCATTTTTGAAACGACACTATACTATGACAATTTCATGAATTTTGAAATGACATACTATACATTGCATTTTTATGATTTTTGAAACGACATACTATACTATTACATTTTTATCATTTTTGAAACGACATACTGTACTATGACTTTTTATCATTTTTAAAACGACATGCTATACTATGACAATTTTATGATTTTTGAAATCATATACTATACTATTACATTTTTATGATTTTTAAAACGACATGCTATACTATGACATTTTTATGATTTTTAAAACGACATGCTATACTATGACAATTTTACCATTTTGGAAACGACATACTGTACTATGACATTTTTATGATTTTTGAAACGACATACTGTATTATGACATTTTTATCATTTTTGAAACGACATACTATACTATGACATTTTTATCATTTTGGAAACGACATGCTGTACTATGACATTTTTATCATTTTTGAAACGACATACGATGCTATGACATTTTTATGATTTTTAAAACGACATACTGTACTATGACATTTTTATCATTTTGGAAACGACATACTGTACTATGACATTTTTATGATTTTTAAAACAACATGCTGTACTATGACATTTTTATCATTTTTGAAACGACATACTATACTGACATTTTTATGATTTTTAAAACGACATGCTATACTATGACAATTTTATGATTTTTAAAACGACATACTGTACTATGACATTTTCATGATTTTTAAAACGACATGCTGTACTATGACATTTTTATCATTTTTGAAACGACATACTGTACTATGACATTTTTATCATTTTGGAAACGACATGCTGTACTATGCCATTTTTATCATTTTTGAAATGACATGCTATACTATGACAATTTTATGATTTTTGAAATGACATGCTATACTATGATATTTTTATCAATTTTAAAATGACATACTATACTATTACATTTTTATCATTTTTGAAACAACATACTATACTATGACATTTTTATCATTTTTGAAACGACATACTGTACCATGACATTTTTAGGATTTTAAAAACGACATGCTGTACTATGACATTTTTATCATTTTTGAAACGACATGCTGTACTATGACATTTTTATCATTTTGGAAACGACATGCTATACTATGACAATTTTATCATTTTTGGAAACGACATACTGTACTATGACATTTTTATCATTTTGGAAACGACATGCTGTACTATGCCATTTTTATCATTTTTGAAATGACATGCTATACTATGACAATTTTATGATTTTTGAAATGACATGCTATACTATGATATTTTTATCAATTTTAAAATGACATACTATACTATTACATTTTTATCATTTTTGAAACAACATACTATACTATGACATTTTTATCATTTTTGAAACGACATACTGTACCATGACATTTTTAGGATTTTAAAAACGACATGCTGTACTATGACATTTTTATCATTTTTGAAACGACATGCTGTACTATGACATTTTTATCATTTTGGAAACGACATGCTATACTATGACATTTTTATCATTATGGAAACGACATGCTGTACTATGACATTTTTATCATTTTTGAAACGACATACTATACTATTACATTTTTATGATTTTTAAAACGACATACTATACTATGACATTTTTAGGATTTTAAAAACGACATGCTGTACTATAACATTTTTATCATTTTTGAAACGACATACTATACTATGATATTTTTTATCAATTTTAAAATGACATACTATACTATGACATTTTTATGATTTTTAAAACGACATACTATACTATGACATTTTTATGATTTTTAAAATGACATGCTGTACTATGACATTTTTATCATTTTGGAAACGACATGCTGTACTATGACATTTTTATGAATTTTGAAACGACATACTATACTATGACATTTTTATCATTTTGGAAACGACATGCTGTACTATGACATTTTTATGAATTTTGAAACGACATACTATACTATGACATTTTTATCATTTTGGAAACGACATGCTGTACTATGACATTTTTATGAATTTTGAAACGACATACTATACTATGACATTTTTATCATTTTGGAAATGACATGCTATACTATGACATTTTTATGAATTTTGAAACGACATACTATACTATGACATTTTTATCATTTTGGAAACGACATACTATACTATGACATTTTTATGATTTTTGAAACGACATACTATACTATGACAATTTTATGAATTTTGAAACGACATACTATACTATTACATTTTTATGATTTTTGAAACGACATACTGTACTATGACTTTTTATCAATTTTAAAACGACATGCTATACTATGACAATTTTATCATTTTTGAAATCATATACTATACTGTGACATTTTCATGATTTTTGAAACGACATGCTATACTATGACATTTTTATGATTTTTGAAACGACATACTATACTGTGACATTTTTATGATTTTTAAAATGACGTACTATACTATGACATTTTTATGATTTTTGAAACGACATACTATACTATGACATTTTTATCATTTTTGAAACGACATACTATACTATTACATTTTTATGATTTTTAAAACGACATACTATACTATGACATTTTTATGATTTTTAAAACGACATACTATACTATGACATTTTTATCATTTTTGAAACGACACTATAATATGACAATTTCATGAATTTTTAAATGACATACTATACATTGCATTTTTATGATTTTTGAAACGACATACTATACTATTACATTTTTATCATTTTTGAAACGACATACTGTACTATGACTTTTTATCATTTTTAAAACAACATACTATACTATGACATTTTTATCATTTTTGAAACGACATACGATGCTATGACATTTTTATGATTTTTAAAACGACATACTGTACTATGACATTTTTATCATTTTGGAAACGACATACTGTACTATGACATTATGATTTTTAAAACAACATGCTGTACTATGACATTTTTATCATTTTTGAAACGACATACTATACTGACATTTTTATGATTTTTAAAACGACATGCTATACTATGACAATTTTATGATTTTTAAAACGACATACTGTACTATGACATTTTCATGATTTTTAAAATGACATACTATACTATGACATTTTTATGATTTTTAAAATGACATGATATACTCTGATATTTTTATGATTTTTGAAACATCATCTGTGACATTTTTATGATTTTTGGAATGACATGTTATACCATGACAGTTCTATCATTTTTGAAACAACTTACTATACTATGACATTTTTATGATTTTTAAAACGACATGCTATACTATGACATTTTTATGATTTTTGAAATGACATACTTTACTATTACATTTTTATCATTTTTGAAACGACATACTATACTATTACATTTTTATGATTTTTAAAACGACATACTATACTATGACATTTTTATGATTTTTAAAACGACATACTATACTATGACATTTTTATCATTTTTGAAACGACACTATAATATGACAATTTCATGAATTTTTAAATGACATACTATACATTGCATTTTTATGATTTTTGAAACGACATACTATACTGTGACATTTTTATGATTTTTAAAATGACGTACTATACTATGACATTTTTATGATTTTTGAAACGACATACTATACTATGACATTTTTATCATTTTTGAAACGACATACTATACTATTACATTTTTATGATTTTTAAAACGACATACTATACTATGACATTTTTATGATTTTTAAAACGACATACTATACTATGACATTTTTATCATTTTTGAAACGACACTATAATATGACAATTTCATGAATTTTTAAATGACATACTATACATTGCATTTTTATGATTTTTGAAACGACATACTATACTATTACATTTTTATCATTTTTGAAACGACATACTGTACTATGACTTTTTATCATTTTTAAAACAACATACTATACTATGACATTTTTATCATTTTTGAAACGACATACGATGCTATGACATTTTTATGATTTTTAAAACGACATACTGTACTATGACATTTTTATCATTTTGGAAACGACATACTGTACTATGACATTATGATTTTTAAAACAACATGCTGTACTATGACATTTTTATCATTTTTGAAACGACATACTATACTGACATTTTTATGATTTTTAAAACGACATGCTATACTATGACAATTTTATGATTTTTAAAACGACATACTGTACTATGACATTTTCATGATTTTTAAAATGACATACTATACTATGACATTTTTATGATTTTTAAAATGACATGATATACTCTGATATTTTTATGATTTTTGAAACATCATCTGTGACATTTTTATGATTTTTGGAATGACATGTTATACCATGACAGTTCTATCATTTTTGAAACAACTTACTATACTATGACATTTTTATGATTTTTAAAACGACATGCTATACTATGACATTTTTATGATTTTTGAAATGACATACTTTACTATTACATTTTTATCATTTTTTAAACGACATACTATACTATGACATTTCTATGATTTTTAAAATGACATGATATACTCTGATATTTTTATGATTTTTGAAACATCATCTGTGACATTTTTATGATTTTTGGAATGACATGTTATACCATGACAGTTCTATCATTTTTGAAACAACTTACTATACTATGACATTTTTATGATTTTTGGAACGACATGCTATACTCAGGCATTTTTATTATGGGAGGACATACGATGACATTTTTTTATCATTGTTAAAATGATATGCTATACTATGACATTTCTATGATTTTTGAAACAACAAACTATACTATGATGTTTTTAGGTAATTTCTTAAGGTCTATACCGATGTTTTCATGACATTTTTAAGATCATACTATAATGTGACGTTTTTATGACATTTTTTAAGTCATACTATACTATGATGGTTTTATGATTTTTTTTTGGTGATACTATACTATGACGTTTTTATGACTTTTATTTAGGTCTTACTATTACCATTCCTAATAATTGCTTGTTGGGTGTCAGTTTTACTGGTGCTTTCTTTCAATTTGAAATGCTAACTTTGTACTACTTCCTTTGGAAATCGCAGTTGAAAAGAAACAATCTCAGGTCAAATTTCAATTTACAATTTTAATCATACATAGATGTTCAAACTTTCCAATTTTCTCAAACCTTGAGCTTTGACAGTACATCTGCTGATGAAGGCCACGTGACATGGTTAAAAGCAATTAATAATTCCTTATCTTGGTCTTCTAAGAGGAATGGGTAGAGTAAGAAAGTCCTCAGCTAGAGTCACTTCTATACCACTGTCCTTTAGGGCATCTTCTGCCTGTCTCTTGAGCTCTGAGACATTGTCCTCGTCACCTTCCTTCTGCAGAGAGCAAGGTTTGTATCTCTGGCTGAAGTGGTGCAGCACCAGCCTCCGTGCACAGCAAGCCCTAGCCAACGCTGCCGCCATTTCAGGTGTACTGTGTCCATGGTCCACTGCTTTCTCCCGGTGCTCGTCCCCAAGGGTGGCCTCGTGAACTAGAATGTCCGCTTCATTGCACAGCCTCAGTGGTCCTTCCCCAAGAACTGAGCTACAGTCTCCTAAGATGCAAACTTTCCTCCCAGGAATGGCTTCTTCCAGCACTTCACTCGGTAGAATGACACGCCCGCTCTCCAGAGTTACAGGCTCACCAGCTTTCAGCCTCCCGTAAAGCGGCCCTGGTTTCAGGCCTAGGCAACAAAAATGAGATCAAATTAGACCATTCATAATCATAGTACAGTATGGCATAGTCATAGTAAAGTATGACCTAAAAAACTGTCATAAAAACATCATAGTATAATATGATAAATAAATGTCATATGAAATGTCATGCAGCTAAGGGACTCGAGCTGGACTCGAACCCGGGCCGCTGCAGCAACAACCTTGTACATGGGACGCCTGCTCTACCACTAAGCCACCGATGCCCCGAATAAAAGATTTTGAACAAAAAAAAAAATTATCACGTCATAAAGTAAGCCATTAAAAATGTCATAAAAATATCACAGTAGAGTATGACCTTAAAAATGTCATAAAAACGTCATAGTATAGTATGACCTAAAAAAAAATGTCATAAAAACGTCATAGTATAGTATGACCTAAAAAATGTCATAAAAACGTCATAGTATAGCATGACCTAAAAAATGTAACATCATAGTATAGTATGAGCTAAAAAATGTCATAAAAACGTCATAGTATAGTATGAGCTAAAAAATGTAACGTCATAGTATAGTATGAGCTAAAAAATGTCATAAAAACGTCATAGTATAGTATGAGCTAAAAAAATGTCATAAAAACGTCATAGTATAGTATGAGCTAAAAAATGTCATAAAAACGTCATAGTATAATATGAGCTAAAAAAATGTCATAAAAACGTCATAGTATAGCATGAGCTAAAAAATGTCATAAAAACGTCATAGTATGACATTGGGAATGTAAACTGCACTTATATAGCATGAGCTAAAAATAGTATGAGCTAAAAAATGTCATAAAAACATCATAGTATAGCATGACCTGAAAAATGTCATAAAAACGTCATAGTATAGTATGAGCTAAAAAATGTCATAAAAACGTCATAGTATAGCATGAGCTAAAAAATGTCATAAAAACGTCATAGTATAATGAGCTAAAAAATGTCATAAAAACATCATAGTATAGCATGACCTGAAAAATGTCATAAAAACGTCATAGTATAGTATGAGCTAAAAAATGTCATAAAAACGTCATAGTATAGCATGAGCTAAAAAATGTCATAAAAACGTCATAGTATAGCATGAGCTAAAAAATGTCATAAAAACGTCATAGTATAGCATGAGCTAAAAAATGTCATAAAAACGTCATAGTATAGTATGAGCTAAAAAAAATGTCATCGTATAGTATGAGCTAAAAAAATGTCATAAAAACGTCATAGTATAGCATGAGCTAAAAAATGTCATAAAAACGTCATAGTATAGTATGAGCTAAAAAAATGTCATAGTATAGTATGAGCTAAAAAAATGTCATAAAAACGTCATAGTATAGTATGAGCTAAAAAATGTCATAAAAACGTCATAGTATAGTATGAGCTAAAAAATGTCATAAAAACGTCATAGTATAGCATGAGCTAAAAAATGTCATAAAAACGTCATAGTATAGTATGAGCTAAAAAATGTCATAAAAACGTCATAGTATAGTATGAGCTAAAAAATGTCATAGTACAGTATGAGCTAAAAAATGTCATAAAAACATCATAGCATAGCATGAGCTAAAAAATGTCATAAAAACGTCATAGTATAGTATGAGCTAAAAAAATGTCATAAAAACGTCATAGTATAGCATGAGCTAAAAAATGTCATAAAAACGTCATAGTATAGTATGAGCTAAAAAATGTCATAAAAACGTCATAGTATAGCATGAGCTAAAAAATGTCATAAAAACGTCATAGTATAGTATGAGCTAAAAAATGTCATAAAAACGTCATAGTATAGTATGAGCTAAAAAATGTCATAAAAACGTCATAGTATAGCATGAGCTAAAAAATGTCATAAAAACGTCATAGTATAGTATGAGCTAAAAAAAATGTCATCGTATAGTATGAGCTAAAAAAATGTCATAAAAACGTCATAGTATAGCATGAGCTAAAAAATGTCATAAAAACGTCATAGTATAGTATGAGCTAAAAAAATGTCATAGTATAGTATGAGCTAAAAAAAATGTCATAAAAACGTCATAGTATAGTATGAGCTAAAAAATGTCATAAAAACGTCATAGTATAGCATGAGCTAAAAAATGTCATAAAAACATCATAGTATAGTATGAGCTAAAAAATGTCATAAAAACGTCATAGTATAGCATGAGCTAAAAAATGTCATAAAAACGTCATAGTATAGCATGAGCTAAAAAATGTCATAAAAATGTCATAGTATAGCATGAGCTAAAAAATGTCATAAAAACGTCATAGTATAGCATGAGCTAAAAAATGTCATAAAAACGTCATAGTATAGCATGAGCTAAAAAATGTCATAAAAATGTCATAGTATAGTATGAGCTAAAAAATGTCATAAAAACGTCATAGTATAGTATGAGCTAAAAAAAATGTCATAAAAACGTCATAGTATAGCATGAGCTAAAAAATGTCATAAAAACGTCATAGTATAGTATGAGCTAAAAAAAATGTCATAAAAACGTCATAGTATAGCATGAGCTAAAAAAATGTCATAAAAACGTCATAGTATAGTATGAGCTAAAAAATGTCATAAAAACGTCATAGTATAGTATGAGCTAAAAAAAATGTCATAGTATAGTATGAGCTAAAAAATGTCATAAAAACGTCATAGTATAGTATGAGCTAAAAAAAATGTCATAGTATAGTATGAGCTAAAAAATGTCATAAAAACGTCATAGTATAGCATGAGCTAAAAAATGTCATAAACACGTCATAGTATAGTATAAGCTAAAAAAATGTCATAAATACGTCATAGTATAGCATGAGCTAAAAAAATGTCATAAAAACGTCATAGTATAGTATGACCTAAAAAAATGTCATAAAAACGTCATAGTATAGTATGACCTAAAAAAATCTAATGAGTGGTGGAACAGGCACGACTATTTATATGCAAATGCTCCAGGGTGTTTCTGCATCTATTCATAGCTACCTGTGGGAGTGGAAACGATGATTGAACAATGACTGAACTAAGTAAAACAGAACCAGTGCATTTTTATACAAGTCATACAATTCAAGTAAAGAAAAAGAAATAAAAAGAGACACAAAGTGCATTTACCTAGTTCCGTCAGGATTTCAGTCTTCAGTCTTCCAGGTCGATTACGCTCCTGAACGCAAAAACCAAAGGAGGGGATGCGGTGGAACAACCTGAAGGCCTTCACCACAAACGTCTTATCCTCAAAGAGGTGGTAACAGTCACTTGAGACATCCAGGGAGATCGTCCTGCCCTGCTGCTCCTGTGGGTGCAGAGGACCATGCTCTGTTGTCATCTGCAGGGACACAACACACATCATTAAAGACTGCATGCTCCTGCGTGGGTGGAGAACACCGTCGCTGCTGTCTCTTGGGCTGAGGGTATATATTCCGAGAAGTTTAAATGAATGGAAGTCAAGCAGAAAATAAGGCAGACTATCTCATTTAACATTTGGGCACAGAAGATTTTAATTACACGCACTAAAAAAATGCAAACTGTTACTGACCTCACAAAAAGAAAAGTTTTCAAAGCAAAGTTTGTGCTTTGCACTCTGGTCTGATTTATCACCATGCAGGAATGACACCAAAATCAGTCACATACCTCCAGGCTGAGCTGTCCCTCTTCTGGACTCTGGTCAGTTGTGGGCTCCAGCTCATGCACTACAGCAACATACAGAATATAGATGAGATGAGAGCAGAGCACATGAGCAATAAGTACAATAAAACAACCAAGATGAGAATGAATACAGTGAATTTGACTGAGGTGGTATGGATCACAGTTTCTTCTGCAGCATACACACTCAACCTGCAGGGGAGCTTTGCTCTTGATAAACTTATGTGCAACCCATAGTTAATAATGGCTGTTTGTGAGGTGGTACATGTTGGACATGCCTGCATAAGGGAAGAGCAGCTGTGATCCTGTGAGGCCAAGTGTCACCCTCAGAAAGTGCCGGAGGCCCCGGGGCCCGTAAATGTCCACGCAGTTCATGTTCTGCTGCTCGGGGTTGGTGTTGAGGCTCACAGTGCAGAGAAGACCAGGCAGACCAAACAGGTGATCTCCATGCAAGTGGGAGATGAAAACCTTGGTGATTCGACCTGAGAAGGAAACATGACGAATCATTACACATCACCGGTGATGTAACGGGATTACAGAGAGAACAGGGAACAGTTTGTCCAAAGTAAATTCAATTGTAAGAGGTGGATTAAATGCAGTATGCAGTTCCTTAACTCTGCATATTAACATTGTTTTCAGCAGCATAAAGTTTGCTGAATTCCTGAAATTCATAATGGCTTTGGTTTTGGTGGGCCACCCCAAGATTTTCAGCGGCCCCCAGCTGGTGACCCCAATGAAAAATTTCCGGGGGCACCACTGCAAGTACTTTTAATGACACCCTATAATTGTGCTAAAATTGAGTGAACCTGTGATTAACACTGTACTCTCCTCCTTGAAGGGAGTGATTAACTTTACCCAGAAACCTCTTCAGCTCACAAGTGAAGATGACAGCATGCAGAGTGGGAGTGAGGGATGTAGGAGCGTTAATAATATATCATTTTGGTTATTCACCGCTGGTTTTCAGGAACTTGTTCTAGTTTCTCAGAAACCTTTAAAGGCAAGACAGGAAGATGAGCAGCAGTGACTCACCGGCTCTGAGCTGGCTCCTCATCAGCTGGGTCTGGGTGCCCTCCCCGCAGTCAAACAGCCAACACTCCCCCTGTGTCCGCAGCACCAGAGCCGAGGCACCGCGGTGAGGAGACGGGTAGGCCGAGCCGGTCCCGAGAAAAGTCATATCCATGGCCATACTCCTAAAAGTCACAAGACAACTGGTGACAACTGTCTACAACTAGAACTGAAGCGGCATGTCCGCCATGCTCACTGTAAACAGTCACTCAGTGATGACGTAGGACGAGCGACGGTGCGGCGTTCAGGTCAAGTCGGGCTGCTGGTAAATCTGACATGCACTATAAACATGTATTGTTACTTTGTTTTATTTGAAGATACACATTGTTGAGTAGAAAATCTGTGTACATTAAGGGATGTAGTTCAAAAGGGATATAAGCTGTTGTTCATTTTAGGAGGAGTTTAGTGAGAAATTACAACTATAATACCTTTAATAACTATAACAAACAAATAAAAACCATGTCATTGTATTTTGTAAGTTTTAATTTCTAAATGTAGATACCATAAGACTAAACCCAGTCTGAACCACTGGAAGAATAAATTAAAACTCCAGAGTGAGTCACTGAAACTTTTTAAAGATAGGAAAAGCTGTTTTGAATGCTAGATCTGTTAAAGTTAATTTAAGATTGACTTTTCTTTGGTTTGCATTTTGTTTTATTTCATTTCAAACTCATTTTGTATGTGGTTTTGACCTTGCTCAACCTGATGGAAGACTTGAGAATGTGCTGATCAAGGAAAAAGTTTTTCATTTGAAAGTATAGACCTCATTTACAAACACAATCTCAGTTGCATTAGACATTTAAAAAATCCCTCTGAAAGTAAAACATTATCTGTCCTAAATTTGGTTAAAAAATATCTTGAACAGGTCTTAAACAGCATTAAATTTAACTGCCTGATACCTGTAGACACCCTGTTTAAAAAGAACTTAGATTTTCAGACCTGTTTCCCTCTTTACTGCAGTAAAATTAAATTAAATTAAATTAAATTATAACCCTACACAACGACTAGAGCCGGATTAAAACATAACAGTGCCTACACCTTTAACAGCAGGGAAAACAAAACTGAAATTGCTCACTCACAGAAAACATTTACAGTTTTAAAATAAGCAGCCAGTGAAGCCAGTGTAAAACTGTTTTTATTCTGCACATAGGTATTCTCTCTGCGCACAAACGCTAAGGCAATATATTGTGTAACAAAAATATAGCTCAGGAACACAGACTGGAAGGACACAGCACTGTATGGATGCACGCTTCAATGACACACAGACTTAATTTTCTTCATGGGTACGAAAAGAATCACATGAGCAAGCCAGTCACCGCTTTCTTACACAACACAGTAAAAACTCACACAGGACAATTACAGTCAGTAACAACAACTGGACAGACACACAAGCCAACACTTACTGAGGTGAAATTGATTTAAATAGGTCCTTTTAAACAAAACTTTCATTATGTATAAGTAGAAAACTTTGATTGTTCACAACCTGGAGCTGCACAGACTATAAGAGACGAAGCTGCACACTGAATTCTACACAATTACATCATTTTGGACGAGACCAACAACATTTTATAGACATTTCTGGGGGCTTCTTGTCTTTATTTGATGGGACAGCTACAGCATGAAAGCCGGATGACATGCAGCAAAGGGCTGTGGGTTGGAATCGAGCCCATGGCCGCTGCGGCAAGGGAGTGCCTACTCTACCAGGTGAGCTTGTGGGCACCCCAAAACAGAGTATAATTTTGGTAGTGCTGTTGTTTCTCAGCTCTGCCTGCAGCATGTTGAGAGGTCTGCATCATGGAACATGACATGATTGTGGATAGACACTTAACATTGTGCAGGCACTTCAATGTAAGCGGTTAGAAGGTCCTAATACAATATCCTGAGACTAAAATTTACAGTGGCCTATATTTAAACATACTCAAGAACTAATGAATGATACTGTCAATGCCCTTGACACATGACTAAGGCAATACTATGAATAAAATAGGCTGACTGGACGTTTTAATGTAACTTGTACAGTTTTCAGACTTTAACACATTTTAGGTGCAACGGTGTGTGTGTGTTTGTGTCCAGTGTGTATGGTCTGAGTTTCTCAAGTCTCACATTTTACATTAACCATATCATTGAAGATCACTGTAATAGACCGCAGCAGTTTGTCAGAGCACAAAGCAAAATAGAAAGATTTAACAGAGACCAAGATAAGCTTCAAACTGACATACAGATGCAAAGTGTTCAGAAATTATAACTGGAATTATAGTTAATAAGATACTGCATCCTCCTGTTAATGTAAACAACCTGCCACAAACAAATGCCCTGGCATTGCTCAGTTTCTTTATAACAAATATATATTGCCAATAATAATCTTGTAGGCACCATTACCCTCAGCATCAGATACTACACTGGTTCCCAACCTAGGGGCCCAACCCACACGAGAGGTCACCAAAAGCTTCAGAGGGGGTCATGTGAAGTGTTCCTGATTTTAAGATTGTAAGGGGTGTAAGAATATTTAAAAAATAATGCAGTTGGCCTGTATCTCAGCATTCATATCTGTGAACAAAACTAAATAAAATTATTATTTTTGAAGTCAAGATCATTATTCAAGATATAAAGGATAAGGGCACGATGAAGACCTGAACACAAGCTATATTCACAGAGCCTTCACTCTCTGCTAAACAGCCTCGTCCTGTATTAGAAAACTACACAGTTGAAACAACCAAAAAAGCTAATAGAACATGGCAAAGCGCCACAGAGAAGAAAACACACAATTTGTCAAAAAAAGAAGCCTGGTAAGTACCGTAAAACTTCAATTAATAGCCCGGGCTATTATTTGCTTAAATCACTAAAATCAACAGGCCTATATTTGGGACAGGCGTCTTTTTTGGACAGGCCTGTAATTTCTATGAAGAACCCTTTTGATTCTTTTTATCTGAGGACCCATACTGAGTAAAGGAATATGAATAACTTACAGAGTAATCGAGGAATGGACACATAATTGAGGTCGCCAACAACCAGCTTTTATACATCTGAAGAACTTCTATTAAAAAAATGAACTGCTTGGCAACCAGACCAGGCCTCTATTAGAGACAGGCTTATATTTATCAAAATGTGTAGGCACAGCGGGCTAGTAAAAGGGACTGGGTGTTTAATTGGGACTAGACTTTTAATTGAAGTTTTAGGGTATGTTATGATTGTTAAAAAATTCTGGGAAACTCATCTCTGATGCAATATTCACAGGAAATAATCTTAAAATTCATCCAAATTGCTGGTTTTACATTAACTTCCTGCAGTTATTGCATCAATATTTGGGTTATTTATTAGTTCAATATCTCACTTAGTCAGGGGTTGCCAGTTTACTTAGTGACAGAAAAGGGCCCCTTAAGGAAAAAGGTTGGGAAGCACAAGTACTATTTATTCATATTTTGCACTGCACTATAATCTGTCTTACTCTTTTGTATCTTCTATTTTATTTTACACTGCTAAATCTTATTTATGTGTCTTTTTATATTGGCTTATTTGTCTTTGCATTTTTATTGTCTTATGTACAGCATTCTGAATTACTCTGTTGAAAGATGCAATAAATATTAACTTGCCAAAGGCAGAGTTGCCATCTCTCTTGCTTGTGTGAATCTGAGCTAATGTGACTGTGTCTGTGTTATAAGTTATTGTTAATGATCATATCAGACCAGAACTGTAAGAGCATAGCCTGCAAGTCTGTTCCCCGGAGTAAAACCCACACACCAACCTGCCAAAACACACGTGGATGTATTTAACACAACTTTATAAACACTCTTTCCATAGACAGTCTCAGTTTCCATAAAAGCCTATGTACAGTACACAAAATATCATTCAAATAGAAAATAATCATTTGATACTGCGCATAGTTTTCTTAAATATTTAGGTTACATTTTATATTCAGCTTTTTTTTTTTAATCACAGTTGAGCAAAAGGGATCATTTTTAGGGATGGATTCATTTTACCACAACTCATTAAAAGGAGTGTTGATAACAGGTTTTCTCACAAAGCCAAAGGGCAAAACATCTTAATACACCCTAATAAAATTAAATAAATTCAAAGAAATAAATACAATGTGACAACAGCATGTGAACAAATACAGTGTTGGAGTGGACGTTCACTTCTTGTGTTTTTAGATATAACTTTCCCTTCATAAAAATCACACCGTTTTCTGAGGTCTCTCTTTATATATTCTCTCCATTTCTCCCGAGTAACATCCTATCCTCTCTTTGTCTCTTAGTGTGCTCACAAAGGACGAGTACTTTAATCCTCTGCTCTTCAAGAACTCTGATAATGTGGCCTGATTTAAGCATAGTTTAAAAAGAGTCTTAAACCTTATGTCTTACACCAGGCATTGGTTGGATCAGTGAAGCCACCAGAGGCCCACCTGATGTGAGAAAAGGCAGTGTCCGTACTTCATGTTAATGAATGTGCGTTATGTTCCGTAATCTCTATGTAGCTACATACAGTCAGAATAGTTTTAAGTGCTAACCAGAGACTTACATCTGCATCTGGAGTGTACACAACAAATAACTGTTACAATAAATATGGAGTGACTACCTTTTAAAACAGGTTACAAAAAGGTAATAGTATGCTGCATTTCCTAACAAAAGGTTGACATCATGGAGTCATTTCTAGTACAGTATTTTGTAAAAACCAGTCTTAACCTCGAGCAGAGGCACAGCGTTCAGCGGTGGGTTTACTATTCACCATAGTCTAATTTATAGAGTGCTTAAATTTACTGATGCAAACTTGATGATAGATAATGACAGATATGATATAATATAATAGATAATAATTAAAATATATCTCAAGGTTTCAATAATGAAACCAGATTTCCACACTGCCTTTTCCCACCACCAGGTGGCCCTCCAGGTGCTGCGCTGGTTTACATGTGATGCAGAGGTCATAAAGAACTGTGAAAATGACTCATTCAAATGCCACTTTCCAATCTGCCTTTTCACAGATCTAATATGACTGGTTATGTGCAAACATACGTAGCAGCAGTGAGAGACTTCTGCTGCCTGTTTTCATAAGCTAATTTTTGCACTAACGTAATTATGATCATCTCAAAATACCTGTGATCTGTGAGTTAAGTGGAAAACAAAGAGCACTGAGAGGGTGTGGTCTACTTCTATTTAGTCTTGGGGCTGAAGCTGACACCTGGCCAGTCGTAGGTATCTGGCATGAAGGAGTCGTAGCTGGTGTCCCACACAGTAGCGCGTACAAAGCCCTCCTTGTCCACAGGCTCAGGGTAGCGAAACGCCATGCCTTTAGCATAGACGTACTCCACCACCTACAGCAAGACAGGGAAAGATTAGCATTGATGAATATTGAGAGGCACGTAGAAAACCAGGGCTTCTGTGAGACTGACCCAGTGTTAAACACTGATTTTGGATCAACTGTTTTTCCAAGTATTTTGGAAAGGGCTTTAAAATTGGAGAACCAGTAAACAGAGACCTGGGCAAGACCAGAATGTATGAGCTAGTGTTGCAGGGGAACTTTTACATCTATTACAAGAATCATCAACCGATATGTGAGTACGTAAAGACTGACGGACTAAGGGAGCAATGGAAGTGTGTTGTGGCATGAAAGGCACTACAGAGTACAAGGCCAGGTGGGATGTTGGTGCACAGGCATCTGCCTCTATCTGCACCCAGGCTGGGGTACCACGAATGGTGTAGGTTTGGAGCCAGTATGCCAAAGCTCTCAGGTTACATGCCCAGCTGTATACTTGGAAATGTGGTAAAGCCATACCACTCACTGATTGGCTGTTTGTTTTTTATTTATTTATTTTTGTGCTTTGTTGTTTTTTAGGTAGCCTTGAGTAACATCTTGGCCAAGGGACTATTGGTCGAAAAATAGCCCTCTGGCTAATTCTGGCATTTTTGTACCATGTATATTTATTAATTTGCACTGTCCCTTCTTAACTAAACTAAACTAAACTAAACTAAGGTAAACTAAGGTAAGCTAAACTAAATTAAATTAAAACAACTAAACTGTATTAAGACAACTAAACAAACTAATCTAGACTAAAGCAACTAAACTTAACTAAGCCAAACTACACTCAAGTAAGCTAAACTAAACTAAGCTAAGCTGAACTAAAACAACTTAACTAAACTAAACTAGACTAAACTAAGCTCAACTAAAACAACTTAAGTAAACTAAACTAGATTAAAACCACTAAACTAAATTAGAACAACTAAACTACAACTAAAACAACTAAAGTAAACTAAACTAGATTAAAATGACTAAACTAAACTAAGCTAAAAACAACTAAACTAAACTAAAATTAACTAAAACAACTAAACTATACTAAACGAAACTAAAACAGCTAAACTACAACAACTAAAACAACTACACTAAACTAAACTATATTAAAACGACTTAACTAAACTAAAACAACTAAACTAAAACAACTAAACTAAACTATACATAAACTAAACTAAAACAACTAAACTAAACTCAACTAAACTAAAAAGCAACCTAATGTTACTTGTCAGGTTTTGGTGATAAATAAAATAAAGATAAGAGGCTAAATTTAGTTAAAGGGATAGTTCAGATCTTTTGAAGTGGGGTTGTTTGAGGTACTTCTACATAGTCAGTGTACATACAACAGATGTTGGCCCCAGTTTGGAGAAGCAGATAGGAGTACCAAGATCAGAAGTTAAGCAATGTACTGTTGTGGAGACTGGGTGGGGGAGAGGCTGACATTTTGATGATACATCATTGCTTCACACACATATTTCATTGTGGTTCCTGTAACATCTGGTCAGTTACGTACAGTCTGAACTATCCTTTAAGGTTTGGACTGACACTAACAGGTTTATCAATAGCCGAAATGTTCATACAAACTAGTTTTGTTAGCAATAGAATTGTCATTTTCAGGAGACTTGCCTTGACAGCCATCTGGACAGAGACCTCTCTGATGTTGGAGAGAGGAGGATAGAGTCTGCCGTCTTCCAGCTCTTTATCTGTCAGCTGCTCTGCAAGCGTCTGGAAGGAGTATAAAAATACTTTTAGGCTGAAAATGAATTTCTGGGGTCCAAGAACACAGAGATAAAAACTACTACTGCATTTTTCTCTGTTATTTGCCATCTATGCAAGTGTGAAGTCATAAATATAATATGTGTTTTTGAATAAGATAAAATAAGAAGTGTTAGGTCAAGTGACAGGATTTACCAAACAACTACTCAACCACTAAACTTGATAATATTGTACAAATAGTCCTGGCAACAAACATTTTGTAATTATTGTCATTAGCATTGACCAATGTAATCAACTCAAATGCAGCCCAGTGAAAGAGGGGAGATCACAGATGGAAAAAGAGCAAAGCAGGATCAGCCTTTTAAAAACTCCTCCTCTGTTAGGTGCTAGTCTAGACAGAGAGGAAACAGGAGACATCAAAGAGTTAAAGAGAGTTTCTACAACCATATTAAGCGTATGCATATATGACAAAGTCAGCAAGAAAGCACAGGACAGGGCGGGGGAAAGGTAAAGATGAACTTTAACTTAAAGTTCAAAGAAGAGATGGACTTATAAAAACTTGTGAAATACGTGATGATTCAGACCTTTGCAGCTTCTAAGAACACTGTGTCACTGATGTGTCTCACTCCACTCAGGATCACAGCCAAGGCCACGCCTGCAATGCACATACAGCATGTTTTAAACAGACATCCAATGATTATTCTAAACAAATATGCAAATATTGTGCAAATACTCATTATTTATGTCCAGGACATCTATACAAAATCCATACTCTTGTCTAGTTATTAATATGAAGTATGAACTATGAACATTCATTTTCTTTTTTTCTGTCACCTGGGAAGATGTAAGCGTTGTTCCCCTGTCCAGGAATGATGACACGTCCATCTTTCAGAGTCACTGGACCGAATGGACTGCCACTGGCAAAAAGACATCTACCCTGTGGGACAAAGAGACAAAGTGTTAAAAAGCGATGATGGGAAGAAAAGGACAATAACAAGAAGAGTGATTTGACAGCACAGAAACTCTTAAAGGTACACTACACAAGAATTGTTGGTTACTGTTTGTAAACAGTATTGCCAGTGAAAGGTAAAGCCAGTCTCAGATACACTCGATGGAGCTTTGACCTCTTGAATGCCTATTGCTTAGGGACTGGCACCTGGTTGCTATCTTTTCATAAAGTCCTGACCTAACCTGAGCATTGCGCCTGGGAACATCTGCAGAATAAAACACACACTTCTAGTGGGTCATAAGAGATGATTAGGAGGGATTACATCTGTATGAGTCTATACTGCTTTTTAGGAAAGTCCTGCATAGTATACCTCTAATGTCTAATTTCAGATTGAAGGCCTTTGCACACCAAATCCGTATTTTTAATACACATTTTTTTTAGATGAAGGATAAGGACTTGGTCTGCAATGGCCTTTTGTAAAAACTAAATAAATAACTGCGTACATCAGTGAGTGTGTAGGCGTCCTCTGCTGTACACTCTGCTTTAGTGGTCGGATTACTCAGGGCAAAGATGATTGGTCGTTCGTTTAGGGTTCCCATGGCCTTGATGACATCGTGGGTGAACAGACGTCCAGCTCCTGACACACCTGGAAGAAGGAAAGAGAAAGAGATCTATCATTATCGCACAAGCAGAGCCCACAATCACAGCACACTGAGCTTTGACAGGATGATTTAATGAGCAGATAAATAATAAATAGCCGAAACATAAAACGTAGATATTCAATTGACCTGATCCAGCTCCTGCTCGGATAAAATTAAATAAGTCAACAGCATTACAAACAAGACCGTATTAATTATTTTATTCAGATTCTGTGTTTTTGACATACTTAAAAGTGCACAGTCCAAACTGTACTGTGAGGCTTTACAGTTACACAAATACACAAAAGGAGAGGTCCTTACCAATGATAGCTGTGGGTTTGATGGTGTTGACTGCATCTAGGAAGCTCTGTACATCCCCCGGACTGTCATGAACAAATGCCTCCTGGTTACTGTCTGTTTCCTGGGGTCTGTTCTGGAGTCACATAAAGCACATTGGTGGCGACAGTAAATCAATATAAATATAGTAAAACCTCTCCTCACCAATGATATAGTATATCAACAGCGGGCCAGACAGGAAGCTACACAGACATTTAATATATGTTCTGGTTTTTGATGTCTGTGTCTCACTCACACACACACACACACACACACACACACACACACACGCACACACACACACACACTGACCTTTACAAGTAAGCCAAATTTATCGTACATCCAGATCTTTTCTCTGGCCTCAGCTTGGGTCATCCCACTCTCCATCATCGCCATGACAATCAGATTGGCAATACCGAGGGCAGCCTAAGGAGGAAATAACCACATCAAGTTAAACATTCAAAGCACTTGTGTGTGTTTAGTATAACTTTAAACATTATGTTCTATTAAGAGAATAACTAAGCAAATCCACCTCCCTCCACTAGAAAGATTCTGGTCAATGTTAGGCACAGTTTTGATTATTTTAAGTTCTTAAGCAATGTTGGACTTTTTTTTGTACTGGTATTACCAGCTCTGGCCAGCAGGGGGCACTATGGCCTTTACAAATTACTTGATATTGGGGACTTTCACATTACAAATTGCACACAGAAAAAGAGAAAGAGGCAAAATAAACAAAGTAAAAGCAAGAGAACTCAAACTGAACAATGGATAAATATTATCTTACCTCTCCAGCTCCCAGGAAAAGCACCCGATGTTCAGTGATGGGTTTGCCAATGGCTCTCTGAGCTGCTAACAGACCAGCGAGGGCCACAGACGCAGTGCCTGGAAACATGCAGAAGAACACAACAGTAAACAAGGAAGTCTGTGCCTTTAAGATTAATCACTATTTGTCTTAAGTAGAGGGGTTCTCTTCAGGATTTTTTAAAGTTTCTTGTGCTTGTTGTTCAGCCTTCTGGATTTGATTTTCAGATAGCATAGCTCTTTAATGCATTGTGTTTAGCACCTATTTCTAAGCTGTCAGTGGTTCCTTGAACTCACAAGGTCCCTGTTTGCAGCAGCATTACCTTGCAGCTGTAATGTGACTTAAAGGTCATATGTGTTTCTTGTAATGGATTATTTCACTGAAGCAAATTGCAGGTTTCTGCGTTTTTTAAATTCTACAATGGAAAGAACAGTTTGCTGGAGGGTAGAAAACTAATTTAAAAAAAACACCAAACAAACTGCCAACCAAAATGTACTAAACCTAATTAAACTGATGACTTTAACTGAATAGGTAAACTTAATGGCATTATGGTAACTATTTCCATGTATTGTGTGGATGGTTATATAAGAACCTTGGATATCATCGTTGAAGGTGCAGTACTTCTCCCTGTACTTCCTGAGGAAGCGGAAGGCGTTGTGATTTCCAAAGTCCTCAAACTGAATCAGCGTGTCCTGGCCGTATTTGTCCACCACAGCTTCCATGAACTCATCAATCAGATCATCGTAGGCTTGAGAGCGATCTCGCTTCTGGTACAGGCCCATGTACAACGGATCCTTGAGGAGAGTCTGATTGGAGGGCAAGGAAGGACAAACATATGAAGGATGACGCATGTGCATGCGTACAGTAGACAAAATAACACACACATAACCTTCCTACCTCATTGTTTGTGCCGACATCTATCACCACAGGCAGACATTTCTCAGGTCTAATACCGGCGCAGGCAGTGTAAAGGCAAAGCTTTCCGACAGGGATGCCCATTCCATAAACACCCAGGTCTCCTAAGCCTAAAATACGCTCTCCGTCAGTCACTACTACGGCCTACAGGAAGAGAAAGAGAGGAGGTGGAAGAGGAATACGTAAGTCAGCAAAATCGCAGATTAACACTTCGCAGGCACACAACTCTGACCAACACTTAACTGGACCTTGGCCAGGCAAATAAAGAAAATGTGGACAGTAATGGATCAATTAACAAGACTTCCTTTGACTTACTGTGATATTTATAGCCCTAATCCATTCATAGTTATACAGCCACGATGTCACAGTTAATATCTAACAATCCTTAGGTTGTGGTGTGGAGAGGGATGAACGGCCCTCGTAGACTCTTTTACACTTATATTTCCCGATGAGGTGTTACTGTGGTGAGGTGTTCAGGTACTTACTGCAACATTAGTCTCTGGCCAGTTATCCAGGATGGAGCGGATGTGTCCTCTGTCCAAGATGGAGATGAACAGGCCCCTGGTGAGAGAAACAAGATGACAGTTGAGTGCTTGAAGGGTAAGTTAAGTATTTTTCTACCTGGACCCTGTTTTCACATGTTTTTGTGTATGAGTGACTGATGGGAACAACAGTTTTGAAATTGGCCCAGTGTTAAGAAGCTGTAACCACTCGGTCAATTTAAGGCCACTAAAAGTGCTTGTTTTTGCCACTAGTGGGCTCAAATTGTTTTTTAAGGGTCTGACAACATTATGGAAAGGACCATACAGAGACAGTCCTTTTTGTTAAAGAGTAAGAACCTTTTAGTTTAACCATAAAAGTGCCCAAAGTTACCAGACTCCATTTATATAAACACTAATTTTAGCATGTACATAAAATAAAGGTTTATTTCACCCAAACCAGAGCTGGTGATTGTTAAAACAATGGAACCAAGATAGTTTTTGAGAACGTGTTTTACTCAGTGGCCTTGGTGTTAGTCAGCAGATTTTAGAATAAGTGTACAAAACTAGGGTTGAGAGTGTTTTAACTTTTCATTTTCCTGCCTGGTTCAGTCACCTTAACTGTACATCCAAGAATAAACTCTCAAGGATTGTATGGCAAGTAAAATAGCTGGCAAGCCACAAAAGCCCTTGACCCAAGCTCTTTATAGAGAGGACGTGGAGGAAAGCGAGGACTATCTTGGCAGATAGCTCCCATTTTCTCTTTAGCCAGTTTGAGCACTTGAGTTCCGGGAGGCACTTTAGAGTCTCTAGCACCTAAAAATGTATTCAAGAAGTCCTTCATCCAAAGTGCCATCAGTATCCCTAACTCAGCAAAGTGAACGAGTGAGGAGTTTTAAACCACAGACAGACAATGAGCTGATTTAATGTGTTTAAGTGTTCTGTAAACACTTTACTGACTTACTGACTATTTGTCTGCTTTATATAATGTTGTCTTTTATGTTTGGAGAGCAGAAGACAAAGTTCCACCTATGTTGGACAGTATATATTCACTGATAATATAACAGACACAGAAACATGGAAAAGTAGGGTCTACGTTGAGAAATACCAACGTTACCCTTGAAACAAACATGATAAGATTCTCTCCACAACAAAACAGAGAGATAAAGCATATATCTACCACAATAACATTCTTAACATTATTTTGGTCAAGGTTATTGACACAAATTTAACACCCATTCACCACTGTAAGAAAATGTCAACAGCTCCAGCCATAGTCTATAGTTTATCCAGAAAAAAATCCTTTAAATATTTCTGGTTGTCACTCTAATGGAATTCCTGAGTAGGAGGCTAAATTTTGTACACATCAGACCTAAGTTTCTTCTCTGTTGTAAATATCAATTCCTGCTTTACTACATGCTTACTTAGGTCTTCTAAAGATGTGTCCATACTGTGTGCAGGCCAGGCCTACAGTGGGAGTATAAACAATTGGCATCAGCTCCTCGATGTCGTCCATCAGCAACCTGTAAAAAAGCCTCTCATTCCTTTCCTGGATGCCCATCAGGTAGATGTACCTGTATGGAAAAGGAGGAAAATTAGGGAGGAGAGAACAGAGAAGATCATACTGTGACTATGATTGCTTTTTAAGCAAAACATGTCCTTACGTCTCCAGGGGATCAGTCATCTTCTTGAGATTATTCTGAAAGCGCATGGCCTGAATGTCCTGAGTCTCCACTTTAGGAGGCAACAGACCATGTAACCCTAAAATCTGTCGCTCCTGCAGAGTGAAGGCCATGCCCTGTGGAGAAACACACAGGAAGAGAGAGGAGTGAGTAGTGAGATAGAAGGAATGTAGGCATCTACGCTGTCAACCACTTATAGTTAAAAAAAAAATACCTTCAGACAGGTTAACTTTTGAGTTCTACAGGCAGCTCTGTTGTAAAAAAAAAAGTGTGCTGTGGTTGTGCAAATATGTAAAGAGGGTCTGCCTGGTTGTTGTTTTCACACTAACAGTTTCAACTCTGAACTTCTAACCTCTTCCTCTACAGAAACAAGCTTGCTACCCTAGTATTTCTACTTAATACTTGTGTCGATTCCACAAACTTGCCTTAAGTAAATTATGGCAATTAATATGTACACATCTCTGTCTGAACCAATTTTCAGAACCCTTGCAGCAGGAAATGTTCTGTCACCAGAGGGCGCACTGCACTATCCATGAGACTTTAAACCAGGCTGACCTTTTGACTCTGAGTGAAAGAGGGGAGACACATGAAAGCAATTTTGCAGATGGGGAAAGTAGGGGAAAGTAAGGAAAAGAGGTAAGAGAGGGGAGAAGCATCGAAGAAGCCAATAAGAGGGCCCTCGGCAGAAACACCCCATGTATAGAAGGGAGGATGGGTACAAAGTGTTTTCACATTCTGGAGTGTACATAAGTGTGCGTGTGTGTATGTAGGTTTATTAGCCCTTCTCTGAATGACATACGGGCACAACACACTGAAGCCATAACGTCTGGGGCTGGGGAAGGGGCTCATTACTCTGTGAGAGTGATGAATGCTGGGGGCTCCCCTGGCAAAATGCTGAGTCATGCTGATGGAGCGTTTCACTTCACTCAGCTACACCACTCGGTTCCTCTCAACATAACGCAACATGCTGCAAACCTCTGATAACTAGTTTTTCGCTTTCTTCCGAGAATTGAACATTTAAACGTCTCTGCTGTTCAGCGTTTATTTTGAATGCACTTAAGATTCCAAACAGGGCTGAAAAAAGTTGCCTAATCTATAAAATGTAAAGTAATTTATTTCCTGAAAAGCTGATATTTCAAGTTCAAAGTCAACTTTATTGTTAATTCTGCCATATGTGCAGATAATGCAGAGGATCAAAAAGCTGTTTCTCTCAGAAAACTGTGTGTGATATACAAGTATTAAAACAAGACAACAAGGGTTCAAAGATATTAAGATAAAAAAAACAAATACTGCATTTCTTAAATACAGTTATCAGTGTATGAATTGAAACAGTTTCTAACAGTTTCTAAAGAACAAAATGACATAAATTTGACATGGTTTTGGAAAGTTACATGCCATTTCAAAACTTTATCTCAAATTGCTAATTGTACATTGGACAGGAAATTGGTTTAAGCTATTTTTTTGGTTCATTAATTATGATGGGATAATGAGATTCCTTAAAATCATCATCTATCCTGCTTACAAGTTTTTCCTAAAGGAATTTTCTCCTCGTCTACATGTTGAAAATTTGTATTACGTAACTAATACATAAAGTGGGGTAGAGGAATGGGGGATCACAGTCCTTTAAGCACATGTAGCATCATCTTACAAAACATATTTCAATTATTTGATTTAATCTTGCTAACAATGTAATGTAATCAATGTTTTCTTCTGCAACCCAATGACCTTTACTGTTGAAATGTGATGAGTCATTACGATTCAGTCTGCTGATGTAAATCAAATCTGCTGTGGCAAATGCAGACTTCCTATGAGTAACCGGCATGCTTGCTTCATACACAATGAACTCAGTGACTTTTAATGCTCGAGGAAGAGTTCAACTTCCATCCAATAAAGATTATGACCAGACAGCAACACTGCTCACATACAGTAGGAGAGTATTAAGAAGCCTGTGGCCTTCTCCTCAAAGCTTTCTCACACTTGAGTTGGTTTTGATCAGTTAATGAGTTTTTAAATTAGACTCACATAGACAAAATAAACAATAAAGAATTGGGCCAGAAGTGCAATGTGATATGTAGCTGCTGTGTGTACAGCAGTATACCCAGGACTGTCAGCCAGCGAGCCTGTGACCAGTTTATGTCTGCTGGAAAGTCTATATTTAGCACGTGTGGTCCAGGCTAAGTTTAGCGTAACCTGCACAGAGTTCGATTCTATCACCTCAACCAGCTACAGCCTCATGTTTCAAATGCCATTCATAGCCTTCATAAGTCGGAAAAACCTGAGAAGAGACTCCTAGAAGCCAAACATTGTTGAATGCAACACGCCAGACAAAGTGATACCAATCTGTACTGAGTATTAAATACACACTAGAGAGCAACTAACGCCAGATGAAATATTGTGGTTTTTTGTTTTGTGTTGTCACCTTAAGTCCCCACCTTTCAACAGGAATGAGGTGACACCACTGTTGGGTGTAGTTTCACGTGCAAAACAAGGCAAGGCAAGTTTATTTGTATAGCACCTGATAAACAAAAGGCGGCTTAAAGCCATTACCAAATAAAACATAATGTAAAAAGGCAGTGAAAAGAAAAATGAAGAGCAGAATGAAATAAACAGACATTTCTCACCACACCCAACAGTTGACGCTGGGTGTGGTCAGAAGTCCAACAGACTTGAGAAATTCAACCGATGCTTTTCAGCTCTCTGACCAGCTACTGTTCAATTACAAATCCTCTTGATCCACACAAAATGCCAAAGTGATACCATCTTAGCTTTAGTGTGCAGATTATGTTAGAATTTGTTATTCATTCATTCATTTTCCATAACCGCTGATCCTGTTGGGGGTCGTGGGGGGGCTGGAGCCTATCCCAGCTGACATTGGGAGGCAGGGTACACCATGGACAGGTCACAGGCTTTCAGTATTTTCAAAATGAAAACACAAATACAGCTGCTCTGGATTAAAACTACATGATAAATTAGCTTCCTAAATACCTGCAAACCATCCCATCGAAGGTAGACCACATTAACCAGCAGGGGAAAATTAACAGCAGCCTATAGCCGAGTTTTTTTCCTAGTTTTTCAGTAGAAGCAATCACTGGTTTAGGGATAAGATTATCTGATGCAGCTCTGGACTACCAACAGTTCACACTGTTCTGTGTAATTGTGCTTTGTGTTCATTAATGGTATAGAAATAGCAGTCCCATAAAAGACAGTCTGTCAACCATGTCAGAACCTTCAAGTGGAATCCTGACCTTCACACTACAACGCAGATCTCTACTGTTCTTATCCAGGTTTTACAGAGATATTGACGTGTGTGTGTGTCGGAGGATTGGAAGGATGAAAAAAGAGACCTGAATATGGGGCCTCAAGGGGTATGAGGAAAAGGATAAGCAGACAGTTTTCATTTTATATTGTGGTCCTGTTATGATTTACGTAGAATATATTTCTTGGTGTTCATTTATCTATCGTAACCAAAGAATATTATGATATTCTGTCATGCATTGCAATTATTTTCCACACTCAAAGCCAATTAGCCTACTTTATAACGTGGCATATTTGGCACAAATCCAGCACAAATGAGCTGACATGCAGCGATACGTGTTAATAAAGCTGCCATCTGTTTAGCCACTATGTCTTTTTAAACGCTGACACATGGACATGATTTCAGCAATCCACTCACTTTGTTGGTGCGAGGGTTGAGCATGAGAGGCTTGCCCTTCTCTTTGGTGTGTGCCCATCTGCAAACAGAGACGCACGGCCTCAAGGACCAGGTCGTCCTTAACCTGGACAACATGGCGGACAGTCACTGGTCTGGAAGGTCCACTGGTGGAAAGCTGGTGAGGTAGGAAAGAGAAACAAAGTTAACAAATAACCTACTGTTTTGCTGCAACATCTATTTCCATCTTCATCTGCCTGCTTGGGAGATTTACAATTGATTAAGAATTTGGCCATAGCTGTTTTGGGACATTGAATAAACTGGAAAAATCCATGCGTCATTTTGAATGTTTATGGTGCAAACACATGTGAAACAATTCTTCAGTGTCAACAGGTTCATATTTATCACTTAAAGGTTGAGCCATTCTTGTTTCTGACAGTCAGGACGTGAACCTCTGCCACAACCTTTGAACGTGACATCATTAGACCCTTATCGCACCTTGGTGTGACATTAAGCTATCAGCAGCAAAGACTGTTGACCTGCTGACACACACACACACTTAATCACAGAAGCCTTCGAATGCACTTGGTGTTTGTGGACAATCCCACGCGAGGATTACAACTGCTGACTGCAACGGCAAGTCATTAATCTGGATGTGGACTGATGTGATTTAGTGCGTCTGAGAAACAAAGCTTTGAAAGATTGTCATAATCCTCCATAGTGAGCTCCAAATGAAGACAGAGAACAAGTAAAACTGTGGTGACATCTGTCAACAGATCGGAAAGATGCGTATAGAGGCAAATAACATGCATCTACGTGTGACATATGTGGCATCTACAGAGCATACCTAATAGAATAACTGCTTCATCCTATTTTGGGAGTGAAGGAGAATTAAAAAAGCTCATAAATAAATATACAAAACTGTACCTGATGGCAGAATATCCTAAAATGATGCCACACCAACAACCTCCACTGCATAATTTCTTTACTCGAGGGCCCCTACACAGTGCCAGCTGCTGTTAAAGGCCTTGAATAGTATAGTCATTGTGAGAGCTATGTCATGCATGTGACCTGTGATTGGCCGCGATATTGTGTGCTGTGTTGTGGTGGGTGCAGAAAGAGGTCAGTGAAAGCTACTCTGTTATACCTTTGTGAGCTATAGACAATTAAAAGCAGCTTTCCCATTCATTATAATTATTTCAGCAAAAGGTCATCCCTGCTCTATGAAACCAGGAAGTAAATGCTGCCTTCCCATCGAACGTGCAGAGCCAATGTACTGAAAGACCTTTAAGAGAGCTAAGCAGACCACAAAGGAAATGTAGCCAGAATAATTTCTCAATCAAACTGTTACACACTCATTTCTGCTCTGGCTCTGGTTTGAATTCATTTCATTATCCGGCCAGAAATTCCCTTTAGCCTTCCTTTAATGTCAAGACCTGACCCAGAGGAAGTGCAACTGACCCTCTAAGCAAGTTATGTAGGGAACAGCAACGTTAGCATTATCACATGCAGTTTCTATTTTAGTTCCTTGTAGTTTGGTGACCGAGACAAGCAGATCGCTAAATGAAGTTATGCTTTGAAATACAAGATACATGAGGACATTAAGTCAGCTGTTAGAAAAGACTTTATTCTAATTAAAGGGATGCTTTGCCAATTTTCAACCAACTTTGTATCATCACGATGAAAGTGGTATGTGTGAATTATCTACGCTAAACTTCCCTTCATTTTATCAGCCACCAGATCGTCCTGTTCATCTCTCATCTTAAATTTTCTAAGCTCTAGAGTTACATGCCCACCACCACAGACACAAACAGTACAGAAATGGATCGAGAGAGAGACCTGGTGTAATATGAGAGTTTGCGAACAGGAAGGGGTTGCCCTGCTGTTTTCTGTATTGTCAAAATGGAGGCTGACAATACTGAGATCAAACAAGAAAAACTAGGCAGCACTGAAAAAACACGGACCAAGATTCTGTAACTACACTGCCTGTTTCTTGTTTGAATTGTTTTCAGAAACATATTTAGCTGTAAGTCAAGATAATTTGTAACCTGCTGGATGCCATTCTGTTTCCTGTGTCAAAACGGCCAAGCTTGCATTACATCACCCACCAGCGGGACCGTTTATTGATCCCGTGTGATGCAGTGCATTCTGACAGCTGTAGATTTTTTACCTCTGGAGCAACAGCAATGCCACAGCCCTTTCCTTTGTTTTCTCTGGTCATATAGCACCAATTTCAGAGGTATTTCTGTCTGTCTGCTCCATAGACTGCCTAATTTTCAGAGAAGACTATCTTTTCTGTAGTAAAATACTGCTTAAAACCTTTGGGCTGATTAGACTGAAAAAAAAGGCTTGAAATCTGGGCTAACTTCACCGATTATGGCCTAGAACAATATGCTGCTGAGCTGAGGTGGCACAAGAACACACTTAAGGCCAGTTAATGTGACAAACAGCACTCATCTGTGCTGGCTCACTACATTACTCCTGATTATTCACCCATGTTATCATAGTAATAATCACCCACACAAAACCACAAGATCATATAAATGGAGATAAGATAAACACACCAAAGGGTTCAAACAGGATGCTACTCATGTGCAATATCAAACAGCGCCTGCAACAGTTATCTTTTATGCCAACCCCTGTGCTTGATCACACTGTACTGAAGCAAGAAAGGCAGTTTACAAATTACCACTGACCTTAAAAATGTCTTGTAATGGGTGTGATTTTCTATTAGGCCGTGCTTGAGAAAGAACAGAATCAGAGGCAGCACTGTGATCTGATCATGTGCCCTTCGCTTTGACCACAATATCTGGTGAAAGAAATTATGAGCATAGCAAGCTGGCTGAGCCTTGGCTTACAACACTTCCAGGAAACACTGCCTAGAAAGCAGCATCAAAGCCAGGGCCAAATTAAGCAGCACCAACAATCAAGAGACATTTTGATTCTCTGTTGATTAGATGTTCAGCCTCCATGCAGCCTCAGAGAAGTCCAGTCTTTGTGTTGTACACTGAACAAGAATAATTCCTAGTGTCTTCATCTCATTTATCTTTCCCACATAAAAAACGCATAAAGCTTGAACACCCGATGAAGTGACTTAATCAGCGTGGGAGCTGCTTGTTTCATACTTTTTGTGTCTGGCAAGTCACAAAAACTCTGCCACAGAAACAGTAACGAGCCAGCTTTGTATCAGCGTTGGAACAATTAGTGTGAATACATGCCTTGGACACTGTCCACAGCCAGGAACTGGTCTGGACTGTTTGTAACTGCAAATGTTTGCATAGCTAATAAAAGCATTGAACCAACCTATCTAGAATTATGTAATTGCATTTCTATTATCTCAATCAATATATAGTGAACTTAGCTTAGCTTGTGCTGATATCTCCACACAATAAAGCATCTAGCCAAGGCAGGAAATTGACTAATCTAAGTACTCACGAGTACCACGCCTGTGTGGATAAACTGTAGACTTCATGGTCACCACTTAGAGTTGTACAACTCAACACCAGCTGAAATCAGACATTTAATGTGTCACATACAGTATGACTAGTAAATTTTCACTTCAGGACACAATCTAGCCAGACTATTAAGTCTTGCATTACGGTGTCTGGAGGTCCTCTTAAGATGGAAATAATGTGTGCAAACAATGTCTGTATTGACTGAAGCAGGCATAATTTAATAACAAAGGGCTTCATACAGGAAATTAGTTAACAACGAAGAGACAGCACTCTGGTATATACACAATGCATCATCTGTTAGTCTAACAAGCAATCAGTCACCCATACACACCCACATACTTTCAACTTTCTGTGGTTTTAGAGGTTAATTTTTACCAGGATCAGATTATAATTCTTGTCTTCTAACTGAATTGCCATTTGAACACATTAACAGGCATTTGATATTATAAAACAAAACCACCTTGAGATTAGGCTTCACTTGAAATAAATAATTAAGTACACGATTCCTGACTAAGCTAGTTAATAACATGTCCACCTCCTTTAAAAAATAGGCATTTTAGTAATACGCTCCATTGTGTTTGACTTTTTTGTAGCCACTGAGCAATGGTGTGAGGATTAGGCTTCATATTTCTTTAACTCATCATCATATTTTGCAGTATAACACTGGTCTATGGTAAACAGTGTATTATGTTACCTCAATTAGACAAACAGAGATTAATCCCAGTTGCCGCACAGCTGGGTGTGTCTGTGCTGACAGGTATCCTCTCTTTGTCTGACAGAGACTTGTCCATCTTGTTTCTCAATTAGTAACAGTGTGTGACCATTTCATATCAAAGCCCATCTATAGCTATGTGAAACCTGGCATTCAGTTGGTTAAAATGCTGCTGTGCTGCATGCTAACATATTATGTAAATGTAGCAATAACCACAGTAGGAGCAGTAAAACTTTTAGTCTTTATCAGTTTATGTTGTCATCATGCACACCTAATAAAATGACAGTGACATTTACCCCTAGATGTTTCTGCTTCCATCTTCTGTTTGGAGGCGGAAGAGGAGGAAAAGTGTGCGCATGTAACAACCAGCAACATTTACACAGACACATCACATGGACATGTCAGGAAACCTGTAACTGCAGGTTGCTATGCAGCAAAGCTAACCTGATGTTAGCTTAGCAATCTCAGCAACTGACCAAATGCAGCTAACAAGTGCTACAAGCTAAGAGGCTAGCTTCACACTATAACGGACCAAGCTGTCTCGGGCTTTGAGCACCTGTGACAACAAACGGTTCAGCGACAAAACATCCTACAATACAAATGTTTATAAAACGTAAACAGTAACGTTAACGTTACTCCAACATGACACAGATAGCCTGGTGGTTTAACGTTACGTGCTGTCATTCATTCAGAGCCTCGCTCACTTCTTGGCTCAGATATGGGAAGTTAGATGACCCACACGCACTTTCCATTTTTAAGGCAATAGCGACTCGGCTTACCTGCTCTGACGTATTATATTACTGCGGTTATTTCCGTTGGACAGGTTACTGTTTATAAAGCATATTTCTCCTGTGTTTCGCGGTGTATGTGCCGGTGTCTGGCCGCCTGGCTCGTCCTCTACAGTGGGCACAGATGCAGCAGAGCGGCTGAGGAGACTCTCGCGCAGTGTGCAAGAACTTGGCCGCTCAGCCAATCACATGCTGGGATTTCCTTCTTGGTTACCGTAAAGACTGCAACACGCGCAAGATATATATATATATTTTTTGAGGGAATCCCATCAGTCGTAATTACTGTAAAAGACAGATCTCATGTAGGGACTGTGCTGTATTTGTGGGGTGTGACCGTTTATCCTTCTTCTTCTGCTTTATAAATTGATTATCAGGTTTTTAAAAGTTACCCTTTGATGTTTGAAAGATAAAAGTGAAAAGTTAAAGACAGTGTAACCAAGCGTCCTGGGTTCGCCTAAATGAGAGCAGCTAATAAAGCAATAAACAGACAGGAGTCGAGATAACGTGTTCAGCAGCCACCGCTTCTCTCTGTATTCAAAGCAGCACAGCCACACCTAATGGCGGAAGTCCGCCCACAACAGCCCGATGGCAGACAAAGTAGTCTGTTACAACAGAAAAAGGCCTCAGTTTTGTCACTCTTATTGTGCATGCTGATTAGTTAGTATAATTTGTTTTTGGCCAAATTTTAAAGGAGACATAAAATGAAATAATTTTGATGAAATCACTTTTTAAAGGTAGTGGGTAACCCACTGAACCCTTATTGTGATAGGGACTGGGGACTGCAATTATTTCCCATGAACGAGGAATTCCTAGGAAGCGTAGGTCATAAACATGTTGATTTCAAGTCCCTGCCCTTTGTACACACCGCCCGTCCCTACTACCTATTGGATGGTTTAGTGAGGTCCTCGGGTCAGCCCTATGGCCTTGGCAGAGCACGGAGAAGATGATCAAACTTGACTATCTGTAGAAAGTAAAAGTCGTGACAAGGTTTCAGTGGGCAAACCTGCGGAAGGCTCAGCTAACTAACTAACTAATCTGAGGAAACTTTTGTCACACATGATGTGTCTAAGGACCGAAACGGTTTCTTCATAAATGGGCAGTAAAATAAATGCAAAATACAGCCATTTAAATTTGTATTCCCTTCCCTTCAGCCAAAATAAAAAAAACACAAGTCCTTCCCCAGTGCTTAAAAAATTATTTGACATGCCCCTAATAAGTAACAAACAGTACCTAAAAGTTTTTTATGTTTAATAATTATTAACATTGTTTTGTTGAATTTTTAATCCTTGTCTGATGTTTCATTAGTTTTTAAATCATGGTCCTGAGAGAAAAAACAATTTAATCAGCTGTATTTTTTATGGTTGAGATGTAATTTTCAGCATCTTACATCATCAAATATTTATGTTGTGCCTTTGCGTTACTTTGTTTGTGCAAAATAAGCAGTGCACCACAAAAGAGAACAGCAAGATGCTAATATTACTTGTTTAACAGTAGAGGGCATCATACGTCTGCTTTGAATCAGTCACCTAACTTCAAATATCACAATGGATCATTTTTTTGTTTGTTTGTTTTAATGCACCCCTAAAGAAGAATGTCACAAATGGTCTACTTATCCCTACAAAAATAAATATCAATCAAATACAAAATACTCTTAATATTCTCAATTGGCATTACACAACAACAGAAGAAAATACGCAATGAAACAATAGTTTAAGTAGTTTTATTAATTTTTCAGCAAAAACAGAAACTGCAAAAAGAGAAACTATCAATCAATATTGAGCATTTAAAAACCTCACAGCTCTTCTCAAATGAAAAGCTGAGGTCTCTCTCAAAGCGAGTACAAAAGAAATAAAAGCCCACAGAAATATGACCGTCCGAAAAAGTGACACAGTAAAAACAACAAAGCTATTTTTGAGTAGTTGTGAAAGCCATGCAGAAGGGAGAGGATATGTTACATTCAGCAAGCTGGAAGCATCGAGGTGTACTGAGGCACATTTTCTACATTTCTTCACACACTTTAAAGATTTAACTTCGGCTCAGTAACCACGTGTGTTACAGTATGTTAGTGTTATTTGTCAGTGATGTTATTGCTGGCTTAGGTTACCTGCAGAGGAAACTGTATAATGCAAAATGTGATCAGTAGACCTGTATAGGTAAAAACTAGACTACTTTTCGTTAGCTTGACTGCAGCATAGCTTCTATCTATTTCTACAAAGAGATAAATGGCTCTGGATCAAACTTTTTCTTTACTTGAACACTTCTGTCTGTAAGTCCAGCAGTCCAGCTCAAGCAGGGTTAAACCCTTAGAGCTATGTTACTGATAAATATCAACAGTGTGACAGAGTTTCAGTTTTCACAGAGGAGAACCTGCGTTTCTAAATGTGCTAGTGACTCTAAATGTGCTTCATGTCTACATTGAATATGAAATAATACACCTGGCTTTGCTGAGTGGTTGGTTGTACTGCCAGCAACTCTCACATATGGCTCATACGATGTTGTGCAAGTGATGATCTGCTCACTTTTAGACCTACTTCACATGAGCTTTAACAGTTAACAGCTAACAACAGCAGATAAAGGGACACAGCTGCTGCATTGCTGTATGAAAGACTTTCTGACGACACTGACCTCCAGTCAGTGTCGTCAGAATAGGTATCAGATGCTTGACTGAAAAAAAACACCAAACAGATTCTGTGGTGTTGTACCTTCTGTGGTGTTGTACTGTAGCTGTGCTGCTGGCAGTGTGTTTATGCATCTCAGTGTTGTGCCTCTGGCATACTAATAGCCGGACCCTTGTGGTACGTACAGCAACGTAGACTGTACACATGTGGTAGAGCCACAGCTGAGCACTATATGTTTAACAGTGAAACCAGGGATGGTGAAAGCCCATTTCTTCCATGTTACAGACTGACATGGATTTAAGCACATTTATTTTATGGCACTAGCACAGCAGAATAATTTTAATGCCATTTATATATCGTTATGATCAGTGGCATCCCCATGGGGGGAACAGGGGGCTGGTAAAGTTGCTGTGCCCCCACTAGCCCCGTTTGCAAAAATGATTGGAGGCCAACATTAATTGAGCATAGCGTTAGTTCAGGCAGGACACGATGTCAAGCTCAGCTCACATCCCAGCTACATCAGCTGATCTCAAACAGCCCAAGCAACTGATGGAGCAGCTGATTGATGAAAGGGAGTCTGCTGATAGATCACATGATTCCTTTCTATGCAACCAATTGGCTGATCTCATTCAGGGCGCCATATTTAAACTTCTCTGGCCTGCCTACTGTTGCTGCTTCCTCTGCAAGCTGCTTTGCAAGCTGCCTCCACCCCAGCTCCTCCTTTTCATGTTGTGTCTGACTTATCAACGTTGATGCTGGCTCTGTTCTGTTCCCAGGGGGTCTTTGCTGCTGCTCTCCCTGCCTTAGGCTTTCCATGTAGGCGCATGGAAGGGCAGAGAGGTGTGCTCTCCCAGACAGAGCCATACCATCAAATGTAATACTGCAAATGAAAATAAAGTTTTGTTTGACTAAAGTGTTCCTGACCAAACTATCTTTAAGAGGCTGTGGCGCCCTCATTTTTCAAGCTATTACAAAGGTAATGGTATCTTGCCGAACTAGACAACAAGGCATCAATTGGTACCACCTGTGCTGGCAGAGCTTATCGGGAAGGGGGCTAAATAACCCTCCAAATTTGGCCAAAATTTTGACAAGGGGAAAAACTGGCATGACCATTTTCAAAGGGGTTGAACTCTCACTTGAAGATATCTGAATGAAAAAAAGATTCTATGGGTACCCATAAGTAAACTTGAGAGGACTTTTTTTTCCAGTGAATGTTTTGCTCCTTACAATCAATGTACTCCTTAAAATAAATCTGTATTTGTCTTTTTAAATAAAAGGATAGCCAACAATGAACACATGTACAGATTCATAACAAATCAAAACAGGACTGTCGCCTCACAGCAAGAGGGTTCGGGGTGGAGGAGCCATTCTGTGAGTTTGCATGTTCCCCCTGTGTCAGCGTGGGTTTTCTCCAGGTACTCCGGCTTCCTCCATCAGTCCAAAGACATGCAGGTTAATTGGTGACTCTAAACTGTCCGTAGGTGGGAATGTGAGTGTGAATGGTTGTTTGTCTCTGTGTCAGCCCTGTGATAGTCTGACGACCTGTCCAGAGTGTACCCTGCCTCTCACCCACTGTCAGCTGGGATAGGCTCCAGCCCCCTGACAAGCCCTAACAGGATCGGCGGTTACAGAAAATGAATGAATGAAGAATGAAACTTAATAATTAGTAATATTAACTGTCAAACTAGAAACCAAAGTACATTAGCATGCTATTCCTCAACTCTCCATATTGGCATAGTTTTCCACCAGCCTGTAGACTACTAAAACAGCATAATGGAATTCCTGATATTCAGTTATGACTTTTGGTTGGATTTTCAGTGGCCCCCTCTGGCGACCCCTATGAAAAATCTGCAGGAGCGCCAGTGCTCACTAGGAGCTTCTCAGTTTGACGAGTAAAGTGAATGTCAGATGCACATGATTAGCTAAGTACGAGGCACAAGCCAACAACCTTCAAAACTTACATCTTCCTATATCTTTTACCTGATTTGGTTACCTTGGAGGGGAGACATCAGATGCCAGAATAAAGAACATTCTGAGGGTCTACTGTGACACGCTGAATAGAAAAGTATTTCAAAATATACGTTTTGGTTATCTTCTGTTCCATATATCAATATGGCTACTGGGCAGCATTGAGGAATTTTTAAGTACAAATCATTTCCTATAAAGGTTGTAAAGGATCTACATTCTCCAAAATATAAGCTACTGTTGTTTGCAATATAGCTTTCTGCGGCTAACATTTCAGTGAGCAAAATGGTGACAGATATCTGACTGTCATGTACAGATAAAGACAGTATCTTTTCAGTGAGTGTACAGCAGAAGATGACCTTGTTCGGTGCACCAGGCAGACAGAATATGAAACTATTCACGACTGAACCAGAGCATAAATTATTACGATAGAGCATTCCACATTTAAACAAAATACAACTCACTCCAAATAAACAGAAAACTGTGCTCTAGAATTCAGCAAAGAATACGTCAGACACGAGAACATCAATAACAACAGTCGTCAGAATTATACTGTAGAATTAAATATGACAACAGATTTATACAAGTTTACAAGGCAAGTAGCAGTGATGGAGCTCATGGAGCCACCGCGGGAGTGTTAGAACAGCGACAAATAAAATCCCTACGTTTCACCATGTAGCATAATTTGACTGATTATTTTTCAGTTAATACATTCAGAGAAACTTAGAAAAAGCATTTCCCGTGTCGTTATCATTATTCGGTGAACGTCACCTCTGGAAGACTGTCTGACTTTTCAAAAGATTTAGAACCAAGTGATCCCTCTCCAGTAGGTCACTGTTATCCAGTGCACAATAGTCTGGGTAACTCATGTTATTTGCAAATGTTTGTGTTGTTTGTGTGTAAGTTGCTATCAAGTCAAGTTTCGACCCATCGACAAACGACAGCGCATCACAAACACCATGATCATCAATTAGCTGATTATTTCTAGGTATTCTCATGTAGAACAAACCCTTGACTTTGCAGCGCTAAGCATGGTTATTCATATCCGAACCCAAATGCTTTTCGACCTCTTATTGCCTGAGAGCACCTCTTGACAAAGCTGCAGGATTGCTTGTTTAAGTGAGGGTTTTAGTCACAGCGTGTAGCGTGTCATTGCAATAGTAGGGAAAAGACCGCTAACACTAAGGTCTAATGTTTAAGCAGCATATTCACCCCTCACTACGTAAAGCAGTATGAGCATTTGGAAGTGCTACCCATTATGATGTTATACTGTTCAACATCAAGAGTTGGGAGTCTGTGGCGGTGGTGGAGTCCTATGCTCTGGAAGCCTAGGAACCTTTCGGGTAATGTTCTGCTGTTTGCTTTCTTCCCTCCATCCTCCGTCTTTTCCTTTCTTCCCATCTGCTTTCTCCTTATTCTGCCTGCACAGTTTCAGTGCTCGGGATATGAACACGTCCAGGTCGAAAAGCCGCTCCTTTTGCTTGACAGGAAGTGACTCCACAGGTTCATCTTTTACCGGCTGAGAAATGGAGGAAGTAGAGGAAAGAGGCTGAGATTCTGTGGGAGGAAAAAGTGGCGAGATGGGGGGAGACGCTGTTTGAGGTGACTCAACAGGAAGTGGAGAGGTGGGAGATGAGGGGAGGAGTGAGGGAAGGGAATTAGAGGAAGATGTGGCAGGCTGAAGCGGGCTCAGTCTGTCTTCATCGAATTCAGCTGATGGGCGCTGCACAACTTCCGTGTAGTGGAAGACTGGAGTCGGAAGGTCAGTCGGGGAGAGTGGGAGAGGGGGAGAGGAGGTGTAGCAGGAGGGTGAGCGTTGCTCCAAAGAAGGACTGGGACTGGGTGAGTGCAAGCGAGACTGGGTGCTCTCCACCCAGCGAGAGATCTCTTGGAATAAATCCCCCGTCTCCTCCTCTTCTTCCTCTTCCGCCTCCTCCTCTTTCATCTCCCCTAAGTCCTCCACGCTGCCCCCAATAGGCTCAGCAGGCACAGGGAGGCTGGTAGTGTTGCGCTTCCAGTGAGAAAGATCCAGGATCAGCTTAGGCTCTGAGTAGTGTTGAGGCTTGCCCTCCCTCCAGGCGATTTTATCAAGATATGAAGGGGATCCCACTTTGTAATCACAGGAGCGGCCACAGTCCAGTTCCCCATACCCTGAACCACAGGCTCGTTCCAGAGAGGAGTGGGAGTTCTCCAGGAAGCGTTCTGCTGAGCTGCTGTGGGAATACTTGCGTGGGTCGACCTAAATAAGATGAGGAGGAGCAGGTGGGGAAGGAGAAGGTGATAAATAGGAGAAAGTACAGTGAGGATGCTGGTTATATTATGTGTTGAAGCGCTTTGACTCATTCTAGTTTATGACTAAGTATGATTCACGTGTTAAATTGAAACAGCAATAAAATGTAACCACGTACAGATTAAGACAAGACAATACTGGCAACCTTTGAAGGTCCTGTGTGGAGGATTTAAGCAGATATCCTGGCAGAACATGGAATATAATATAATAAGTATGTTTTTTCTGGTGCATAATCACTTGAAAATAAGAATTATTGTGGGGTTTTTGTCATAGAATGAGGAGTTTATATCTACATAGGTAGCAGGTCCTCATCAAAAAAACCCACCATGTTGCATAGCCATGTTTCTACAGTGGGACAAACCAAACACTGGCTCTAGATAGGCCGTTAGCAGCCTCCATGATGAGGGCATTGGAAACTGCTTTATTCAGTGTTTTTACTGGCTTAAATCACCAGGTGTGGTTGTTATGGAGAGGAAGTGACATTTGCAGATAATTCAGCTCCCAGTAAAAGCCTCTTGAACATCTGAAACTTAAGTTATCAGAGAAAAAAGATGAGCACATATTAGCAGGTGCTAGGCTAATGGCCCGACTCCGTCATGCCAAACAGTGTAGGAGAAACACTGATTTGTAACGTGAAACTGCTTCATTTGGTGTTTCTACTGATTTAAATCATCAGCTGATTTGTTTTGGAGTAGAAGAGACCTTTGTGGATAATTCGGCTTTAGGTAAAAAACCTCTTCGAAACACTGATTTGTGACATGAAACTGATTTATTCAGTTTTATTTATTTTTTAAGATATTTTTTGGGGCATTTTCAGCCTTTAATGGACAGGACAGACAAGTGTGAGGGGGGGAGAGAGAGAGGGAGCGACATGCAGCAGGACCACAGGCTGGGGTCGAGCCCGGGCCGCTGCGGCAACAGCCTTGTACATGGGGCACCTGCTCTACCACTAAGCCACCGACGCCCCGTTTTTACTGGATTTAATCACTTAATCCATTCTTTTTGGGGAGAAAGAGACCTCTGCAGATAATTCGGCTCCTGGTAAAAACCTCCTGAACAATGAACACTGAAGGAATTCTAACCTGGAGAAGTTTCAGCTGGTTACAATCTGTAATCCTTAGATGCCACTAAACCCCCCTAATCCTCACTCTTACACACTGTTCCTTTAAAAGACACAGTGCATTTACAGTGTGTACGACCAGACTGAATGCTGCAAGAAATATGTAAGGAAGCTTCTTCCATCAGAAACAATTTGCTATTGATGAAGTCTTCATTTTGCCAAATAGCAGGTGGTGAAGCAAATATAAATCTTATTGGAAAGCAATTTGTCATGTGATTTTACCCTTACGAAGAGAAAATGTACAAGGTAAGACTAACATGCACAACAATCTTATTTCACTAAATTACAATAACGTTTATACTCAAGAACAAATCAGTGAGTATGGCGGAAAATGACAAAGCACATCCAACCTGCGCCTCCTCTAACAGTGAGGTGGAACTGGCCCGGGGGTCTCTCTGCACCTCCTCTTCCTCTGTGGTGTCTCCCATGTCAGACGTCATGTGGCCAGGGGGCATGCAGCGACACCCCCCTCCTGACTGCTGCCAGGACACATCTGTCGATAAACTGGTCTCGTACCTGCAGGAGGGCAGAAATAAAGTATTCATATTAGTCTTATAACAACTTTGCTGTGCAGTATATTCAGTCTGCTAAACTTACTGTAGGAACATTGGGTTTCTCGTGCCTCGTTATGCTTTGCCAGACTTTTCTGTTCCAGCAAATATGGTCAAACCATGAAACTGCCTAAAAACTAAGATTCAGACCTAATTACAATCCAAGTCAGGCTTGTAGCCAAACGTTGCTGGATTAAATTACACAGTAAAGTGGTCGAAATATTCTGGAAGCATGCGTGAGCAATGCATGAGCAGTCAGCCTTCAGTGTTAAATTGAAGGTTAAATAGATTTTAGACTGTCAAAATTATGTTAGTGCTGATAGGCTGGCTGAGTATTTGTCTTTAGTAACCAGAGAGTTTTGCTTTAAGAAACAAGCAGTCTCAAGTACATTTAACAAACCAGACCAGACACTTTGTCTGCTGATGATCTCATTACAAAATGAAGGTCTGTTAATTAAACAAACTCTTGTAGCAATGGCACACTGACGCAATAAAAAAAATGGTTTAAAACTGTAAAAAAAATAATGAAAAAATGACCTAAACTCTCCCACCAGTGTTTAAAACACAAACCCACACACCTCTCCCAGTGGATGCTGGATGCCTGACTGTTGCTGTTGCTGAGGCTCTGCTCGGTAACAAGGTTGTCCTCCAGTTCGTCTTCGATGCGGAAGGGGTGCAACGAGGTGGGCTCATCCTCAGGACAGGAGTACTGCTGGAGGAAGGGGTGCGACAGTGCTGCTTCAGCCGTCAGCCGATCCATCGGGTTAAAGGTCAAGATGCGCTCAAGGAAATCCACAGCTGAGAGGAAAGGAAAAGGGCACCAGTGAGGGAGGAAGAGGAGGAGAAATAAACTGTAGTGTCCATGAGGTGTGCTCATCTTGAAACAATATTATCACTAATTTTCCTCTCTCAGGGGAAAATTATATTTGTTAGACCACCATCTATGTCATCTCTTCACCCCTCACAGCTCAGAAAAGCTGCTGTCGTCTGTGTTTTCTACTCCTCACATCTGCCATTACTCTTATTCGCTCCCATTCTATTTCATACTGCTTGACCTTCCTCTTCTTACCACTTCTCAATCCCCTCAGCTCACCCTGAGCATCCACTTCAGGCAGCAATTCAGAGAAGGGTTTCTTGACTCTCCATCCATGACTGACATATGAAGGCATCACCTGGGAGAAGATGACAGTGGGCTTTAAAATATGTGCATAACTTTGCTGTTATTTCTTTCTGTACATTTCAAGGCCCCGACTTGCTGAAAACGAGAAAACAGAGCGAGAGCCGTTGACGAACAGAGTTGTGTACACATTTATCTTGTCTGTAGACTGAATCTTTTCCAGTCTAAAGCTGCAAACATAACATGACGCCCTGTTCCATATTTAAACAATCACTTTGCAGACGTATGACAAGCAGCAGCCACTGAGGCATCACCTGTAGCAGGTCCTGCCTGTCCTCCTCCCTCAGCACCGGCACTGTGTCAAGAATCAGCTGCATCTGCTCCAGCTCATGAGCTCCTGGGAGAGGGAACCATCCAATCAGAGACAAGCAGAGAGGAGACAGGATCAGTTACATAAGCTGAAAAAGGTGGCCAATTAGAGTCAAACGGGAATACCTAGGAGGTGTGAGCTGTCGAGTTACAGAAATGGTATGGTGACGTTCAATAAGAATTCAGCAGATAGGATGGAACACTCTGTAGCCAACTATAAATGGTTTTAAATGAAAAACTATGTCTGGAAATCACCACTTGAACACCCATGTATTATAATAGGCGCTTCAATTTTAATTTAATTGCTTGCAATCACATAAAAACCAGAGTAAATCCACCCTGAATCAAGTATTGGTAGAACAGTAAAGGTTCAAATTCAGACATTTTGTTCTCCTGGTCGCACACTAACTGCAAGGCCACAGTAAGTACAGCAATTTATGCACCAGAGGGTTTTGTTTCTGCAGTACAACCTGTTGGACGGCACTTCAGGTTCTTTAAAAATCCCACATTATCATATACTGGCAGACATTAACCCCAACTACGACCCAAACATAATGAAATACCTCTACAACCTACAACATCTCACTGAGTTTGTTGGAGGTCGTACACAACTGAGAGATGAGATGCCGTAAAGCTGTCTTGTCTATCATTCTGGGATTGTGAGCATGTGCAAGTGTCTCTGTGTTTGCAAATAGGTGTGCCAGGCTGAGCAGATCATTAGTGGGTGGCCCCAGCAGGTGAATGGTGTGCAGTGATGACAGCTCCCTATGAAGAGCTAAGATGGCGTGCAGCTCTGCAGCAGTGGAGGCTCATCTTCCTCCTCCTCCTCCTCTCCACAGCAGCACATGTACACAAATTGTTTGTAGCCTACCGTATGTGCCACACTAAAGGTGCTGTTCTGCTGGAGTATGACCACTTTGGGGTCTCCTGTGTTTTGGTTTCTTTAAGTTTCTCTCTGTGAGATATGATTGCTCCATAAGTTGCAGATGTTTTGTTTTGCTGGCCCTGGTCCACCCTGAAGTCTGATTAAAATACCAGTATGTTCATATATAATTGCAAGTAAACCAAATTGTTTGCACATTCAACTAGTTATCTTGTGGCTACATGGGATTTGGGGAAGATGGGGACTTAGTGCATGTTATGTCTGTCACCGCTAGACAGGGCGTAACAAGGACACATCTTTTGAGGTCGTTGTGCAGTACTTTCCCTCTTACAGTGTGGATTTGCCCTTTAAATGTTTCCATCAAGCACCAGCAGGTGGTGCTATATCAACACAGTCACCACTCTAAGAAATAAGCAAGCAGTGGTGGTGTATTTGAGAGAGTGCATTGCGTCCCCTATGGTAAACACAAATAATGCTGTGCTGCCTAAACTCTGGTGTTTGAGAGGAAAGCAAGGCAAACATCTCTAACAGTCTATGTGTGAAACTCGAGCAGAGAGGAACAACAGGGCACAGATGACGTTATTGAGTTTGTGGCACCATCTCTCCTGTGGTATAGAGGGCTGGTGGAGGTCAAATCAGCCTGTCAGGAGGAACTACATCTGCTTCAGACAGCGAGAATTTCTCTGTCATCATTGTTATTCTGGTCAGGAAAAGAAGTAGCCGGCAGAAGGAGAATAAAGTATCTTTGGTGGAGGACACTCTGGACAGAAAAACTCTCCTCAGCTTGATGCCACCTTGTAATGTTGCTATTAAGGAGCTTTTTAGAATTTATGCTCGGACAAACTTTACATGAGTTAACAAAGGACACAGAGGATGTATCTGAATACGCCTCATTTACCTGATACTGTGTTCACTTAGCCACTCTGAGCAGCCTGTTTTCAATGTTCTGTCTTAAGTGGGATTTATACTTCTGTGTCAAATTGAAGCTGCACCTACACCGTAACCTACACCGTAACCTATGCCTGATGTGCACCTCCCCATAAATGTAACTATACTTGATGGCAACACAGACCTCCTTTCTATTTTGTAAGCTGAAACTTTTTCATCAGTAGAAACAAAGCTTTTATTTACTTTACTTTCACAGATGAACAATAAAGCCTCCACAAAATACCATTGTAGGACTTGTCTGTGATTTATCCTGTCTTCGTATGAGCAGAGGAAATCTTGTTGCCAGACTAGTTTATACAATGTAGAATTCCATAGACTTGTGCTAATAATGTTAGCATGTTATATTTGTTTTGAAAACGTGTTTAGTATAAGACAGTTGTTTTGTCAGTGAACCTTGTGAGTTGTAATGGAACCAAATTGTGTAGCGTTACCTTTGTTAAATGTTGCTGTTGTCCCTGGCTTCATATGAGTAGAGGAAAAGTCCTCTAGCTGCTAGGCTAATTTATACAATGTAAAATGCCATAGGCTTGTGCTAAAAACATTAGCATGTTGTATTTGTGGGGAAAATGTGTCCAGATAAAGATAAGTGTTTGTCTGTAGAATGCTGCGAGTTATAGTGAAGCCGATTTGTGCACTTGTGTTTGAAATTGTCTCTATTAAGCCGTGTTTAATGTGTGTTTAGGTGTGTTTTGAATCAACTAAACTTTGCAGCCCTTCACAGAAACCCCGCCGCTGACTGCAGAGTGACACAGACACACCACTGTACAAGTATAAATGCTTTCAAGGCCATGTCTGTAGCATTGACTATAAAAGTAGGCTATTGTTGCTAAGATGGTCCGGTGTTACTTTCCCATACTGTGCATACTAATACTGCAAATATTGATGCTACTAATGCATGCACATGCAAAGTTCACCCTTAAAAACTGTGCATGTCTATTTTTATTATATAACAACAAAGGCTGCGCAAATAAATATTAAATAAATATTACTAAAATCCCAATATGGCCAAGTGCAATATCCAAATTACTTTTGCTAAAGGTAAAATCTGTCACGACATACCATAATAAATGCAGCACTGTGGTGGTATAAAGGTGCCCCAGCCTACAGATCATACTCCAGGCATAAGGGAACATCCTTGTATGGCAGAAATCACATCATCATCACCTTCAATTTTTATACTTTGGTGCAAATGAAAAACAAAAATTACCTTTCCCACTTAAATCGTGACTCAAAATACCTGCAATGTGATACTTTTTTTCGTATCCTGCAGCTCTATTTCAAATAAACTGTAAAAACTGCCAGTTCCTAGAAACACGTTTCCTGTAAAGATCTTACAGGACTTTAAGTAATGAGATGCTTCTGCTGAATATTAATGCCATTATCATATTTCATCAGTTAATGATCTGCAATATCATAATGTTCCCGCAGGGCATCAAGGTCATTAGTGTTTTAGCAGACACTGCATTACCAAACAGCAGCGGTACCTGCAAACAGCATGCGTCCAGTTAGCATCTCAGCCAGTATGCAGCCAGCGGCCCACATGTCAATGGCCTTGGTGTAGTTGTTGGGGGACAGGAGCAGGCGGGGGGAGCAATACCACTTAGTTACCAGACCCTCGGACAGATAGCCCTGGAGAAGCACGCGTGAGAGAGAGAAATAGAAAGAGAGTTAAAAGAAAGAGCAATGAAATGATACTGTGGTTATATCAGTGGTGAGCATGTAACAGATTGGCTTGATACCAGTTTGTAGCATTTGGTTGTGTACTTGTAAATCTGCATGCATTTGCATATGTATGAGGCATTTAAGTTGCACATTTTAATCACAATCTCGCTGGCAGTTTGCTGGTAGTTATGTTGTTGGAGTGGAAGCATGGTGAAGTCGGTAATGTCAGCTACAAGAAGACATCTGAGCTCACAGGGGATATTTTTATTTACACCCACAAAGACTTGATCATTTTGCATCAGCTACACGAGGATGGAGACTTGCTTCTGGATTCACTCTGCAGTCGGATACATTCCCCTGAATCTCTCTACCTGCAGTTACTGAGTTTCATCGAGCCTTTGATGCTCTGCTGCTCAACAACACACGTCCTCTCATTAGGGTTGCTCTGACAAGGCTCCCTTCTGCTTTTTCCTTTTGTAAATGTTCACCTTGTGAATAACACTGATGATGACGTGCATGGAGATGAGGCGCAGGCAAGCGTATTTACATGCAAACCAGATTTATCTACAGTATAATGAGACGCTTTTGCCTGTTGCTATCATTAATGCTCTTATATTTCACTCCCCTTCTCACTTGCTGTAGTTCCTCCACACTCCGACCTTACAAAATCTCCAAATCCCTGCACTTACCACATTATATTTCTATTCTTTCCCTGGCTGCGCGTCTCTCCTGAGCCAAATCTTACCGCCTCGGCTCTCACACTAATGACATTAGGATACTATAGACTGCACAGCAAAATATGCTTATAATTAGGTTTACACATTCTCACACATTTTCATGTTTCTTGGCAGCTGATGGCTGATTTTATTTCGAGGCTCTGACATGCTGCAAATTGCTTCACGATGACAGACATAATAGTGTGGACATATAGAGTTCAGTTTTGCTTGCGGACATACTATTTTTCGTTTCACTTTTGTCCCCAGAAAACTGTGGCTAATTTTCATGGTTGGGAAAAGGGGCCCTAAAGTCAGGCAGGGGTCCTTCTCCTATCAGCTCCTTCCCATCAGCCCTCTCCATTTTCCATCCCACCATTACCCTATCTCCCTCTTTATCTGGTACTTCTTGCAGAATCACTCTATCTTGCCTCACGCCGTAACGACAGCATGGGATTCATCCTGCCCCAGATGAGTTTTCAGACTAAAATGGATGTCAGAAATTGCTCTGTGAGCTCCCTTTTTTCACACCAGTTAAATCATCTGTGGCCACCTGTAAGACCAGCATAACATCCCTCTAAGCAGAACACAGCCCCTCTGATGATTACATTTTAGGTCTGGCCCAGAATGGTTTTATATTGTACTTGACAGCCGAAATGTGCTCCTCATATTTGAAGATGGTAAGTTTTGTCTCGATCAGCAGGTTCAGGGCATGACTCAGAGCCTTTATTCGCCGTGGACCTCCCACACCGATGTTCCCTCTTATACATCCCTTCCAGCAATGTGTCCTTACAGATAGAATTTATTTTAAATGTCAAAATGGCTCTGTGAGTTTTTTGGGTCAACCTTCTTTGGAGTTACTTCTAGAATTCAATCTATTAAATGAATAAGACGTTATGAATTTGGAAGTGACTCCAGCTCTACTTCAGCCTTACTATTCCTCTACTTTGCTCTCCTCTCAGTTTCCTCTTCACCCTTGCATCATGAGCACCCGTTCATGCTCTCTACTCCATCTCTACTCCTACGTCTGTCCTCACTGCACCTTACTCACTGCCTCTCCTTCCCCTCAGTGACCTCACTCATCGCTTCCCGTGTGTCAGCAGATGACAGAGCAGAAACTGATGCTGAGTGCTCAGTCATGATCTAACAAACATACTCTCACCTTGTCTTCTATCAGTCTGACCGTCTGATCAGTCTCTACATCTGAGCTCTTATTTCTATCTGCTGATAGAAATGACCACAAAAATAAAGGCTTCTTCACTTAATTCCTTAGTGCCTGAAGTTCATCTTTGCTTCTCAGTTTTAAATAATTTTAAATAATCATTTTATCTTTGCACCTCTTTTCTGCACTTTTGCTTTTTTTAAGATGATTTATAAAAAAGAAAAAAAAAAGAAAATCATTTAGCACTGTAAAGCACCTTGAATTGCCCTTGTGTATGAATTGTGCTATACAGATAAAGCTGCCTTGCCTTGCCTTAGCATTTGATGGATTGTCTTTAAAGGAGTGGTCATGTTTTGTGTTAAAATTTTCAGATTGGAATATCATTTGATGATAACCATAGGGCGACTTTCGCAGAATGCTGCACAGATGTGGTCTTCCTGGGGTCCACTCACAAAACATACATCAATTTTAAATAACAGAGTATCAATGAGACTATAACATTCAATATCAGCCCAAAATTAAGCCAAAAAAAAAAAGAGTAAAAAAACAAATTGAACAAACTTTTGCTGGGTATGCATTTTTAATTTCTCCAAACTATTTGGGATCAGTAAGACCCAATAAATATAAAACCTTAACATCGTCAAAAATAATTAAGTCCCAGCGTCCTCAAACGAGTACTTTCTTATTAACAGCATCTTGGCTTGTTACAGTGGCTAAAATTGGTCAATTGTGTTGCCGTATCAAACTACAAACATTATTAATCATAAATAAACATGTTTGAACCATAAAATTTCACCAGGTTTTGGACCTTGTCCACTTTTGTGCCGGGACTGGCTGCAGACTGACACGCATTTTATAGTTGACGTAGAGCCCGCGCTGTGACCTCTGCCATAGCTTGACGTGCACCTCCCCAGAATTGTAACTATGCATCGCGGTGATCGCATACTGACACCATTTCCCTCAGGGGAAACGGAGCTTGTAAAGTCCCAAGATCCTAAAATGAGATGACAATAGTCCAAACACAAAAGTCCCAAACAAGTAGCCTACTTCCTTATTAACAGTTGTTTAGCTTGTTACTGTTGCTGAAATTGGTCAAATTTGTTGCCAAACTACAAACATAATCAAAAATAAATAAATCATAAAATGTGATCAGGTTTTGGACCTTGTCTAGTTTTGTGTCGGGATCAGCTGCAGACTGACTTGGCAGAGATGGCTGCCATCTTGTTTTTACATGGTTATGGTTATGAAGTATAAGGTCAAGTAAACCAAAATGTGATGTCCACATATGAGGACACAGAGTCTCAGGAGGATATACTAGTTTATCACCAAACCAAGTCTCCACAGTCAGCCAAGATAGTCGATTATGCACGTCACACACACTGGCACGGAAAGAACATCGAAGAAATCTGTCTGCCATGTTCAGCTATTAACCATTATAAAATATTTGTTGGCTTCCTTTACTCCTCTCCTTTACTCTAAGCCTTCTCCTTCGCTGTCATCACCTCCCACTTTCCTCTCCACCGTTCCCTGAATCTCAACTCACCTCAGCGTTTCTCTACATCACCATCAGCAGCTACGTTTGCCTCCTTTACCTTTCCTCTTTTCTTCACACTTCACCCCATCTCTCCCTTTTCGCTGCCCTCCTTGCTTCACCTCCTCTCTCACCTGTTTCATCCCTCCGTCTCCTCTTGTCAGTTAAAGATCCGCTCTGCTTATTTTTACCCCTCTACTCCTTCCCTTCTTTTCTATTTCTTTTCCAACACTCCCTCCCCTTTCCACTTCTGTCTCCTTCATCCAGGTCATGAATTATTTCTGGGCAGATCCAGCCCTGCATCAGCAGGTGACATTCACACATACACACTCCAACTTCCTACTGGTGCTGACGGTAAACAACATCACAAATAATGTTTCCTCGGCCACTGTTCCCCCTCTCTCTCCCCTTAACCTTTCTGTCATCTCTTTTTGCCTGAGTAAATGTTTGTCTGTGTAGTCGGAGGCGCACATCTAGACAGCTCGTCAAACAGCCTCATTTTGATGCACCGCAGAGTCACAGCATGCTGACACAACCTCTGTGATAACACGCGGACCATGTAAGATACTGTAGAAGCAATAAAAAGGAGGAAGGAGGGATTTCTTTGGAGCCATTATAGTGCAGTGAAAAGAGGTCATTCATTGGTGAGAACTCAGAAAAAAAAGACAAGTGTGATATCTGAAAGTGAAAAATGAGTCATTTAAAAAAAACAAAGCCACCAGTCTTGTTTCACAGCTTGATATGAAAGTTAATACTACTTGTGAATTTCACGTCACAGCTGAAATCAACACTGCCCACGTCCATTACCGCAAAAAAAAATGTCTGAAAAAGCAGCACTTTGGCTCTGCATTATTAAATATGAGAGAGGATGCTAGCACATTCACTGCAGGCATCTGCTTTGGTGTCAACACTGCATCGCAAATAGCCAAGCATCATCTTACACACACACACACATGGTCATGCACACACACACACACACAACTGTGGTAATACAATCTTAATGCTAATGAACAATGACAAACCGATGTTCTGCCGGCTAACGGAGACACCAGCTGCAGACTCCTAACTAACTCCCAATATCCACCTCACAGCAATTCAAACCGTGTCAGCACTCAATATAAAATTAGAAGGTAATGTGCAGCCAGCGCTCTTATTGGTTATTAATGCATTCCTGTTATAAAAGCATTGAGGCTAACAACTGCAAAGAGAAGAGGCTGATACTGCAGCAGCAGACTCTGTATGAGCTGAAATAGAGCACTTGTTGTGGCATCAATTCTAAAAAGAATCAGCGATGGCATTGCATAAATTATGCATGTGTTTATAGATTAAATATGACACATGACACATTATATCATAGGATTTACTACTTTGATCTATCTATCTATCTATCTATCTATCTATCTATCTATCTATCTATCTATCTATCTATCTATCTATCTATCTATCTATCTATCTCAACCAGTACCAGTCTCGCTCTATTTTATTTTTTCGGTGCTGTGTCTCTTGGATGCCTGCTGCTTATGATCTGGCACTTGGTCGCTACCTTTTCATAAAGGTAGATGCACATCCATAAAACATCAGGAGCACAGAAAAAAGGGACAAAGTAAGAAAATACAGGCAGAAGACAGAGTCTTTGCAGCAAAATACACCACCAATTTAAATCTTTATAGTCTATCTTCAAATTTTGGTCGGAAGGCAAATCAGGTCTACGATTCTTTAAATGCCTAAAGGCCTCTACACCTGATCAGCTGTAAAACCGCTTTGCACTGGCTGACCCATTGTTTGTCTATGGAGAGGGTTTTTTTAGAGCCACAAGTGACCATTGGTCAGGAGGGGTGACGGAATACAGAAACTTAATCAAAGGGAAGCTTTTTGGATCCATTAGCTGGATGCTTTAAAGTATCTTGGTCTCAATGAGGTTATAGACTTCACATGTTTTTGTAATTTGTCATTGTTCTCTACAAGTTTCTAATTGTTGCTCTGTCACTGTTTTTTATTTACTTATATTTTCATTATTGTCTATTTGTTTCACCTGTCATGCCATTATATGGGTCATGAAAAATCACTACAAAGGTGGGGCCATACCTGTGTTGTATGTTCCCCTCCTCGTTTTTCTGTATTTTTTCAGAGTGCCTGGATTGCCTTTCTGTCGATCCTGTTGTTTCCCGTTCTCCACGAGTGCCCGACACAAGATTTTCATCTACATTTGTGTTTGTGTATACAGAGCAACTAGTTGTCTCTTTCTTTCCAGAAGAGACCATATTAGCTGTGGAGGAGCAAGGGGTGGATTTGACTGAGAAGCAGGGAACACTGTCTTAATTATCATAACTCTGGGCCTTAATAAAATGTAAACAGGTTAGTTATATAAAAAATCACCCCCTGTACAGTCGTCACAAAGGGAGAAATAAGCTACAGAGACCAAAACTTTTTTTTGTACCAGGCTGTAAACAGGTTTATTTCTGCTGTACAGTTGGGCATTTTAACATGGGTGTCTATGGGGATTGATTGGTCTTTGGAGCCAGCCTCAAGTGGTCATTAGAGGAACTGCGGTTTTTGGCACCTCTGTGTTGGCGTCATCCCTCTGGAGGTCACTGCTTGTCCATACCTTATGACTAAATGTCGTCATTCTATGCCAAGATGACAACAGCATGAGATGTTTGGTTTCTTAACAACACAACCATCTGTCTACCTACCTGTCTACCTATCTACCTATCTATCTATCTATCTATCTATCTATCTATCTATCTATCTATCTATCTATCCTACCTTGTGACAGTGCAGAGTAGTTCAAGCCTGAACATTGTGTTCTCTCTCTGTCTGTAGGTACACAGTGTGAGAGCAAAAATGCGCCCAAACACACACACACACACACACACACACACACACACACACACACACACACACACACACACACACACACACACACACACACAAACACACACACACACACACACAGTGAGAAAGAGGTAAACCTTGTTTTTGCTGTCCTGCACGACCCAAACTACCTTCATCTCTCACTTCTCCTCTCTGTTTGATCTCTCTTTTGCGCCCCCTTTACTTGTTTCTCTTCTTTGCCCTCCTTCTCTCTCTGTCTTTGTACTTTCCACCTTCCGTGACTCAATACTTCTCACCCTTGTTCCTCATCTGTTCTCTGCCTCCCCCCTCGTCAACCCCTTCCCCTCCCCTCCAAACGCACCCCCTGTGTCTGCACCCAGCTGATCCCCAGTCCCGTGCTCTGAGCTGACAAAGATCGCCTTTCACAAGAGCTCCTCTCCGCATGCACGGACCCAAAAAACACACAAACATACAAACACACACACACAGGCACACACACATCCTGCCCTGCTAGTGTTACAGTTTTGCTGTGGGATCTCTGTGCATAATAAAGCAGCACAATGGAGCAGTAAATTGTCACATTAATCTCTCAGAAGCCTTTATCTACAGTGGACAGACTAATCACAGGGTTTGATTAGCCCAAAACTTGATACCAAGAAGAAGACGTTAATAGCAGGGTTTGGGCTTGAGAGGAGGCCTTGTGTGAAAGACAGGTCGGCAGCATCAGACATGGGGGTGTGTAATCGGAGATGCCTGTCATGGGAGAAAAGACGGCTTGACTGTACTGCAATCGCAACACGTATAATCCTCAATGAGGCGTAGCAGCTACAAACACGTTTCAGTTTCAAGTAAGACATTTTGAAATTCGGGCTGTTGGTGTACTTTCTAAAATCTGCATCTTTGTCAGAATCAAATTAATGATATCACCTGAGACGCCACACTGACAGACATTAATTATTCTGCGTTTGATTTCCTATAGGAGGATTCTTTTGCAACAGGATCCCATCCTATCCATTGCTACACAGGGAATTTGTGCACAGCTTCTTGATAACCACACAGGGCCAGGGCTCGAGGAGTTGCTATCTCTTCCTCGATAACAGCCCTACCTCAACGAGAGGGGAGCAGAGATAATGTTTAATATTACAATACTCTCCCTAGATTCATCCATCAGCACAAGAACAGCCCACACTGCGTCAGACTGCAACGAGGAGAGTGAAAAATCCTCCTAACTTCATCAACTTTCCTGGCTTGAATATTTAAACCGGTTGTATGATTCATTTTTTTGTAGAACGAGTATCAAAAAAAGTACCCAGAGAGAATAACACAGCCAATATTATGTGGACGGAGATCTAAACTCTCACGCTGGCTTGTCCTCTGAAGATTATGGGTTTATAAAACGAATATAAAACTTGCTAAGAGAGCACGAGCCCAAAGAGAATAATGATCACAGGCATTCATTGGCCTCTGGTCAAAAGAACACTTGGCACATTTGCTACATTTACATGCCCCAAAAAAGATGAGTAATTGGGTTAGGGCTGGAAATGTTTGTACAAGTGTTAGTCGTTATTACAAACTTCCAGCTTATATGACATTTAGTCATCAGAGTCTTCAGATAAGACATCCAACTGCTTGTATATACATATAACCAGGCCAATGATCACAGGCGTCCTTGCAGTATACGTGTTTGTGCGTGGTGGGTTTCCTGCCCTCTTTACCTTGTGAGAATAATGAGGGTCGACTATCCTGGCCAGCCCGAAGTCTCCTATCTTGAGCAGCAGTTGGTCGGTGTTGATGAATATGTTGGCAGGCTTCAGATCTCTGTGCAGGACGTTGGCTGAGTGGATGAACTTCAGTCCCCTCAGCAGCTGGTAGAACAGCAGAGTAGCATGACCTGTTCAAGGGTAAAGTCACATATCAGGATACACCACACCGCTGCTATTCTCTCTCATGTAATAAACATAACAATGGTTTCTACTAATGCAGTGGACATGTTAAGTTGTGTTTGTTTAAGTAAAGATAGTAAGGATAGGTTAATCCACATTTGAATTTAGGGCTGGGCAATGTATCGATATCATACCAATCGTGATATGAGACTAGATATCTTAGATTTTGGATACTGTAATATTGTTAGTGTTGCCTTTTCCTGGCTGCATTACAGTAAAGTGACGTCATTTTCTGAACTTACCAGACTGTTCTGTTCCATTATTTGTCTTTACCCACTTAACCACATTACTGATTATTATTTATCAAAAATCTCACTGTGTAAATATCTTGTGAAAGTACCAAGTCAACCCTATGATATCATTGCAGTATCAATATCAAGGTATTTGGACACAACATATTGTGATGTTTGATTTTTTCCATATCACCCAATCCAAATAACAAGTATAGTGCAAATACAACTAATATATACTGCATATTTATACTGTGTGTGCATGTATTTCACAGGTCCACTGTGCAGGAACTACATTTTTATTAGTTTATAATCACCTGAAATCAAGAATCATTGTGTTTTCATTACCTCAGAATGAGCCGTTTATAGCTACATACATAGCAGGTCCTCGACCATGGAGTCCAACCACGTTGTCTCTACAGTAGCCCAGAAGGGACAAACCAAACACTGGTTCTATGTAGAGTCATTCCTGTTTTCACGTTGGTCACTGTAGTTCTTCTCCTAGTTTCCTAAGATTGCAATCTGCAACTTCATCATTAGATGCCACTATATCCTACACACTGGACCTTTAAATGTATTTACCTGTATATCTCAAGATTTGTTTGTTGAAAGTGAATTGATAAACTTAAAACATAAAACTGACATTTAACAATTAAAACAAAATTCAATTTCAATTGCTAACTGTACATTCGACAGGAAATTGGTTTAAGCCATGTTTTTTAGTTAATCATTTATGATGGGTAAGGAAATTTCCCCCAAAAGATAAAAGATAGTCTGTCCTATTCACAAATTTTACCTACAAGAATTTAAGTTTTTTTTTTTTGCATCCACAAGCTACATGTTTAAAACTGTATTAGATAAATAAATTGTACAAAATGTACTCTAAAACTAATACATAAAATCGGAATCAACCCCACAGTATTGTTGCAATACCACTGTCAAGGTATCTGGTCGAAAATAGAGTGATCATTCATCAGATTTTCAACACTTAATGGTTATAAAACTGGGCCCAATGAGTGACCCTGGTTATCCCCACTGGTTATCTGGTTGTTACCGCTTGTGAATTGTCATAATTGTGGTTACTGTACTTTGTGTTACTGTTATCTGAGACATTCTCTGGCACGTGAATTTCCTTTTGGATAAATAAAGTTATATTGAATTGAATTGAATTGAATATTTGATTTTCTCCATACTGTCACACACTAATTTGAACCTGTCAAAAGTGAGATAATTTAAACCACAATGTGAATGACTGACTCAAAGAATGAGCCCATTGTAGATAAATTTTCATCTTCTAATGTGAAACTTGTGGATATGGGAAAAGCTATTTTAACAAATAGCCTATGTCAAAATCTGGTTTGTATCACTCCAGTACTGACAGAGCATGTTTATGAAGAGGAAACAGACAAGCTGAATCATTTTGTAAAGTAATTTTCAAATATGTGACTTGTGGATAAAGTACTTTCTCAGTAAAAGAGTGTCTCCAAAGGGCTGCCACTAAATCCCCTAAAACACAGTGTAAACAAAGCCAGCAGTGCAGCAACACAACAGCAGTGTTCAACATGAAGAACCACACTGTAGTAAAATATGTGACTTTAACTGTCCAAATTCAAAGAATATACTTTGTTCTATTTCCATTTCATTTCCCATACCTGTGGATAGCGGCCCTTGCTCCAGCAGCCGAGCCAGATCCGTCTCCATGCACTCCTGAACGATGTACAGGGCGCTCAGCTGGGCCGGGTCTCTGGGCAGCGGTCGTCCGTACGGCGCCAACACCTCATGAACCCTCACTACATTCTCATGGTGCAGCCGGTGAGTGATTCTGACCTCCCGCAGAGCGTGCTTCACCGTCACGGCATCACGCATCACCAGCTTCTTGATTGCCACACGCTGTCCTTTGCGCTGGTCCACAGCTGAGAGAACCAGGCCTGTAACACCTGTGCCTAGAGGTCGGAGGTCAACAAAGTGGCCGCCCAGGTCGAAGCCGTGGGGGAAGAGGGGGATGTCTTGTCGGGCCATGATAGCTCAGTGTGGATGTGTTAGGGAGAGATGACAGATGATTCCAGGTACCTCAAGCTTGATTAAAAGTGCTTTGCTATAGTATTGTACGCATGTCACATTTTGCTGGTGAGTCCAGAACCTTAAATAAAGACCTGATTTTTGTCTACGTAGCTGGTGCACGTAGATGTTTGTTCTCATGTAGACAAGACCAAAATTCAGTCCCACAGCTAGTTTGGTGAAAGGTGGTGGCAGTTTTAGGGGCCCACAGAAGTTCCTGTATTTTATCCAGAATTTCGAACTGTTGTCAGAATCACGAGCAGGTTAGAGGAGAAGATATTTCCTTCAGGCCTAAGAAGTGTCTTTGTGCATCATGTTCACCTCCTCTTCTGGTCCTGTGTGGGCAGATTCTTATTAAATCATCCTTTTACTGAACCTGCTGAGGTATCACATTTTTAAAAAAAAACCCTTTGAGGTGTTTAGGACAAGGAGTGTAAAGCATCTACAGTCGAGTCTACATGTTTAAAAATAACATATTCTCCTTCAACATTTTTTTGCTTTTGATGATGTCTCTCTGCTCCAAAGACGCTATTTGATGCTTTAGTCTGCCGCAGCGACGCACTTCTAATCTCTCACTGTATTTTGTTCACGCGCAGATAGTCAGGATATCAGTGAGTCTTATTAATACTACCCAGGGCAGGGGTATCCATAGAAACAGCCCTCTGTGTGGCTGATCCTGCTCTTACATGTGTAGATGCATCATGGGACAGCAGCAGGCGGACGCCCGGCTCTGCACTCCTCTCTGTCTCCACTGTGTTTGTAATAAATCTGTAATCCTTATCGACCAGTCAAAGCCTTTCGACGGTGAGGCAGGGGGAAAGGAGGTGGGGTTACGTGAGTTAAATTCAATGAGTCTCTATCAGCTCCTCCTCTTCTTCCATGGTACCAGAGTCAGTCAGTCAGGCAAGTTCATTCAGTGAGAGATCCACAGTTGGACAGCGGACAAATCCCGGAACTGTGGTTCTCTCTGTGTGTGCATGTGCATAAGTGTGCATGCGTTTAATCCCTCAGTAATCTGCTTCCTGTTGCCTTCTCATGAATGTAGGGATTTCAGCATCAGGCCGTGATCAGCGTGGAGAGATACGTCTATGAGCTGGGTTGCTCAACGCTTCTGCTGCCTCCGCTGCTGCTGCTGCTGGGGAAGAAAAGAGGAAATGGGGTGAACAAAACAGAAGACAGAGATGAAAGTTACACAGCAACAGAGCCAGTGTGTTAGTGTCGCAGGAGTTGCCATTACATAACCCTGCATGGCAGTGTGAGCTAATCTACACAAGCAACTTAATGTGCTTACAGAAGATAATCACCTCAATTCAGTGTTGCTTCAATATCTGCAACATGATGCTGCTGACACTTCAGAACAGAGAGACAAAGACAGGGTGGAATTATCATGGCGGCATTGTTTTAAATGAAAAGGACTTGCCTAGTTCTGGGCTCTGATTGCATCACACAGCATAACTTTGCCTGATTAAAAGTGTCTACCTGACATTTCAGTTCTGTTTCCACCCCCCCTTGAAAGGTCATGTAGTGGTAGAAAACAAAAGCATTGACTTTATCGCACCCCTAGATCCCTGGGCTGCAAGAACTCAAACAATCCATCAATCCATAAAACAAATCTCTTTGCTGTCAAAGGCCTCGGGGCAGGCTCGAGCATTAGCTCCCCTTTCTCTCCCCAGAACGGGGGGGTGATGTGCACTCAATAACTTGCTCTTTATCAGCTTTCAAAATACTTACAGTCAGTGTTCATGTGAGCCTCGGTCGGGCTGACTGTCAGAGGCTGGGAGAGTGTAAGGGGAGAACAGAGAGACTGAGAGAGAGGGGGGGGGCATTGACAGTGTTGCTGGGTGGGAGGTGCAGCACTGGGCTAACTTTATATATAATGCATAACCACTGGAGATGGCGCTTGGTGTTCTCTCTGTGCGTTTATTCTTCATATTTCTTCAGGGCTGTGCAGCCAGAGTACATGTCATGAATGAGAATAAACTGCAGCGTGTTGATGCAGTGCAGTAAAATGGATTAAATTTGAATTATGAATCCTACTGTCAACATTTTTAGAACAAGATATCACACTTGCTTAAAACACCCTTTAATATAGGTTAAGGCAGAAGAACACTCCACACAGAGGCAATATGATGAAGATGGGAGCAGAGAAGGGTTGTGCTCTTTGTGCAGCTGCTTCTCTCTCTCTCTCTCTCTCTCTCTCTCTCTCTCTCTCTCTCTCTCTCTCTATAATATTATTTACTTCCCATAAAGCAGTAAGGCAGTTTTAGTTAAGATGGGAAACGCTGCATCCTCTCTGCACACTGGCTTCATGCGGCTGTCTTTGTGTGTCTCCATACACTCCAGTAACGCCCTCTGACTGAACAAAAACACTGAGGTTGAAGTGCATCTCATAAAACATAAAGCCCCATTTATTTCTAACAAAAAAAAAAAAAGAAATGACAAGAAAGTATTAACGACATTCAGGCCAGTGCTTCCTTTTCTACCCTAACTAGCTCCACGTTATCTTTATCTCTGCCACTATCTGCTCGGTGTGCAATAACAAGAGGAAGAAGAAAGAAAAGATAACAGCAGCAACCATCAGTACTCACCGGAGCATTACGCAGCCGCAGCCTGCCGTCCAGAAACAAAGATCCGGGGGAAAGATGAGAGAGATACGGCTCCTTGGAAGCAAAGAAAGTGAAACACGACCGCATCTCTCATTCTCTCTCTCTTTCTTTTGCTTCGTTGTGTGTGTGTGTGTGATTTGGATGATACAGAGGGGGGGAGCAGCCGGTACGGGTCGGCACCGGGGGCGATCCGCGGAGATGAGATAAACTAGAGGCTGCTATAGAGCCGGTTATTGTGGGCGACTGTCCGCTCTCTGTCAGAGGAGTGATGTGAGAGAGGGAGGAGGAGGGATCACCCCGATTCAGATACATCTCGCAGACCCTGAGTGGCTTCACACACACACACACACACTCACACACACTGCACCATGGATGATGAAGTATCTCTCTACCCCTGTCTCTCTCGATCGAGGACTCCCAGCAGCACCCTTACCCTCCTTACCCGGTTTCAAACGTGGGTCGGTATTGCAGGATGCTGGACTCACTGGTCTCCAAACATACATATATAAGAATACATGAAAGTGAAATAGGAAAAAAGTCAATCTAACTCAACCCAATCCAGCCTCCAGCTTCTTCTGGATTATTATAGCCTCATCATCTGCTATCCTGACATGTGCAGGATTTGAGATTCATCTAGAGAGAAAGCTAGAGATGATCCTTTGTTCATAGTGAATGCATGTTTTTACAGCTGCAAGGATGCCATCTCATGTCTTCCACTACAAGAGATCTGTTGAAGGAAATCTACATTGTGGGGTGTTTAAGTTAAGGAGGGAGTAAAAATGAAATGTGTAAGCTTGATAAAGGTAGAGATGACATGCCCTTACCCTCCTTACCGTATTTCAAACGTGGGTCGATTTTGCAGGATGCTTGACTCACTGCTCTCCAAACCTACATAAAAAGTCAGTCTAACTCTATGAGGGCAGCCTCATCCAGCCGCCAGCTTCTTCTAGCTGGATTATTATAGCCTGATCATTGCAATAATCATCTACCATCCTGACATGTGCAGGATTTGTGCCTTTGAGATTCATCAAGAGAGAAAGCCAGAGATGATCCTTTGTTCATGGTGAATGGATTTTTTTTTTTTTTACAGTTGCAGGGATGTCATCACATGTCAAGGACCCCCACTGAAAAATAATAGTTTCTTCAAGTACAAAAGAAAATCTACATTGTAGGGAGATACAGTCATAGAGGGAGAATGATCCTTTATTCATAGTGAATGAATATTTTTACAGCCTCAAGGATGCCATCGCATGTCAAGGACCCACTGACAAAGAGTAGTTTCTTCAAGTACAAAAAATCGATTGAAGAAAATCTACATTGTTAGGAGATACAATCATAGAGGGAGTAAACATGGAATGTATAAACTTGGTAAAGGTAGAAAATGGGTCGATATTGCAGGATGCTAAACCCACTGCTCTCCAAACCTACATATAAAAGAAGAAAGTTAAATGGGGAAAAAAGTCAATCTAACTCTATCTGAGGACAGCCCAATCCATCCCCCAGCTTCTTCTAGCTGGATTATTATAGCCTGATCATCTACTATCCTGACATGTGCAGAATCTGTGCCTTTGAGATTCATCTAGGAAGCTAGAGATGATTGTTTGCAGAGACGGACTCAGGATGTTTGAAGGGCAGGGGCGAAAAGGAAAAAAGGGCACCTACTGCATGACATGAGGACAAGAGGGCAGCCAAAAGGGCACATCTGCTCATTTTCATCATTCAGGAGGGCAGCTGATAGGGCACATCCTCTCATTTTCGCCACTCAAGAGGGCACTTTAGCAGCGTTTTCAACCGAGGCGGCACCAGGGGGTATGTAAGTGAGATATATAAACCTGTTAAAGGTAGAGATGATGTGCTTGTGCTCAAAAACAGGAGACTGATTTAACTGGAAATTACAGTTAATATTGTAACATATGCCACTTTTTCATCACCATAAAAAGAAAAACGAAAGAAATTAAAAACAGCAGTTTTGTGTGTTATCTGTAATTATTTTTAGTCGTGTTGAAATGAAACAGTTTCACACTTTACCCAAAACCCCAGTTTAAAGGTGTCATGAGATACCTGCAGAATCTCTAACCAAGTCAGTTCAGCCAAATAAAATCCACAGCTACAATCTGATATACAACTGGTTTGTATTCCATATTAGCGAATACGAGTAATTTTGTGATGAAGTCTTTCGATTCAGTTTGTGATTTCTTGCTTTTCCACAAACAACTTCTGACAACCCCAGAAAACTGTGTAACCTCGTGCACTGCGTGGGCTGGTGGTCCCCGTGAAGATGGAGAGAGCACAGCAGGAGCACAACAAAAACAGAAGTTTCTCCAGTGTTTGCAGATTTCATATGGGTGTATTGTATCTGTTGACTTACAAATTCCCATAACCCGTGGTGAGTGGAGAGCGGTTATGAGAGTCAGTGCAGTGAGAGAAACAGAAGGCAGGTCATGGAGGCTGTAATAATGATCATGCAGAGGTGCTCCAGGCAGGGGTAGAGCCAGACGATGCAAACATTCGGACTCAGCCCAAACCTGGGGACGGGGAGAGTCTTTTTTCCCCATTTACAGTAGCTGTATGCACAGGTTTTTCAAGTCATTTGAGATAATAGAATGCCTAAAAATCTGTACATCATCATTTGGGAAAAACACCATAGTTGCCAAGTTTGTTCTCCAACTGTCTTCATCATTCTGGAACCAAAACACAACAAGTGTTGAGGATGATTTTCACTCCTGCCACCTAAAAAGAAACACAAATGATCTGATGTTACTAATTTTAGGTTACATAACATAGGTAGGGTAGGAATTTGGCGTAAACAACATAACTGATCTTGAAACCTATTTTTGTTATATTATGTTGGAGCAGAAATCACAGCATGAATGCTTAGCTGACAAATCTGCTACATCTGAATCCGTGCCACAGTAATCTAAGCTACTAAGCAAAGATCCCCAACAGCGCCAAGTAAATGTGGTCGACAATACTCTGAGTTGAATATGAGGCCAACTGAAGAACATTTACTCAATTATATTAGATTTCTTCAGGGAATTGATTGAGGCTTTTGAGAAACAACCCCGTCTCACTCCAAAGTCATCGAAATCTGGTGCTTGGGCAACGACTTGTGGTGTCAGACACTGAGGAAAAAGCCATCCTTTAACGTCGGCATGATACGCGGCCGGTGGCTGTTATCGTTTAATGGCACTCGGCAGTGTCAGGGGAAAATGTGGCAGGACACAAACAAAAGTTTTAGACACACATATGCAGTGCAGTCACATATTTAGGCTAAAAAAACACAACTCTTCGTCATGGAATGGGTGATGGAAAGCTTGGAAACATGGGCATGAACAAATAATGCTCTCTCTCCACTCTTTCCGATGAAGAAAAATGCAAGTGTATTGCAGCAGCAAGCTGAATCCAGCCAGCTTGTGTAACAGCAGCAAACTTTCTGTTGCTGCCATTACAAAGGACAGACCCCACCAACAAACTGTGTAACCCGGTGCTGGGGGGGTTGTGCTTGCCGATTTCAAGCTGCTACACCTGTCAACCCAACCTGGTCTCGCTCCAGAGTCGTCAAAATCAGGCGCTTGGGCAGTGACTTGCTGCGTCAGACACTGACAAAAAAGCTGTCCTTGAACGTCGGCATGATGCGCGGCTGGTCGCTGTTATAGTTTTATGGTGCGTGGCGGCATAACGGAGGAAACAAGGCGGGCATAGCTGTCAAGTCTCCCGTTTTGGCCGGGAAACTATCGTATTTTACCCCTCTTTCCCGCCGTCCTCCCTCTGCCTCTCCAAACTGAACTCTGTCACTAGCCTCGTGAGAACTGCCACCTGCAGTAGCCTGGGCCAGCCAGGGACTGTTCTTTACTTATGAAGGGACTGTTCTTTACTTGTCAGGGGAGGAGGGTGGCTGGTTGATTTTTATTTCATTTATTTATTTTATTTTGATGAAAGTTAAGGAGAGGAAAGTCTGGCTAAGGTAGGTGGGCGGGGTGGTGGATGGGTCCAACAAACACTGACTTTCACCCAGGAGGGTGGTGTTTGCATCCTGTAAGATTAAAGCCAAACCCTGTAATTTTCTCCTAAACTCAACCAGGTGTGTTAGTTGTTGAAGGGAAAAAGCCATCAATTCACAACTTGTTACCAACATTGTGCGTTTATTTTAAAGAGACTGTATGTAAATGATTTTCTGTTAAAACAGAAGTGTATTTTGAAAGAAGACAATGCATGTAACAGGCAGAACTTGACACGGCATCCCAGAGCATCAACAACCGACGCACCCAGGGTACCTTACATGTCGTACTTGGATGTGGAAGGTCCATGACCAAATGTTAATATGCGACGAGGTCGGAGTGAGACTGTGTTGTGAGAAAACAAACAGGCTAAAGCCCCAGAAGCCACCTCCTCTCCTCCGCCCCTGGCCACAGGATTAACAGAGAGGCTAGAGTTAAGAGACCCACATGTCACCCTAATGTAATGAACCAGTGTAAAGCGACACTCTGATCTTATGGCTCCGTCAATGAGAAGAGCAGAGAAGCTTTACAAGGATGGTTCTGGATATTGTGTGCTATTTCCACTTCATTAAGTGACTCACATAGGTGAAAGTCAAAACAGAGTGGGAGACATCTAGGCGAGGTCTAATCCTGTGACCTTGGCAGTCGTGACTTCAGAGACCTCACAGTCTTTTTTGCTAAATTTCATTGGACACTTTTAGTTAAATGTGTCCAATGATGCAGATATCTGATGAATAATTTGCTAAATGCGAGCCATTAGATGATGGGTCAGTGATTCCTTTGTGATCACAGAGCGGAGGCTGTAATCAGAAAGCTGGTGCTGTTACAGAAATGAAAGTGACACAGAATCGTTCATCCCTTCCCAAATAATAACTGTGTAAAAGCCCTGTTTGCCCTGTATGGTGCACCTGAAGTGAAGCTGCTTGGATTCAAAGAGACTTTACATCATCCAGGTGTGTATCTGCTCCCTCTCCTGTGTGTCGGCGAGATGAGACGGGGTTACAAGTGGAATGTAGTGAAGAGGAAATTGCCAAATACCTTTGTTGCTGTTGCGTCAGAGCGAAGTCTCTTTCTTTAGATACTTTTATGCGGTGACAGGGAGGCTGTCAGAAAATGTAGTGAGTCATTTTGCAATAAGAGATAAAATCTTTTCATTCCCTTTCAAAAGTGCTTCATGTTCTGAACATCCAACCTGGTTTTAAGCTGCTTCATCATCTTATTTACATCAAAACCACCAGCTCACATCAAAATATCTCACATTTATTTCACTGTAATATTTTACTACATTTGCACAGCCTCTGAAACATCACAAACAGACATTATTTACAACACAAAGATGAGATTGCAGAAAAATAAAACTGTAAAGTAACAAAAACAACCTCCTATTATCATTCTTGTAACTTTCCCGACGTCTGTGATTTAAATTCCCTGAAACTATTTCCAGGGGAAGCGTAACACAGGTTCTTTTATGAATAACACAGATTCTTTTGTAAGTACTTCGAATGCATTAGTAGCTGGAGGTAGAGGGGAAGTCATTAGCTACTGGAGGTTAGCCAAAAAATAGATACAATCACTGGCGTCTTCCAAATAACTGCTCTCAAGAAACACTGAAAAAAGGAGGAAAATACAAGCACGGAAAGACAAGACGGGGAAAAAAAGCAGTCAGGCTACGTGAGTCTCATAAGATTATAAAAACATAGATGTTATGGGGAATATTATGATACTGCTGCTGCTCATTTGATTTTTTGTTTTCTGTGTCTGTGCTGTGTTTCTGCCCTCTCTAATTAACACTGATAGCATCTGACAAATGGAGACATCACAGTGTCGCTGGTGGGTGGCTATTTACAGACACACACACACACACACACTCATACACACACACTTTTGGCAGCACCTGCTCCTGATCTTGACAATGTGTGGTTATTATTTATGGTTCTGCCCTGAAAACAAAGCTAAAAGGAAGAAATCCAAACAAAACTTCAACACCTCACTGGTTTCCTGTTTGATATTGTTTCATAAAAAGTAGGAAAAAAAGTCCCTGCTTTTTCGTATCATACCTATAAAACAAACATTCCCTATTATCCACCACGTGATACAGTTCAAAGCAAACTGTTTGTGTGGTACGCAGGGCTCTCTGCTACTTGTTTGATGTGAAATCTGGCAGAACAAACCAAATCCGGAAAATACTTGTAGTATTAGAAATGTTATGCGAGTCATGAAGGAATTCACTGGACGCAGACACACAGAAACGGCCTGTTTGCCCTTCTGTTGATGTGCCCTCAGCAGCACAGAGTGAGCAGCAGCATTGTGTGTGTGTGTGTGTGTGTGTGTGTGCTCCTCAGATTACCTCCCTCCAACAGATCCCTGTCTAAGTAGGAAAGGAAATAAATAAATTAGAGGTCAGGCTGAAATTTCCATGTGACAACATCTGGCTCAGCCCGCTAGCACGATGTGGGATGACTGTTTTTTTTCCAGAGCTGTGATGGCCCAAAGAGGAGAGCGACAGACAGACGAGGGCACATCTGTAGGTGTGCAAAGATGACTCATGAGGGAATAGCAAATGCTACAATGGCATACGCACAAGCAGCTGTTACCCTGGTGAATTCAACACCTTTGAGTTGTTTGTTTTTACATTTAAGGTGACAGACAGTGACGGCTGAACGCAGTGGTTGTTTGAAAACAGGGGATTCAAAGCTCATGATACAAATCCAGTGTTTAAAGGTGCACTCCACTTTACATTTATTCAGCTCAGTTTACTCATCACTAATCTCTATGAACACATATCTGTATATGAATGCAGAATTTGCCAGCAAAGAGACAGGATTTTGGTACTGGAAACATTCTGGTTTCTGTTTGTAGTCAGAGTAACAGTCCTGTAAAAAGTAAAAGAACAAAAACAAAACAACCCCGATGATGTCATCAGGATTCATTAGGCTCTCAGCACAGCATTTCGGGGGCTTGACCCATTGTAGCGACTTGAGTCCTGCTAATTTATAGAGGTCATTCACTCATTTTCCGTAACTGCTTATCCTGTAGGTCTGGAGCCTACCCCAGCTGACAGTGGGCGAGAAGCGGGGTACACCCTGGACAGGTCACCAGACTATCACAGGGCTGACACATAGAGATAGACAACCATTCACACCTACAGACAATTTAGAGTCACCAATTAATCTGCATGTCTTTGGACTGTGGGGGGAAGCCGGAGTAAACCCACGCTGACACGGGGAGAACATGCAGACTCCGCACAGGCGGGCTTGCCCAACCCCTGGGTTCAAACCAGGAACCCTCTTGCTGTGAGGCAACAATTGTAACCACTGCACCCACCCTACTTTACAGAGGTCCAGTATTAAATCACCAGAATGCCTCTTTAATCAAAGGGGAGCAAGGTGAATTAGCTTCCTCTGACAAGCTTGGTTTCTTATTTATAGCTTTCCAGTTATACAGCAAACCAAGAAAAACATCAAGATATGACATTATTCTACATCCCAACATCCATAACCACTCAGATCTACACCTCGAAAGGACGAAACTAATAATCAATAAAGATCTTTGTGGCGTCTGTTCTTGCATTATTTACTGATACTTCAAAAGACAGCTGCTCTGTTCAGAGTGATTTGTACTATACACAGTAGCACGCGGCGTTACTGAGAACCAGCACAATCTTCCTCGCTGCACCTGCTGATACTGAGGGTTAACACTTGAGATACTGCAGAGCCAGGGAAGAAAAAACACAAGAGCACAGAACAAAAACAGATGGGTGGTCTTAGCGGGAGATAGAGATGCAAATGCACCTCAAATGTAAAGTAAAAAAAGGAAACTGGTAAATAAAGATGCATGACAAGAGAGAAAAGGTGAGCTGAGAAACACACACACACACAGATAAACAGACAGGAGAAACAGACAGCTTAAGGAAGGAGGGAGCTGACAAGGTTATCTGTCCGTGTGTGTGTGTGTGTGTGTGTGTGTGTGTGTGTGTGTGTGTGTGTGTGTGTGTGTGTGTGTGTGTGTGTGTGTGTGTGTGTGTGTGTGTGTGTGTGTGTGTGTGTGTGTGTGTGCCAACAGTTCCCTCAGAGAAAGGACCGGCCTGTCTAAATGTCAACACAACCCGGAGCGGCGCAGATATGTGGTGAATAAGATATGCAGTGGGGAGATATGAGAGGGACACAGACTGAGACAGGGCAGAAGGGTCGTTTACATCAGTGGAGGTTGTTAATACAACAGAGAGATGTTAATCACATGTAGATCAATTCAATGAAACTCCAATACAGGAAACAAATGTCATTAAGTTTTGCCAATATGAAGTAGATCACTGTTGAGTGTCTCGTCAAGCTTTAAACCATCTGAAAATCATATTTATTCCATTGTTTGAAATCAGAAATCCTGCTTTCATCCATTAATATACGAATATAACAACTCATTTACCTCCTACCACCTCTGTAGTGAGGACACATAAGTTGTTTTTAGGCCCTTTCACCACTACAACTGCTGGTTCATACGTTTAACTCAGAGCCGGATCTTTAACACCACCTGCAGGATTTTCTCTGCTACTGCAGCTACACATACAAAAAAAACACACCTGATGTACATGTAAAGTTTTGTAGTTGATGCTAACACATATTTGTCTATAGCAATGATTGAGGACTGGCAAAGCGGAGACAGTTAGTTTGTCTTCAGTGTGTCATCAATTAAAAAGTGATACTTTATTTCTCATTAAACTAATGGAGAATTTTTTCGTGTCTGCGGCCTCATCAACAGGTGACCCATCCTTTAATCTGCGCTCTGTGAAGATTGATGACTATGATGAACCTGGACGTGATATTCTCATTTGTCTTATTTAACACTGACAAGGTTGATGTAAGATGAACACTCCCATTTTCTGTACATGCGGCACTTAAGGGCCTCTTTATCAGCAGTGTCAGGAGGTGAGAGAAAGAGATAACCACCACGGGACACGCTTAATGCGATGCTCTGAATGGACACTCTACAACTGTTTGTCGTTTTACCCTTATCTTTATTTTACTTTGTTCATAATATTGCAAAGTAGTGTGTGTGTGCACCTGTCAGTATGTCCCATCTGTAACAATTTAATGTATAAATCAAAAATATTAAGCTAGGGTTACTGATTGTATGGCTCCGACAATCAGTCGACTTGCAGTTTACATCCATGTCTGTCCAGACATGGCTGTCGACAATGATTCAAAAATGGATGCTGCTGCAAAGATGATACACATTCTCAAACATGGACGGCTCACACAGAGAAAAACTATACCATCAACACAGTTTAAAGGTGGACACCCAAGATTAGTGTCACCAAGTCAGTATCTGACCAAACATGGCCCCATCTGTTCCTGAGTTATGGCGTAGATTAATGTCCCCAAAAACATTATGATGTTACAATGAAGTTGATCTTTGACCTTTTGGATATAAATATATCCCACTAGACATTTCTGTGATGTTTAATTATATTTAACATATGAATTCTTGAGTTATGGACAAAAACATGTTCATTCCAGAGTCCAGGTGGATGTTTGTGCCAAATTTAAGGAAATTCCTTCAAGGCGATCTTGAGATATTGTATTCATGAGAGCAGGATGGACAGAAGGACAACGTGAAAACATAATGCCTCAGTGTCTTCAGCACAGAGGCACACACACACACACACACACACACACACACACACACACACACACACACACACACACACACACACACACACACACAAAACAGGAAATACAATAATGTGATATAACTGCACCAAACAATTATTGTTAATTTTTCACCTTTTTAATTTAGAAACATAATAAACACAACCAGAGTCAAGCTACGAAGAACTGTCACTTAATTCCATACAGTTAACTGACCATAAAATTATTCATATATATATATATGTATATGTATATGTGTATACCGTGTTCAGCTGGCTATAAATAGTGTACCCCTAAATAAGGCATTAAACCACTGTTCTTTCATTCACAATCACAAAAACCTTAAAATATAATCTTAAGTCCGTCACTATCATTCCAAAGAATAACACAGTAGCTGGGCTGAGACAGTACATACACCTCGGCCATGTGGAAAACCATATAATAAAAATCTGCAAAGATGGAAATTTAGACAACAACTCAAACCTGAAAGCCACATTCAGCAAATTATTAACAAGTCAGAGAAACATCTGTGTTGATTTAATACGTGGAGGAATGCTCTGGTATCAGAGACAAGGTCTGCCACCTGTGCATACGTTGTTTAAATAGAGTTTAGGATTTGTACACTGGTCGGCCCGGATGCTTCGGTACACTGTTGAGTGAGTGGACAGCAAACCTAGTCAAGCAAAATGAGGAGGTGGTCGGTTGTTGCAGGAAGTGGCTCAGGCGTACAGAGGCTGATAGCCGCTCCTCCGGCTGCTGGCTTTACAGGTGATCACACATACGCTCAGCATCCCAAAGAACTGCAACAGGGGGGATAAAGGATATCAGACATGAGCTCTGAAAAATGTATCATGTGATGGGACAAGCGCAATTACTTTGACTGCTATACCTGACAGGTTATTTTTGCATCTGTACCTGTATAATATGAAGCTTACTATTCCTTTAAAAAGACACGCTATGTTGCCCTGACTGATGTGTGGCTCTTTCAGGGTGTCTACAGGTATAAGATGGTTAAATTGAATGCTTTTTAGACCTGTACAAGACACCTTTTAGACAAATTTAGGACAGATTTTTGGACAAATCATGTTTTACTTGTTTAAGCATTGCAGGTAATTAGTAAATATGTGGTCTTGTACAGAGGAAGATGCTGTGTAGGAATATTTTGCCAACAGGTAAGTGCAAGTATGAAGTAAAAGAACAGTATTATAGTTTTTTAAAGATGTGTAACATTAGAAATGTGGGCTTTCACAGAGAAAGGTTTCACACATTTTCACAAGAAATTAAAAAATGGATAAATTAAATTAGATAGTAGTTAAAACCTCACAATTTCAAATTTAAGACTGTTCAATGACTTTAAGACTTTTTAAAAGGACTTTAATGACCTTTAAAGGACCTGTAGACACCCTGTCTTTCGATTGTGATAACAGAGGGTGGGATGTACAGTAATGCTCATCAGCAGCTGCTGAACTGCATGTGATCGTCTTTACCTTGATAATGGCGAAGCCCAGAATGACCAGCATGGCGTAACCCAAAACATCCTGTAGGAGGCGTTCCAGCTTCCCTTCACAGGGCTGAAATACATTCATAACTACAGTGAGTGCACATAATGCATAAGCAGAAACATAGCTGCTGCTCTACTGCCTCAGAGGGGGAGGTCATATGATTTTGCAGACTTTATATTTTAAGTCATAAAAGCATAAAAATCATTCAGTGAAGCAGTTAAAAGCATCTGTAAAACAACGCCAAATAAACAGCTCACAATCCCAAGCAGGTATGTAGAGCGACATTGTGTGTGGTGTACCTGTGTGTTAAGCAGGTCTAGTTGGTCGAGTCTGCCGGTGCACTGTGTGTCTGTACTGTTCTTACAGCAGGAATGAGGCACTGTGTTGTTGTTGCTGCTAAACCAGGTAGTGTTGGACCAGTTGGTGTAATTTGTCACGCCGCAGCACTGCAACTGCACAGAGACAAAGACGGAACAGACTGGAGTTAATACTGAACTCAAGAGCAGCACAAAATACATATATGAGGAAAAAGGAGAAAAGGAAAGAGAGACATTTTATCATCATCCTTTCACACTGAGAGTATTACAGTGCAGAGCTTATTTAGGCATGTGTGAAGCTGACTTGCACGCTCTTTGTCAGCCGTTTACTGCATCTCTCAGAACAACTTTTAACAGACTCAGAGGTGTGAATTTGGTGCAGCAGTCGCTTATGGACGTTATATTTACTTGTCTGTATTATCACCCTAGGCGCCAGAAAAAAAAATGTCATTGCTACATTTGTATGCTTCAACATTTACATAGTGACGTAGTTTCGATTTCTATCAGGTGAGTGTCTCATCAGTTGGAGGAGGGGGTGGTGAACGGTTTGACACCTCGGCGAGACGGTTGTTGAGCAGCACACAGCAGCAGACCACTAGTTTGGGACATGTCTAGCTGAGTATTTAAAGCCAAAACACAATGTTTTCCTGACCATAACTGAGTGTTTTTTGTGCCTAAACCTAATCACGTTAACCACATTTTGCTCGATACCCTCCAGAATGAGGCAAATTAATTTACTAGTTCCTTATGAAGTGAACATATTTGTACTGTTTCCTTGGTATTTCATATACTATGAGATGCTGTGCTATGAATAGTTGTGACTCCCTCTGCTGGGATGTACTTGTTGTGTTGGTTGTGGTTACCTATAATTAAAGCACATTGTGTGTATTGTTTGGGACGCTGCCAGAACACATGCTGAGGAATGGTGTCAAGCCCCAAACGTTTAAACCAAGTTTAAGACATTTTAAGAACTATATGAAATTTAAGACAAAACCTGCAATGGAAATATATAAAAAAAAACTTTAAAAATGACAACAATACGGTGAGCTTACGTTTAATGTGTTAAATGTAAAAGGTCCCATGATTTTAAACAGTCACTGGGTCTGTCAGGGTGGAGACATTTTGCGGTAATGTGACCGAAAATATTTAAGACCCATCGAATCTGAAATTCAGACAATTTAAGGCCTTATATGGAGAAAACATTTTAAAGACTTTTTAAGGAGCTGTACACACCCTGCTGATGTGTACATCTGTGCAGTTTTTCAAAGCAATAACAGAAACAAACCACCAACAAAATGTACAGTATACAGTGCTTCATCTCTTGCTGTTTTAAGATGGAGTTTTACTTGAGAGAGACACAGGCTGAGTCGCAAATTGAAAGAACAAGAGAAGGAAATGAAAGCAAGCACAGGAGCGAGAGTGCAAGTAAAGCAGAAGAGGTTGAAAGAGAACGAAAGTGCAACTGAGAAAACAAAGCTATTTATACACAGTAGAATATAACACCAACCTGAGTCTGCAGGTAGTCCACAGCTGCGGTTTCAGCACCCTGTCCGTCGTACTTCATGAAGACTTCGTTCATAGAGCGCTCCAGGTCTTTGTTTATCTGGACAAACACAAGGAAGAAAATCAATGTTGGAAGCGATGTACTTTACTTTACAGCAGATTTAAAATGGAGATTAACTTCTGAATTTAGTTCACTGTCAGCAGCAAACATTGTGTGACAGAGAAACAACTACCTGCGACTCACCTTGCCTTGGTAGATGAAGCTAAATACCAGAGCTGCCACTTCAGCTGCAAAGATCACCATGATGATCATGAAGAACTGGAGAGAAACAAAACGAGAGTCAAAAGATAAACAAAAGCTCGAATCAAAAATGAAACCGTAACAGTGATAACTAACACTGTAAACACGGTCTCATTTTCAGCTTCAGACTCCACAGCTGAGCATCTGTCGAGTCTGACAACAAACAGGTGTCAGGGAACACAGAGGATGACACACACTTACAAAGCTAAGGCCGACTTTGGACTCCCGGATTGTGGCGCAGCATCCAATCAGACCGAAAATGAACATCATCACGCTGACGCCGATGATGATAGCTGCCGGGATCAATGTATACTTGTCCTGGATGAAACTTTCAAAGTTGTTATAGCTCTTGATCACGTAGGCACCGACGTAGGCCAACGCCACTCCTGCAGCCTGCAGGGAGGAGAAAACATGTGAGGAATATAGCTATTGTAAGAGATTAATATTTATAATGTCCACATACAGATCAGAATACTTATATTAGTACATATATAAGCATGAAAGAGTTGAGAGCAGAGAGTGAAAGATATTTCACATTATTCTGGGAATATCCAACCTCCACATACTTCTCTTTATATCTAAAAAAGCGAGGTACTGCAAAAACAAACACACACCGATACAATTAAAGGGACTTGTAATATAATCTGTTTTCTCTCCTGGCTGTCGTTGAAAGCATCATGTTCATATTCTGTAAAGTAAACAACCAAAAACTGAGAGGAAAGGGGCTGTTTTTAAATCTTCATTCATCAAGATCTGAGTAGGTCAGTTAGGTCTAGGGATGCACCGATCCGAAATCTGGATCAAATATCGGCCCCGATATCATCAAAACAGATGGATCGGGTATCAGAAAATGCCACCTATACCTGAGGCGATTTCTTCCCTTTAAATCTATTGCGATGTGAGTTACGTCATACGTCATGGAGCGAAGGAGAGAATCTGCTGTGTGGAGGTGTTTAACGCTATTTCAACTGTTGTTGCACAAATGTTAGTAGTTCATCATTGCATTAATTTGTTTCATCTTGTTTCACTTTATCGTAGGAAAGAACTGTGTAGTCATCAATGCCTGATGCCTCTAGTCTTTTCTGTTCTACATGTAAAGGTATATAGCTTTTTAGGTCGGTGGGATCGGTATCGGCGGATACTCAAAGCCAAAGCATCGGGATCGGTATCGAAAATGAAAAAGCTGGATCGGTGCATCTCTAGTTAGGTCTTGTTCTGTCAACATGACAAAGTTTGTTAAAAAGTGTAAGCACTAACAGGGAACTCGGAGAGCGCAGACCTCAGCCAAGGCCAAGTGCCTGATCTTACAGTGTTAATGAAAGTGAAAAATGAGTCATGATCCACCCTGGGCTTTGGATCTGCTCCAAACTTAAATGGGCTCTTTCTTGACCCACGCTTTGTCCTCACACCAAGTTCTATGAAAATCGGGCCAGAAGCTTTTCTGTACTCTGACAGACAAACCTAACAGAACACATAACTTCCTTGGCTGAGGTGTAAGTATACCGTAACTCTGAACAGTTGTTTGATCAGCGCAAAGAAATTAGTTCTCCCTTTATTATCCGCTGTGATCTCATGTGACGAACAAAGGCTGTGAAGGTCACTGATGATCTGTCAGATGTGAATTAGGCATTAGGTCACACCGTTATCACGACTGTTCCACAAGCTTAAGCAATGATCTCACTAATCACAAGACTGCATGTATATAGCATGATTTTGTGCACACACAGTACAGACTGGAATCACAACGACTGTTTTAAAAAGAATTTCCCACTTCATTTTTTTATTCTGTTTAAAGATATACTAAGCAAGATTTTCCTATGAAACAGTGTATAGACTCATACAGAGGTAATCCCTCTCAAACATCACTTATGACCCACTAGAAGTGAGTGGTGGCGTATCTTTCTGCAGACACTGAGGGTTTTTCTGTGCCTGGGACATTTATGTGTGCGTGTACCTCCACAGCGCTTAGGTGAGGTTGGGGCTTTGTGAAAAGGTAGCGACCAGGTGCCGAACCATCAGCAACAGGCATCCAAGAGACACAGCACGGAAAAGACGCAATTACAGCAAGGGGGAATGCCAAACGCGTGAAACTGGAGGTGGCTTTTACTTTTACTTTTGCTGGTGACCATGTTTACAACCCGTAACCGACAATCCTGCATCGTATACCTTTATGATTCTAGTCTAAAAACCCAGTGTGTAGATGATTCCCTAACGTGGTTGTTAGATATGAGTAAGACCAGGATTCTTTACTTGTCAATGACAGATGAGACTGTGGAGGAAGTAAAACTTATGATTAGTTTGGTTACTTCTATGACTCTTACTCACACTGGGCTCCCTTCTGTAGAAAAAAATTTTCTGGGGACCCCCTGAAACTCCTGGGTTCCTGGAACCACTGCTCTCGATGGTCAAAACTACAGAAACTTCAAGAACAGCTGTTTAAAAACAATGTCTCTACAGTATTTATCCCATCCTCATTCTTGGCTTCCCTTTGCCCTTTCAAACTGTGTCTGACTTGATTCAAAGCCCAGTCTGTGATAAAACAAGCCCAATAGTAGGGAAAAAAGGGCAATAAATCAATTACTGAGCAATGAAGGCTTCATAAATAACACTTCAGAGTCGAGCCTACAAATGAGATTACACCCAGATATAGCGGTTTGTGTAAATCCTGCTTTTATACGCAGCCAGAATACAACAACATTGTGTCAATTAAATTTCTCTTTGCACGATAGATGGAAAATTTGTGGCAAAAAGACGACACCACAACCTCTCGAAATCCCCTCTGCAGAGCAGCATCATTTTCTGTATCACTTCCCCTGTAACGGTGTGAATCATAGATTGTGTGTGCTTGTCTTTGTTCGTACGGCCAAACAATCATTCATCCTCCACTTCAGCCTCATGACTCACTTCTCTTAATCACTCCATAGTCACGGGATCCCTCTGGGGTAGCTACTCTACATGCTCCCCCCCTCCAGCGCTCACCCCTAATCTTTCCAGAAATTCTGATCTTGTGCCTAAGAAGCAGCACAAAGAGGCTTACACAACGTATAGCACTCATGCACGGTGCCACCTCCCTGGAATGTGAGAAACCTCTGAGGCGATGTCTCTTGGTCTGTGGGGATGATTTTAGCGGGTCCTGCATGAGAAATGTATGAGCACTGTATCTTAGAGAGGTTTCAAGGGTCAGACATGATGTAAGTTTTCCAAGCCAGCCACAATATTTCTGCTCATGAGCTTGGAAAGATTCAGAACATGTTTAAACTTGTGATTTCCTCCTTCAATCACCCACTTTGATTAGAAATAAAGCTTTTTTATTACACTACTGGATTTTATTGAGATTGTGGGATCTTCATAAAACGTCAAATAAACTTTCCATGGGTACAGTAGTTAATTGCATTATATGATTTTGAAAAGACAGTTCCAACCAGTGGGATATGAAGAGATAATCCGCAGATAATTTGATCATTTGTTTGATTTTCTTCAAATAATTCTCAACATCTCTGTACCCAGGTTACTGTTATGTAATCTTGTTCAAAATGTGTTTTCTCACAGCGAAAATCAGCACTGTTCACTGATACCTTTGCAATACTTGATTTATCAGGAAATGAAGTGGGAGCTGATGCTGAAAAAATGACGCAAAGGGATGACCAAACAAAGGGTAGGTAAAATTCTTAGGAACATTCCCTACTGGTTGTGGAGAACACAGGAAATCTAGCTCACACTGTGAGTCTCGGCCTGATGAATCAGAGGATAAATCAAAGCTGGATGCTCACTGTTATATTCTAATACATAGACTTGGCTTGTTTAGTTTAGCAGGCTTGACAGAGTACATAACCACATGGATGGATTACTGAAGGGGCCTACCGGGCATGGACACAGGCAGACACAAAAAAACTACAAAGAGGCAGAATGTGACCGCAAAAGACGCAAAACTATCTACAAAACCAAACACCCAATTACCTCAAAGAGAAACAAAACAACTACAAAGAGACAGCAAATGACCAAAAAGTCACAAAACTATGTAAGAAAATCCCCTACAAAATTACCCCAAAGACACTAAACAACTACTAAGGGAAAAACCAAACACACAATGGTCCGAGAAAGACACAAAACAACAACAAGAAGGGGGAAAGAAATCAAAAAGAGAAACAAAATAACTACGGAGACGGAAAATGAACTCAGATGCGAAATAAGTACAGAGACAGAAAAAGACCAGAAAAGTCACAAAGCTATCTACAAAGACAAAACCAAACACACAAATTTACCTCAAACAGACACAAAACAACTACTATGGGGCAAACTACAACAACAACTACAAAGACACACAACAAACCTATTAAGAAACACAAAATAACCAAAAAAGGACATAAAAAAGACGTCAAAGAGAAACAAAATAACAACAAAAATGGGAAAACCAGAAAGAGAAATGAAACAAGACAGAAAATGACAAGAAAAAGTAACAAAGAAAGACACAAAACAATAACTAGGGGGCAAATAACTACAAAGAGACGAAATAACTACAAAGAGACAGAAAATGACCTCAAAAGACACAAAACCATCCACAAAAACAAAACACGGTTACCTCAGAGACACAAAATGACCACATAGGGGGAAAAACAAACAAACAAAAAAAGACTACAAAGTCACAAAAAAAATACTAAATGACTTCAAAGAGACACAAAACATCTACTAAGGGGCAAAGAACTACAAAGAGACACAAAATAACCCAAAAATACACAAAATGACCTCAAAGAGAAACAAAATAACTACAGAGACAGAAAATGAACACAAAAGACAAAAAACTATCTAAAAACCCCAAACAAACAAAAAAACAAAACAAAAACACAAAATTACCACAGAGAGACACAAAGTAACAACAAAAGGGGGTAAAACAACCAGAAAAGAGAAACAAAATGACTACAGAGACATAAAAACCACAATATGAAGAGACATTGTGAGGCAATAATCACCACAACGTCTGTGTGTGTGTGTGTGTGTGTGTGTGTGTGTGTGTGTGTGTGTGTGTGTGTGTGTGTGTTTTTCCATTCCTGTGTAGTAGAGTCGGTGGGCCCTGTGTCTCATAATCCGTTCATATGCATGACTAAGCTGTTTGAGAAAACAGGACAAATCCAGATGTGTGATGCTTTAAGATATGTGTTTAATATGAGAGGTGATCAAATTTAATGTTTTTGTTTTTTTTGGAAGATATTTTTTGGCCATTTTGCCTTTAATGGACAGGACAATTAAGTGTGAAGGGGGTAGAGAGAGAGAGAGAGGGGATGACAGGCAGCAAAGGGCCACAGGCTGGACTCGAGGTCCGGCCGCTGCGGTAACAGCCTTGTACATGGGGCGCCTGCTCTACCACCAAGCCACCGACGCCCCATCAAATTTAATGTTTATTGATTTTGTCACGTGTATTGTGTGTAATGCCTAGCTGATGACAAAAACAAGAAAAACTGATTTTGGGATGGATGGAGGAACGTACTGGACCCCACACACAAATCAGACTCATGTACATGATAGAAAGAAGAAAACCACAGATGTGAAACAACAAACAGGAAAAAGCTTTAGAATAAAAAGAACGAGGAAGTGAAAAGTGGATGTAGATACTGCAATTAAAGAGACCATGACAGTGTTGCAAATACAAACACCCACAGGCCAGCTCTCTCTCTCTCTCACAGTAATCAAATTACACATCAGCCACAAACAGCCGATAAAGTTTATCCTCAAAAATCCATTTCCTGTGATGGACACAGAGGAGAGCTGGCAGCTATGGACAGACATGGTGACTTTGCTAATATGAGGCAACACAGCCAAAGTTCACTTTGATACAAGGCTAAATATTTACTCTGGCTAAACTCTGATAAGGAGTCAGAGTTCAGGCTGGTTGACTGACACCATTACACCTCATTCAGAGTCCCCTGACCCCAAGAGTCACATTATTGGGAACTGTTACTCACTGCTTTCCAGAAATTATTTTACTTTTAAATAAATGACCTTTGCAGAGTTAAACTATTTTAGGATGCAGTAAAATGAGGAAGTATAGTGATGGCCTGGAACTAGGGCAGGCTACCAGGTTGTTTATCAAGTCCTGACTGTGATTTGAGGGATGTAAAGATTAAAGCGCACAAGAGCGCACGGAATAACAACACCTAACGAGGATCGACATAAAAAGGCAAAGCGGTGCTATAACAATTAAGCAAACATGTTTCAGTCCCTAGGCAGCCTCAATTCAAATCTCTGCAGGTGAAAACAACACCGCGCCCTTACCCAAAATATCAAGCTGAGGAAGAGGAGGACGCTCTTAGACGTGAAAATCCCGCAGTCCATGTTGTCTGGCGGAGATGAGGACACTGGAGAAGGACCGTGGAGTCGTTGTAGCGCAGTTTATATCTGGCAGACCTCACCGAGCTGCTTCTCCTGCTGTTTTAGTCACAAGTTCTGGCTGCAGTGAGTGTGATCACATGGTCACATGCTCTGGGGAGGAGAGCGATGTAGCAGAGCAGGTCCTACAGCCTCTCAGCTCCTCCACCCCTCTGCTGGGAGGCTGCATCACATCACACACCACTCCCACAGAGGAGGAAGAGGGGGGGAAATCCCACAGACATAAATCATTCAACAACAGACATGAAACTGGTTTTAGCACTTTGACAACATGCTGGCAAAACATTTTAATACTTAGCTATGGACACACTTTTATCATGATTTATTAAAGGAGCAGTATGTGGGATTTAGTGGCACCTAGTGGTGGAGACTGCAGATTGCAACCAGACATTTCCTTTGGTTTTCATTGTCTGAAAGGTTTTTTACCAGCAGATGAATTATCCACAGAGGTCTGTCCCTCTACAAAACAAATCAAGCAGGTGATTTTAACCAGAAAAAATACAAATTACAGATACTGATCAGGTCCTCGACCAGCTGGTGCCCGCCACCTTCCGCCTGTCTGATGGATCACGTTGGCATGCAAGCCGGCTTCAAAAGGTGGCACCGCCCCCCATCACAGACCCAGGAGCTGACGAGGACTCGGACTCTGTGGTCGGGGACCTCGACTTCCCTGCTGAGCAGCTGCAGGCTCCAGCTGGGGACCCACCTGAGAACCCCTGGCTGCCAGAGGCATGCCCAGGTCCAGGTCAGGGTCAGGTCAACTTACCTCACAAACTTTCTAAACTGGTGTTCAGGGCGTAGTCTGAATGAATAGGCAGAATGATCCTCAAGACTGTGCTGTCGGAAATAATGTCTGGTGGAAGAAGTCAAGAGGTGTGTTAAAGCACAATGAAGTTGTACGTATTGAACGTAACATCCCTCTCCAAAATAAATGAGCCAGATGATTTAAACCAGAAACAAATACAGAGAAAGGAATTTAACTTTACAAATTTTTCTGATGCTGTTCAGCTTGTTGCAGACATATGTTAACGTGTGCTTGCCTTTTTTCTCTGATAACTTAAGATCCAGACGTTCACGCGTTTTTTCCGTGAGCCGAATTATCCGCAGAGGTCTCCTCCTCTCTAAAAGAAATGAACCCGCTGATTTAAACCAATGAATACTCTGAGTAAAGCAGTTTTACATCACAGTGTTTTTCTGACAGTGCTTGCTGCACAGGGGCTGCTAACCACAGTAGTCGATGTGCAAACGCGAAAACACTAATGGCCCTTTGAAAGCCAATGTTGTTTTTACGTTCTGGCTTGACATAAACCCTTTTGCTCCGTGGGGAGCATAGGTCATTCATGAACTTCCTCCAGCTGGTTCAGTGTTGGGCGATCTTCTCCGCTTCCTTCCAGGATGTTCTTGATTCCTTGAGTTCAGCCTCGACAGACCTTCTCCAGGTGTTCGTTGGTCTTCCTGGCTTTCTTTTCCCCTGTGGGTTCCAGGATAAGGACGGTCTGGTCGTGTTGGAGGGAGGTTTCCTCAAGGTGTGTCCAATCCAGCCCCATTTCTTTTCTGTTCTGGGCTACTGTAGCAACATGGCAGTGCTAGCTGGCGATCTCCATGGACGAGGACCTGCTCCCTATGTATTTATAAATGGCTCATTCTATGGCAATGATTCATTTTCTCAGGTGATTATACACTAAAGAGAACATACCTATCATAATATAATCCATTTCTGCCAATATATCTCCCTAAATCCCACGCACTGGACCTTTACTTCTGAGCTATGAATACACTTATCTTGATTTAATATGCCATAGGATTTGCTTTGTTTGTAAAATACAACTTTTTTGTTAGTTTTTGAAATTAAAACTACAAATGCACCCTCATTCAGCTTTTAAATTGTATTTTTTTTTTAAGTTATTCATGACACAACAATCGTACCACAATCTTTGTCTTATCAACCACATGATTTACATTTCACAGGAATTGTGAGGCGATCATGAATCTGTGGATTCATTCATAAAGGTCATTGGATGACAATACCCCCCCCTTCTGCTCCTCAGCAGTTAAAAGCAAAGGTCTCGTCTGACACATAAGAGGTGACTGCGAGAATAAATCACCGTTGACATTTCCTGTAACTAAACAATGGTTTCATTAACACTACTTGTGGAGAGGTTGGAGGCCTTTTATCTGCTGAAGTGAATGTCAAAGTTGTTTCACAGACACTGGTTGATACTTGTGATTTCATCCACCAGCACCACATTTAACTCAAGTTACTTACTGAGGAGGTTTGTGGGAGCACAACACAGCAGCTGTTCTGACCATGACATGGATAAAGACACATTTGAAACAGTTTCAGTGACTCTTTGCTCAAGGAAGTAAAAGTGTTTACTTATTTATGGGGACAACAAAATCTGACCCAAGCCGCATAATGATAAAGGCATGTGTCTAAGGGAGTTCCTCTAACTCTCTGTCCAAGTTCCCCATTGAGATTCAGACAAGTTTATCTGATCTGCCATGTCAGTCCAGTGTTTGAGTGGATTTAAAGTTACACACTCTTCATCTAAAACACACACATCTATGACCTCCAGTAGACAGCTTAATATGTAGGTAACTAACCTGCCGCTGACAGTCTGTCTACAAACAGAACATTTTTACTGAAGCTTATTCTACTCACTCTCTTATGTACCGTGTGTGTGTTTGTGTATTTGTGTCTAACAGGAGGAGGCGCTATCACTGCACCACAGAAGGCAGGAGTACATCTGCCAATCTCCTCCCTCCTTCTCCCTCTCTCTCTCGCTCTCTCTCTCTCTCTCTCACACACACACACACACACAGAAACCTACTTTATCTCACATGAAAAAACACATACAAGTAGAGGGCACAAAAGAGAGACGAAAATAAAATCTCTATGGTTTGAATAGAAAAGTTTAAAACAAATAATATTGCGGTGTAGCCCAGGTGCCAGGTCATGTTTTAAGTTCAAGATTTCAAGTTTATTTTCCAACTCAAAGTGATTTAAAGGCACATTTCATGAATTTTGGGGACAAAGACAAAAATAAATTCAATGTTTTTTTGCTGTTGTTAAAGAGATGTTCTCACTGAATGTTTGCACACACATCAGACAAATAATTATGCAAGAAATCACAAAAAAATGGTTTAATCATCAACAACTCAAACTCTTGAATCTTGTAATATCATTCACATAAATATGTGAAAATACTTGTGAGAGGGTGATTAAAGAGATTATTGATTGTGCACAAATGTGACCAAAAAAGGAAGAAAAAGAAACACAAAATAGTTAAATAATAAAATAAAGTCCTTTTTTATGTTTGAAATATGACTGGATTTCAATTTTATCTAATCTTCATCCTATGTGCTGTTAATTTACTGACACCTCTACAGACTGAATAAAGGGAGTCCCATGAATATACAGACTGATGCCACTGATTATAGTTTATCTTATTTTATTATTATTGTTTTTGCACAATTAAAACATAAAAAGGCAAGAAAAATTAATTTGAAAAAATACAGTGCAGGGAGAAGAAGAATTCGAAAGTACAGAAAGATAAAGAACAATACATAAAATAATACAAACTACTAATAGCAAAACATGTTTGATTGCAAAAAAGCAATAATAATAATATCCATTCATTGATTGATTTATTGATTATTTGGCGCTTGCTTAAATGAATCTATCTCGAAGTAGTTGACAGTGCGCGATTTTTTTAAAATGACATCATAATCTAGATGCAGTTATTAATAATAGGTTGTCAAACCATGGACTGCTCTTTAAAAAAAACACTGTTTTTTTTAATATAAATGCAGACACACTGATGTGAATTCATCCCTCACTGGTCTTATAAAGATAAGACAGGTCAGAAAAAGACCCGGGAAATTAATTTTAAAGCCGTTTTTGTGCCGCTCCTCTTTACAGACTGATAACTCTTATTTTGGCTGAGGTCCATCTCACCATTAAGGAGACTTACAATAGCTTACATTTATTTTTTACTACATAACATATGATATCAAAACTTATACTTTCTGTTCTTTAACTTCTCTTACCCCACATTATTATTAAAGCTGTCCCGCCTCTGCGTCTCGGGAATTCTTATCTATGTTGAGACCACTATATGAGGGGTCTGCAAGGCCACTGTGTTTCTTTGCTCTTCTTTAAATGTAGTTAATTAACAAAAAAGGCTGAAATGAAACTAAGTTTTGGAGCCAGTATGTCAGACACACCGCTATGGAAGCCTATTCATTTGGAAAAGTCTGTACTTGATTGCTAAGTGGGTGTAATCTTGTTAAAATACCCAAAATACGCGTCTCAAATTACACTTCACAGCCGTCATCTTGTAATTACACAGTAAATGCTAATATGTTTTTATTAAACTGCTGAATAAAAAGTATATAGAGAGAAAGTTAAGATGACATTGAATCTTATGGTGTGGTTTTTATACAGATATCCAACATTTTACGCAGGGATTTTATTGGATAATCCAGCTGGAGAAAACACAAACTTTATCAAGTTTGAGAGACAGAAGGGGCGCGCGGTGGTGGGGAGGTTCACTCTACACGGTTCTCATGTGGGCTTTAAGACGCGTGAACCTGTCAAGGGGCCAGCAGAGATATCACTCTGTCCTCCTCTTGTTGTGGATCTCACTCACAGCTGACATTAGTGCTATAACAATGGCTTCTGCTGCAGCTGGTATGCCCGCTGTGGCAGTGCAGGCTCCGGTTCCGGGCAAATCTCCCAAGAAGAAAGCCAAGGTGTCTCAGAAGAAGGCTAGTCCTACAGTGTCAGACCTGATACTGAAGGCAGCGGCCTCTGCAGGACGCGGCGGTCTGTCCCTGCCAGGCCTGAAGAAGGCTCTGAAGGCCGGGGGATATGACGTGGAAAAGAACAAAACCAGACTCCTCATCGCCATCAAACGCTTGGTGGCCAGCAAAACCCTGGTCCGAAACAAGGGCTCCTTCAAGCTGAACAAGAACCCCCCAAAACCTCGTAAGAAGAAGGTGACCAAGAAGAAGCCAAAAAAGCCCAAGAAGCCCAAGAAGGCCAAGAAGGCCAGCCCCAAGAAGAAAGCCAAGAAGGCACCTAAGAAAAAGAAGGCCGCTGCATCCAAGAAGGTAAAGAGTCCTAAGAAGGTCAAACCCAAGGCCGCCAAGGCGGCTAAACCCAAGGCTGCTGCCAAGCCTAAGGCTGCCAAGGCTGCCAAACCCAAGGCTGCTGCCAAACCCAAGGCTGCCGCCAAACCTAAGGCTGCCAAACGGGCTGCTGCCAAGAAGTGAAAACTCTCTTAATGGACAGTGAATGCGACCAAACGCCTTTCTGGTGGCGTTGAATTCATGTGTGGACCAAAATGCTGCATTCATTCCAAGAACTTGAGCTTGCTTTGGCGATTTTACAGTTTTTCTATAGAGAACACTGAACCTGCTGTTTTGTCACCATATGCTGTGGTTTGTAAAGAATGTTATAGCAGTTGTAGAAAATAATAAACCTATTTTAATTTATAGAGTGTGTCGTGTGATTTTATCCCAGTTTTGAACAAATGATAATAGCTGTGACAAACTATAGCCTAGAGCATTTTATATATTCTGTCTTTGTGCAGGAACTTCAGCTATTGTGAAACAGAAAAAAAAACAAGTCCAATAAGCCTTTACTGTTGTCAGATATAGCTCACATCACCTCGCAGTGTTTGCCTATAGTTGCATTATTTAGTTCTGAATACTATCTTGTCAGTCAGCACCACCGACTCCAATATCTCACGCAGAAAAATAAGTAAGCTGTGGGTCAGTGTCCATGGCATTTACAAGACTTTGTGCTGACAAACTCACAGCGCAATGTGAGTAACTATGTGTCTCTACAGCTGTCAGTAAAGACCCAAGATGATTAATAGTATTAAGTGTCGGGAATCTGAATGAACTGCTTACTATTGAGTAGGGAGCAGTGACAGAGTGAGCAGGAGGATGATTTCGCACAGTCATTGACACACAGTAGCGCAGAAGAGGAATGTTTTGGAGCGGCGCTTTTACGCACCGTTACGCACGGGGATCGACGCGTCCAGCACTGTTTATTCCAACATATTCTAACACTAATACTGTTAGAATATGTGTCAACAGCTATTGTGACAAACGACCTTGAATAAAACGTGTTTATACGTCTGCAATTAGGCCCAAATGAAGAAGAAACGCCGTCTGATTCCGCCAACTTTTGTCGCGAACAGACGGTTTTCAGAGTTTGTTAAAAAAAAAAAAAAGTAACCTGGATTGGAAACCCTGCACTACAATGTGTGACATTTCTGTCTGCATTGTTTGCGCCAATTTGAGGCGGTGATTGGTATCAGCAGACAACAGTGAGGGGCCAGGCTGGACGCAACACAACAGCTGGTGACACTCGCAGCTAATCATCACTGACAAAAATTAGGCTTTACGGGCGTGACCAGCTGTGTTCGTTGGTGCTTCTCTTATCTTGAGGAGACAAAACACATGGCGGGGTTTCAGCGCGGGTGACGCGATAGGCTGATGAGAGTAGGAAAACCATCCTCATCCAAAATGATAACATTTTGGCGGCAGATGAAGAGAATTAATTTGCCATGATGAATTTGCACAGGTGAACTCCAATGATTCACATAGCCTAAATAAAACAGTTAAGGTAAGGCATGACAGAAGCTACGATCTACATTCACACACCAGTAAAGTCTTTTGATACATGCAGAAGCAGTGAGGTGCTGAGCCCGTTAAGTGGAGGCATTTCATATAGGATGTAGTGACTCACACAGCTGTAAAGTGCGTCAGTTGTATGGTTATATGTTGCCACCTACTGGTCAAATTCAGTAATAATACATTCAGCGAGGCAGCCACAGTGAGGAGGGTCTGTTGGCCACAGAGGTTCAACTCAGGTCCTTTTTCAATATAGACATATTTTACTGTAACAAGTAAAATTTGGCAACCATGGATCATTTTCATTAAATGTTCTCCTATGCAACACAAATTTTACTTTTCCAACATAAACCGTCATTATACAGAATCTTTAATATGTAATCAAGAGAAAGACAACCGCAATTTAGTAAGTTAATAGGACAAATTTCCATGTAAACTAGCAAATATTTAGTTTGTCTATTTAACATTCTAATATAAGATCAAATGAAAAACGTCAGCATGAAGAGAAGTAATTGAAAAAGCCGTATCTACTAAATCCTGAGGCATTAGGCCTCACTTTAAAAGCTGCTTTTGCACAAAAAATGTATTTGCATAAGGACTGGGTTTTATTCAAGTTATTGGAAAGTACTCATCCACTGTTTTGCAAATTTAACCTTGTCATATGGGTCCAGTGTTTTTGCAGGAAGTAAAGCAGAGATGGTTATGCTTTCAGTTTAATCCTCTTGAGGACAGAGACGAAGTTTTGCAGCAGGTTAAATGGTTTAATTTTGTCATATGGTTATAAGGTTAGATAGCTTTTGTATTGATGATTGTACATCTTATATTTATAATTACATTTTTTTGTCTAGTAATTTTTGTAACTTTTGACCCATGGATACATTGCTGCTTTTATTTATTTATTTATTTTACTGAGGCTTGTAAGGTGTCCTTGAGTGTTTTGAAAGGTGCTTATAATAAAATGAATTATTATTATTATCATTATTATTATTAATTCCAATACTGTGATTGAAGGGAAACCAGTTTTTGGAAGAGTCTTTGCAGGGTGTTCTGTATATAAATGACTTTGTCAATGAAGGAGGAAAACTTGTGAGTTACAACCAATTCACTGAACTGTATGGCACTACCTGTTCTCTCCAATCCTTTAATCAATTGGTTCCTGCTTGTAGAATGCACTTGAAGAGATAAAATAATGATGAAAATTGCAAACTGTTAGTTTGTCAGCCAGCCAGCTATAAAAAAAAATCACAGGTGGTTGCAAAACAGGAAGATAAACAAAAACGTTTATAATTGATACTTTAGACTTCCCTATACTATGGAAAGTGTTTTTTTTTGTGGTAAACACTGTTGACTCATTCACAAGGTGTTTTCAATTGAAAATAATTTATATCTTTCTGGCTACTAGAAAAATGCTAAAAATTTGTGGTATTAGAGAAACAGATGAATGCCGGTGTTGTGTTTCAGAACCAGAGTCAACAGTCCATAATTTTTGGTATTATAATATTGTATCTGCATTTTGGGGTGAGGGTAAAAAATGTGCTCAAAAATGAGTTTAAACGTGGAACTGGATCTCTTCTCTGTGATGCTGGGGGATGTCACAGAAAGTTCATTTATAACGCAACTGGAGTAGAATCTTTAAACATCTACAGCAGGGGTGTCAAACATATGGCCCAGGAGCCAGAACCAGCCCGCCAAAGGGCCCAATCCGACCCTCTGGATGACTTTGCACACCTAATGTTGATGCACATGTGCAGGCTGAGAGCTTTCAGGAGTAATTTAAACTGTGAGCAGATACTTCATGTAAAACTCTCACCAGAACACAGCTCTCTGAAATAACAATAAGTACTTTCTGTGGTCATATTTAAAGATACTGAACACTGTGCAAAATATCGTCAACCAGCAGCTTCAGTTCAGAAGAATCTGTATCAGACTTCTGTCATAAAATATTATTAATGAAACCCTGCTGCTGAGGCACTGACCAAACTTCAGATTGTAAGGCAGGGGATGACGTAACCTGCTTCTTCAATAGCTTCTGCTTCAGTGGAAAATATGAATAAAAGTCACATGTAATGAAAGTGAGTAGCAGACTGACTGGAAGCAGCAAAATTAGACATACTGTTGAATTTGCACATATTTTTCTTTCTTTGTTTGGTAAATGGATGAACGTTTTCAGAATGACGGAATAATTTGGAGGGGATGATATTTATAAGTTAATATGTAGTGGTTTCACTGGTTGGGCCCACTTGAGATCAAATTGGGCTGTATGCGGCCCCTGAACTAAAATGAGTTTGACACCCGCGATCTATAGATTTAAGGGCTTCCTTAAACACCAGTTATTTTGGAAGGATATTATACAAATAACAAAGGTCATTGAGATGGAAAAAAAAATTACTGAAGCTGAGGGGTGGTGAGAAAAGATATGTGGTCTAACTTGGAACAGTGTCTGGTTTCTGCTCTTATCTCTGCAAGAATACATTTGTGTGTGTGTTTGTTTTCTCAACTTGTACTTGTTGCAGTTAAGCTAGTCTGGAATATTGTTATGCCAATATGACATTTCTGTTGACTCTTTTCCCCCTTTGTTGTGTGAGGTGCATTGTCTGGTCTTTGTCTGCTGTTTGTTTTTGAGATGATAGGGTGCTGTTTGTCTGTGTATCAGTTGAGCATACACTGAGCTCCGCTTTGAAATGCAAAAAAGTGAAAAAAAGAAAAGAAAATGACAACACAAGCTCCCTCCGACCTCGTCACATATTGACGTTTGGTTTCCACATCCACAAACGACAAACAACACATTGTAGATGTTCTTGGAATTCTGCCTGTTACATGCGTTGTCTCCTTTCAAGATACACTTCCTTTTACACAGGAAATTTACCGTTTACATACAGTCTCTTTCAAATTAAACACACTGCACCTCAAATTGATGTTTTTTCCCCCTTCAACAACTAATGCACGTGGTTAGGTTTAGGAAAAAAAGAACAGGGTTTGGCTTTATAATCTTACAGGACACAAACACCGCTCTCTCGGATGAAAGTCGTGGTTTGTTGGACCCAACTGTCCCTCTGTCCCAACACACCCCACTCTCCCCTACTACGCAGTGAAAAAGAATAATAAACTAAAATGTATTTTGCTGTTTTAAAAAACAGGATCTCTTATATATCAGTCACTTGAAAGATGAAAAACAGCAGAGAATCTGTTTTTAAACAAAGGTGCACTTGTTACTTGATACAGCACATTTTTGAGTCTTATCACCTGTGGTTATTTTAGTCTGAACATACTTTCCAGAGGTGGATTGTGGGAGGCAGGCAGCCAGATAAGTTTGAATATCATTTATTTATGCCATGTTACATATTAACCCTAAATAAATAATGAGAAACTTGGTACAAGTCAAAACATTATACTATACTTGTATTGTTCTACATTTAATTTGTATTTATTCTAATTCTAATATAAGTCCAGTTCAGTTCAGTCCTACATGTGTATTTTTGTTTTTGTAGCTTGACTGTTTGGTGTTGATGTTGGGAGGTGACTCACAGTCAGAAATTTTCCAGACATTCCCAGTGACACCCGCTCATGTGACAGTTCGCATACCTTGTGGAAACAAAGCCACTTCCTTTAACTTATATCTTGTTTGTTATTTGCTTTCTGTTCCCGTTGACAAGAGGAAGTTGTGAACTTTTTTGCAATTACCTTAAAAGTAGAAAGATCATATCACCAGAACACATATTCAGAGCAGCGTACCATTAAGCTCTGGTCTGCTGGGTTTCTCTTGAACTTAAGTTTCATTTCCCCTTAAACTCAAACACACTCTCGTGCGCACTTCAGCACTTTTTTTCCCCCTTTCCCAGCCCCACTGCTTTCAGATTTGTAGCAGTTAGTGTGTTAGGAGGGGTAAAATGAATGAACCAAAATATATAGATGACATGTTGTATATTTAAAAAAACAACAACTGCCGACATATGTGTCTTTTGTTTTCTTGACAAATCATGGCTGAGGTGTTTGTCCTCAGGCTGTACGGTGGTCTCATATAAGTACAGTCATATAAGTTCATTTCAGTGCACTCAGCTTTGGTCATGGCAGGAATACACTGGCTGACAAGTCACATCTTTAAATCACTTGAAAGTTTTGACAACATAAATCATAATTATTGCAGTGTATAAAACACAGTTTTAATGGTTTTTATTATATGTTTTATGATGTTGCCTGTAAATGTGGCTGGATTATACTGTGAAGTGATTTTTCTGAGTTAGAAAATAAGCTTATAGGTTTAACTTAGGAGGAGCAGTCTACTCAGGTATAACTCTGAAAGTCAGGGCTTCCCATTTTTGGCCAACTGAGTTCCTTTTTTCTCTCAATAAGTAGTCTGAAGTGCATATATACTTTGAGGTTAATAAAATACAGACATGGAAGTGAAAGTAAAACCTCATCTTCCCCACCTATTCTTGAACAAGATTTTCCTGTTTGTCATATGATAAACTGCATACGAGGAGGAGCAACTTGGTTTGAACCTTATGTGCAGCTGTATTAGCCCCGTCTGCCTCAGTCATCATGAAGGCAGCACTGACCCTCCTGGCTCTCTCCCTCCTACATGTCTGCTCCCCTGTTCCCATCAGCCGCCCCACCAACTGGCTCAGACAATGTCGCGCCTCCACCAACCTCTCCATCACAGCATTAGAGGTGCTGCCGGGTGGAGGCTGGGACAACCTCCGGAACATGGACATGGGTCGGGTCATGAACCTCAGCTACTTCCAGTGCCAGACCAGTGAGGACGGACTCTATCTGATCCCAGATGAGGTGTTTGTCATCCCCAACAAGGAGACGGGCGTGGAGACGAACTCAGAGATAATCGGCTCCTGGCTGGAGCAGAAAAGCTCTACATCTAACAGCATAAATGCAGACGTATCTTTCCTGTCTTTGCTGAATGGAAAATTCTCTACAGAGAACAAGAGGATGAAAACCCACCAGGTCAAAGACTCCTCAACTACAACCAGAGTGCAAGTAAGTTTCTTTTTTCTATAGTTTGGGTGAATAAAATAAAAAGATGTTAGTAGCTGTGCCAGCAATTATGGATCAAGACCTAAAATGATCTTCCAGTTTTTTTGTTTATGTGTAAAAAAAGTACTACTTCACCATGGATTGCGCATAAATTCCCCCCATTGGAAATTTTTTGAAACTTAACAGCTAAACTGGCTATTTTAGAGCAATTTACAACAACAACAAAAAATGTAGATAAGGAACTCTCCAAGTTTTGATGACTGAGTGCAATTATAGGAAGCCACTGCTGCACAGATAAAGTGCACTTACCGTGACTTTTTAATGACCTTTTTTATGACATATAAAAGCTGTAACAGTCAGCAGTGATTAAGCCTATAAAACACTCATATACATTCCACTTTTCCCTGACTTCATACAATTGAAAATAATGAAATAGAGACAGTACAGTGTTAAACATAGATTGCACCCACAGCAGTCCTGCAACAGTTTCTGCTGGGGTGCGGCCATTTGCACAAACCACATGCAGAAATGAAGTACACTGTAAAACCTGAACTAGTAGTAATAATAATGGCAATTTCTTAAGTTTGTTTATGGTCATAATTGCATTTGCTGATGATTATTTCAGATGGTGGTGTGTGGTTAGCTTTCATGGTGTGAGGGGGGTCATTTCTACCGAGCTTGAACAGATGTTACAGATGTCACTTTAAAAAGTAAATGAAGAAAAGTTAAAACAAAACTAAAAAACTGAAACAAAGACAACCTAACCTAATGACGTACTCTTTTTCCTCAAAGGTTCGTAACTTCATCTACACAGTGAAGGCTTATCCAGACTTCACTCTGGACACACGTTTTGCTCAACAAGCCAAAGAGATCGCTGATGCGATTGAAAACAACCAAACAAGGAACGCAGACTATCTCTCAGAGAAGATGGTGCTGGACTACGGAACCCATGTTATCACTAGTGTTGATGCCGGGGCTTCTTTGGTGCAGGAAGACTACCTCCGTTCGTCATATGTGTCTGACAATGTGTTACAGAGTTCAACTATCTCAGCTCAGGCAGGCTTAAACTTTTTTGACAAGCTCAAGTTTGATATAAGCAGTCAAAACACCCAACAGAGCTCATCACTCACAACGTATCAGACCAATATTACATACTCTATTACCCAGAGCCATGGAGGCATACCTTTCTATCCTGGCATCACTCTGCAGAAGTGGCAGGAAAGTACAAAGAACAACCTGGTTGCTATTGATCGGTCTGGATTTCCCCTCCACTACTTTATAAACACCAACACTTTCCCTGATTTGCCGCAGCCTACAGTTGGCAAAGTGGCTGTTGCATTGAGTCAGGCCATAGAGCGATACTACAGGGTCAACACGCGGCCTGGATGTGTCGACGTCAGCTCCAAGAACTTTAACTTCCAGGCCAACATTGATGATTCATCCTGCGAGGGCCCTGCTACAAACCTCAGTTTCGGTGGTGTCTACCAAGTGTGTACTCCTCTCAGCTCAGATGCAGGTCCACTATGTGATGCCCTGGCCCAGAAAAACCCTGACACAGGCGACTTCTCCTGTCGTTCGCCTTACACGGCCACTTTACTCAGATCCGAAGCGAGACAGCAGGGTTACACTTCCTATGATTGTCATGATGAAAGATATAGTTGTGGGTTTTTGGGCCTATCACATTGCCATCGTCAAGTGTGCCAGGACAACTACCATGTTCGCTCTGCTCGCATCGACACTTACTGGTGCTCTGTCAGCGGAGAGGCCCCAGAAAACTCAGGGTTTCTGTTTGGAGGCATATACAGCCCCTCTCTCCTTAACCCCCTCACCAACACCAAAAGCTGCCCCCCAAACTTCATTCCAGAAAAGTTTCTCTCAGATGGCCAAGTGATCTGCGTGAGCAACGACTATGAAACTGGCACCAGATTCTCAGTACCATTCGGAGGTCTCTTCAGTTGTCAGTCAAACAACCCGCTTGCAGCGCATCAACGTCGCTGCCCTCCCAAGTTCAGTCAGCACCTCGCTACAGTGAGCGACGGCTGTGAAATTCTTTACTGTGTTCAGTCAGGACTGTTCACAGGTGGGCAACTGCTTCCGATCCATCTGCCTCCTTTCACTAAACCTCCACTTGTCAGTATGCAGGCCACAAACACGGTCATGGTCATGACTGAGGGAGAAAAGAACTGGGTCAGAGTAGGGCAGACCAAGGCGTGGAAACTGGCAAAACCAGAGGAAATTGAGGCGATGGTACGGAAGATTAACCCAGAATTGAATCAGATGACAGGTGGTGAGAAGGCAGGGGTAGCCTTTGGGGTAATGGGTATGATGGTACTGGTCATAGTGGCAGTAATTGTGGTGAAGAGAAGGAGAAGGCTGTCTGGGCTTAGAACAATGAGAGGCTATGAAGAAATACGTGAAGAGGTTGAGCATGATGAGGGAGAGAGGGAGACACAGCAAGGTGAGGCTTAGAGGCTTGGCACGCAGAGTCGGAGGTTTATCTGGTGTGACAGATTTTATCTTTAACTTCCTTGTTCATTGTCACATCAGAAATCAGTCACGCAACTTACAGGAGTGGGAATTTTTCACTTTTAAGGGCTCGGAGTTTGAATCAGTTGGACTTTGCATCAGTAATTACTGTTTTGAGGTGTCTTTGTAACTGAATAATAATTTACATAGCCACATTTTAAAAGCTGCTATGGATGATAAATGTTATAGCTTTAACAATCCGTTTATTGGTAGACATTTTTCCTGATAGCATTTGCATTTAATGATGTTGCTTTGTATTTTGCACATTAAAACCTGCTCATATTATGTCAAATCTAAGAAATGAGAGCAATCTGTCTTTGAAATCACCACATACTGTAGCACAAAGCAGAGGTACTTCCCAAAGGCAACAATGAACCAATGCTGCCCTCATGAGGCCAAGATGCATAAAATCATATAAACATTTTATACCCTGTTTAAGAACTTGTATGATTTGTATAACTTTGTACATTGTATCATTCATAAAATATGTTGTTTACAATTGTTTTTACATTGTTTTTTTGATAATTGATGATTGCCATGTCTCCCTATTGTGTGTGATTGTGTGTGTGTGTGTGTGTGTGTGTGTGGTATGGAGGGTGGGAGGGAGGGGCTTTCTTTGTAATTGTTTTTCTTTCTTTAATTGTGTTAATTGCTTTTAATTCTGTAAAGCACTTTGTGTTGCATGTCCGTGCAGGAAAAGCGCTCTACAAATAAAGTTGATTGATTGATTGATTGATTGAAACGTTTTGTGAAGCTTTAAGGAAGATTTATTAAATTTTGTAATTTTTTGTATCATGCAACTCTTCTGCACTGCACCTAACTACTAATTAAAGTGGCATAAAACAATGCAATGACTATGTCTTCATGTTTAAATAGTATTTATGGTTTTGTGTTGCCCCCTACTGGCTGGATTCAGGTAGCTGCAGTCTCGAAACAAAGGTTCACCTCAGGGGCCTGTTGTTCGAAACCTAGATAAGGGATTAAGCCGGGATATGTTGGTTATCCTGGTTTAATTTAGCGTTGATTCGGTTGTTTGAAAGCAGAGGCGCATATGTTGCCATGGATATTTATTCTGTGCACTTAGCCCGACCAGGCTAACAACCAGGCTTAGTTTAGCCTGGTGCCTTATCTGTCCAGTCAGCTGTCACTGTGATCGGAAATCAACGTGTTTTACTGTCATTTCATGTTCTTATGTACGTCTTTGCCTCATTTTTGAACAAAATACATTAAGCCTACAAAAAAAAACAAAAAAACCCCCAAACATTTAAAACGTTATTTTTGTCATAGCACAAGCATACTTTGACATGCACATATCTTTACCAATAAAAGGATTAATTGTTGGAATAAACATACAAGTAGGTGTATTTGGCATTAACACAATTAGTGGTTATTAGGTTTCATAACTGTATGACCTTCCCAAATTATATTCCCAGTTAACTGGACCAATAACTCCTGTGTCCTTTACATCAATGGATGAAAACATGAAGATGAAACCACAATATTCTTTGACCTCATTTTATTTAAATGAAAAATACTGTAATCAGTCACTGTCTGCTTTGAGCTGTGGAGAGAAAGAGAGAAATAATATTGATTAATACATTGCATCACAGTCATGCTGACAAAGTGCATTAAAGTCACTTTCTTCTTTCTGTAGTTTCTTTTTTTTTTCTAAGATATTTTTTAGGGTTTTTTAGCCTTTAATGTATAGGACAGACAAGTGTGAAGGGGGAAGAGAGAGAGGGAGTGACATGCAGCAGAGGGCCGCTGCGGCAACAGCCTTGTACATGGGGCACCTGCTCTACCACTAAGCCACCAGCGCCCCCTTTCTGTAGCTGTGTGTCAGTGTCCATGATGAGGACGTGCACTCACCTGAATAAGTTACACCTGGCTTGACAAAGCCGCGCCTCCTCAGCCTGGCTTGGTGTTGAACAACAAATGAAGCCAGGATGGATTTAGGGGAATTTGTCCAGCTGATTGGTTAATTCTACTTTCGAACAACGGGCCCCAGGTCATGTTTCATTATGGTCCATTTTAAAGCACAAAACAAAGCAGTGGGCTACCATGAGTAGTGCAGTATGTTTTTAAAAAAAGTAATTTAATATTAAATAACCAGCAGAGCATGAAACAAGACATGCAATTAAATATATATTTTACTGTATTCAGAAACATAATCTCCACACTGGTATCTATGTATTATTATTAGACCAGTGATTCAGTCACTTTAAAGGTTACTTTTTAAAATAAAGTTTTCCATTTTGTTTTTATTTATATTCTATCGTTTTCTAAACATTAGCTTAAGCTTGATTGTTAGGAGTTAATGTCAGGTGCTGACCCGGGTCAGAAACTTCCCTAGACATACCCAGTGACATGCACTCGTGACAGTTCCCAAACTTGTGAACACACTGCTGCTTCCCTTTTTTGTAGATCTGTTTATTAGAATAGTTTTCTGTCCCTCTTGATAAGAGGAAGTCAGTGAACAATTTGACGTTATCTTACAAGTAGATTAACTTTGAAACAGTATTTCTCAACCAAAGCAGTGCAACTTTTAACATTTAACATAAATCACTACAACTGCATACAGTCAGTGCCATTTGGACAGTGAAACAATGTTTTTTGGCTCTGTACAACCGCACAAGAGATTTGAAATAAAACAATTAGTGTGTGCTTCAAGTGCAGATTTAAGCTTCACTTTAAGGGCATTTACATCTACGAATGGCGATGGAATTGCAGATATTTATATTTGTAGTCCATTCTTTGTAAAGACCAAAAGTATTTGGACAGTTGGCTGTTCAGCTGTTCCTAGGACAGCTTTATATTCCTCCACCATTACTCCATTTTTAAATCAGCTGATTAAAGTGCTAGATTTGATGTTAAGTGTGGCACTTTCATTCGTAAACTTTGCTTAAGCTGGGCTGTTGAGGGGTAAAGCACTCGGGAACTAATTACTAATAGAGCATGAAACAAGAAATGCAGTTAAATATATCTTACTGTATTCAAAAACATAATCTCTGACATACTCCACACTGGGATTTATGTATTATTAGACTCGTAATTCAGTCACTTGAAAGATTACTTTTTAAAATAAAGTGTTTCATTTTGTTTTTACTTATATTCCATCTTTTTCAAAACATTAGTTTAAGATCGATTGTTAGAAGTTGATGTCAGGTGCTGACCCGGTCAGTTACTTCCTCACACATACCCAGTGGCATACACTCGTGACAGTTCCCAAACATGTGAAAACGCAGTCACTTCCCTTTTTTGTGGATCTTATCAGAATCGTTTTCTCTTCCTTTTGACAAGAGGAAGTCGGTCAACAATTTTACTTTTACCTTAAAAGTAGATAAACTTCGAAACAGTACTTCTCAACCAAAGCATCTTTTAACATAAATCACTGGGACTGCATACAGTCAGTGTCAAATGTATTTGGACAGTGAAACAATGTTTGTTTTTTGGCTGAGTACATCTCCCCAATAGATCTGAAATGCAACAATTACTATGTGCTTCAAGGGCAGATTTAAGCTTCAATTCAAGGGTATTTACATCTATGAACAGCAAAGGAATTATTATTTAGACAATTAGCTGTTTAGCTGTTCCTTGGACAGCTGTATGTTATTCCACTATTACTTCATGATTAAATCAGCTGATAAAAGTGCTAGATTTGATGTTAAGTGTGGCATTTTCATTTGTAATCTGTTGCTTTGGCAGGGCTGTTGAGGGGTAAAACACTCAAGAATGCACGTAAGTATCCTTTGGATTAGGAATGCATGATAATATTGGCACGTAATTGGTAACGGCCAATATTGGCTTTAAAATGAACCATCAGAATCAGCCAACATGACATTTCTTAATCTGCACAATAAATGAATATCACATGCATTGAAAAGTACTGTATTTCATGTCTCCATCAGCTGGTGGGCCGTCACAATAGGGGTATACATGCATAAAAGATAGGGGTAGGTAGGGAAAAGAAAGTGGATATAGTGATATCTGTATTGGTCAAATTAGTTGCTACATATTGGCATACTGGATATTGACAAATAATCCAATATTTTGTATCCCTACTTTGGATTTTGTTGCAAAATCACCCTGAGCCCTTTACATAGAAATGACTCCATAGTCCGTTATAAGTTACTGAGAAAGTCCAGAAAGTTTCAGATTTTAAGTTACGCTACCATGGATTCACCCATTGGAAATATAAAACAATTAATACATGTAAAAAGCTACATACATACATTTAATGTGATGTTAATTTGTTCAATTACTCTGGGTAGCCTTCAGTGTGGGGTCTATGTATAAAAATGGTAAATGCTAAATGGACCTTCACTTGTATTGCCTCCTTCTAGTCTTCTGACCACTCAAAGGTTGGAATTCCTGCACGGTTCACCCAATTTTACAATCAATGGCCTTAAATAAAGCTGAAAGGCAGAGAAAGCACATACTAATTGCTTTATTGCAAGTCCATTGTGGCAGTTTACAGGGCCAAAGTAACAATAAATTGTATCACTGTCCTCGATACATATGGAGCTGACTATAAAACATAGATTTATGTCTCTTACCAAAACATCTCCTGTTGCAGGTTTCATAATGTTGCCTTTAAATTGGTTGCATGAGACTTTTAATTATTTTTTTGTGATAGAGAATGAATCTGTCGGAACAGAAGAGCATTCGGGTTAAAATCTTTTTGGCCGACTAAACTTTTTCTCTGATACTAAATGGCCTGAATATATTTATTTTGGATGAAATAAAAATGCAGACCTGAGAAGAAAAGTAAAACCTTATCTTCACCCACCAGTTCCTACCACACTGTCATATGTTTGTCATATGATAACCTACTTAAGAGAAGGAGGAACTTGAAGTAAACTTTATATTCAGTCGTCTAACCCCTGTCTGCCTCAGTCATCATGAAGGCTGCACTGACCCTCCTGGCTCTTGCTCTCCTTCATATCTGCTCTTCTTATCCCATCAGACACCCCACAAACTGGCTCAGACAATGTCGCGCCTCCACCGACCTCTCCATCACAGCATTAGAGGTGCTGCCGGGCGGAGGCTGGGACAACCTCCGGAACATGGACATGGGTCGGGTCATGAACCTCAGCTACTTCCAGTGCCAGACCACCGAGGACGGATTCTACCTCATCCCAGATGAGGTGTTTGTCATCCCCAACAAGGAGACGGGCGTGGAGACAAGCTCAGAGATAATCGGGTCCTGGCTGGAGCAGACAAGCTCTACATCTCACTCCATAAATGTAGAGGTATCATTCCTTTCAAAGCTGAATGCGAAATTCTCAATAGAGAACAAGAGGATGAAAACCCATCAGGTCAAAGACTCTTCATCCACAACCAGAGTGCAAGTAAGTTTATTTTTTCCACAGTTTGGATAAATAAAATAAAACAAAAATAATAATTGTGGCAACAATTATGGATCAAGAGCTAAAATAATTTTACAAATATTTCCTTAATATATGAAAAAAGTTCTCTAACATGGATTACTTAGAAATTGTACATACTAGTGCTCATTAAACGTGTCTCTAAATGTGTCAGTGTGAGACGGAAGGCTATTTCTTATCTGTAGTTCCTGGACAGGTATTACAAACGTCACTGTTAAAAGCAAATAAACAAAATGAATAGAACAATAATGAGGTGAAAAAAAAAACAACCTTACAACATAATGACATGTACTCTTTTTCCTCAAAGGTTCGTAACTTCATCTACACAGTGAAGGCTTATCCAGACTTCACTCTGGACACACACTTTGCTCAACAAGTCAAAGAGATCGCTGATGCGATTGAAAACAACCAAACAAGGAACGCAGACTATCTCTCAGAGAAGATGGTGCTGGACTACGGAACCCATGTTATCACTAGTGTTGATGCCGGGGCTTCTTTGGTGCAGGAAGACTACCTCCGTTCGTCATATGTGTCTGACAGTGCGTCAGAAAGTTTCTCCGTCAAAGCCCAGGCAAGCTTAAACTTTTTTGACAAACTCAAGTTTGACATAAGCAGTGAAAACACCCAACAGAGCTCATCACTCAAAGCGTATCAGACCAATATTACATACTCTATTACCCAGAGCCATGGAGGCATACCTTTCTATCCTGGCATCACTCTGCAGAAGTGGCAGGAAAGTACCAGGAACAACCTGATTGCTATTGATCGGTCTGGATTTCCCCTCCACTACTTTATAAACACCAACACTTTCCCTGATTTGCCGCAGCCTACAGTTGGCAAAGTGGCTGTTGCAGTGAGTCAGGCCATAGAGCGATACTACAGGGTCAACACGCGGCCTGGATGTGTCGACGTCAGCTCCAAGAACTTTAACTTCCAGGCCAACATTGATGATTCATCCTGCGAGGGCCCTGCTACAAACCTCAGTTTCGGTGGTGTCTACCAAGTGTGTACTCCTCTCACCTCAGATGCAGGTCCACTATGTGATGCCCTGGCCCAGAAAAACCCTGACACAGGCGACTTCTCCTGTCGTTCGCCTTACTCGGCCACTTTACTCAGATCAGAAGTGAGACAGCAGGGTTACAATAAGCACTTTCTTTGCTGTTGGAACTTCTACTACGTTCGCTCTGCTCGCATCGACACTTACTGGTGCTCTCTAAATGGAGAGGCCCAAGAAGACTCAGGGTTTCTGTTTGGAGGCATATACAGCCCCTCTCTCCCGAACCCCCTCACTAACGCCAAAAGCTGCCCCCCAAACTTCATTCCAGTAAAGTTTCTCTCAGATGGCCAAGTGATCTGCGTGAGCAACGACTATGAAACTGGCTCCAGATTCTCAGTACCATTCGGAGGTCTCTTCAGTTGTCAGTCAAACAACCCGCTGGCAGGGTATCAACGTCGCTGTCCTCCTATGTTCAGTCAGCACCTCGCTACAGTGAGCGACGGCTGTGAAATTCTTTACTGTGTTCAGTCAGGACTGTTCACAGGTGGGCAACTGCTTCCGATCCATCTGCCTCCTTTCACTAAACCTCCACTTGTCAGCATGCAGGCCACAAACACGGTTATGGTCATAACTGAGGGAGAAAAGAACTGGGTCAGAGTAGGGCAGACCAAGGCGTGGAAACTGGCAAAACCAGAGGAAATCAACAAGATCATACACAGGATTAACCCAGAGTTGAATCAGATGACAGGTGGTGAGAAGGCAGGGGTAGCCTTTGGGGTAATGGGTTTGATGGTACTGGTCATAGTGGCAGTAATTGTGGTGAAGAGAAGGAGGAGGCTGTCTGGGTTTAGGACAATGAGAGGCTATGAAGAAATACGTGAAGAGGTTGAGCATGATGAGGGAGAGAGGGAGACACAGCAAGGTGAGATTTAGAGGCTTGGCACGCAGAGACGGAGGTTTATCTGGTGTGACAGATTTTGTTTTTAACTTCCTTGTTCAATGCCAATTCAGCAGTCACTGCCAACATTTTACAGAATCTGAATATTTTCATGTTTAAAGACATCTAGTGTGAATCATCTTTGTCTATGTGTGCTTATGAAACCAAGTAACTCACACAGCCACATTCCATCACCTGCTATTGATGAGTGTAATAGCTTTAGCAATGCATCTAGGTCGACCTGTTTTCCTTACAGTATGTTGTGAACTTTAAGCTGTTTCTTAGAATAAGTAAACATTGTAAACTTTATCATCTTATGTTAGATCTAAAAGATAACTATCTGCCTTCGAATTCACCAAATGGTACAAAGGAGAAGGCCACAGTGAGCCAACACTGCCCTCATGAGGCCAAAATGCACAATGTCATGTGTATAAACCATTTTCTATCCCATTTAAGAACATGAATGCTTTGTTTGACTTTTTTGAACGTACCATTAATTTTTTTTTTGTCCTTTACTTTTATTGTTAATGAAATTAAAATGATTTATAAATGTATGTCTATTAAACTCTTCTGCACTGCACATTACTGATTAAAGTAATGTAAAACAACTCAATGAATCCATGTCTTCGTGTTTATATGGTTTGTGCTTCGTTTGTCGCTATTCATATAAGACTTGAAAAACTAAAAAAAAAAAAAAAAAAACTAACCCTAAATTCTCTGAAAATTCCTGTCAGTGGTCACTTTAAGTAATTAGCCTTGTAACAGGTCTGCCTTGTGAGTATGCATCTTTTTTTAAATCTTGCAATCTTAAAGGGACAATTCACACCAATTAAAAAAAATACATGTTGATCCTCCTACCTATAGTGCTGCTTGTCAGTCTAGATTGGTTTGGTATGACTTTGCAAGCACTGAAGATATTGGTCGTAGAGATGTCTGCCTTCTCTTGAATGTAATGGAACTAGATGACACTCGTGGTGATCAAAGTGCCCAACAGCGCATTAAGAATATACTTATGAGTCAGACCCCTGACTTGAAGAGACTCATCTCCCAGTTTGTTGATCTTTTTACAGCTCATAATTAGGCCTCCACACAGTATTTCAAGGAAGTCTGGGAGAAAGACCGTGGCATCATGGTTGGTAATGAAACTTGGGAAACCTACCTTTAAGACATTCACAAATGCTCCATAAATTCCTGGCACCAACTTATCCAAATTGAAGTGCTTCACAGGCTGCACTACTCCTGTGCTCACCTACATTCCTTTTATCTCTCTGTCTCTCCACTTTGTCCAAAAGGCAAATCAGCAAAGGGCACCTTGGGCCAAGTTCTGGGCGGATATTTTTAAGTGCTTTTCAGAAATTTACAACTGTGATTATGTGTTTTTGATTGTGGGATGAACTGTCCCCTTAACAACTGGAGTTCTATTTTTGAGACAGAAATTATATTTACACCGCATAGTGTTGAGGCTGATACAAAATGCAAAAGCCACAGTTAGAGTCTGTAGGTCTGTAAACGTGGCACCAAAGCACATACTGGTTGTCTAAATAATACCGTTGAATGTAACCTCTTGCACACAGAGACACTTTTATCTTCCCTAACCTAACTGAGAAAACCACCAACATCCACCCACATCCATAAATAGACAAAGGCAAAGCTGACCTCATGGTGTTGGTAAGGTTATCAGTACACAGACAGGCCGGCTCAGCCATTATATACACAAAAACACATGCGGTCACTGCAACAGACACACATGCACTGTACACTCACATGCACGTACATACATATACACCGAGCCATTTCCCGTAAAGACTGCTCATACCAACGTGCATCTTTTCTCTCGTGACTATACAAGAATCTCCCTCCCCCACACATGCACATGCACACACACATACACAGCTGTGAGGGATTCATAGAGCTGGGTCATGAACATAAAAACAAACCCAGTCATGCTGAGGAAATTGTTAAAGCCTCAGGGAAGAGAGCGGGAGAGGAAGAGCGACAGATACAGCCCTGAAGCAGGGAAACTCCCTCCTTGGTGTTTTTTCATAGGGTGGAGGACGGACAAAAGAGTGCGCCCAGCAGGCTTTTAGACCGGCTAAAGCTCTGCCAACCGTGATTTCATTTCCAACAGGATCAGGAGTTTAGTCAGTTTGCAGTTCATCTTTTACGGTAAGCAACGCCATAGATGGGGTTCGTAAAAAGAGCGAGGCACAACAAATGTGTTTTTCTTGGCTGGTAAAATCTGGAGAGGAATTTCTGTAGGCAGAGAACGCGACAGCCGGACAACTCCTAAAAGGACGAGGACACAATCTAAAGAACGATACATTGAATACAATCCAAGGTCAGTGCATGTTCATGTTGTTGTGGGTTTATGATGTGCACGTTTTTAGAGTTGGACAACATCTGCAGTAGGATTACTCCAGTTTAAAAGCAGAGAGGATTATAAGCTCATCTGTATTTACTGTGTAACATAATTCATCTTTAATTTTTAGCTGGGTACCAGCAACCACTCTGCAGTCTGCTCACTGGTAAACCTGTCAAAATTCATTATACCATAAGACAAATAATGCAACTACCTTCTATGGGCTTCATGTCAGACACTTGTTTCATGTTAAAGGAAGTATTTCATTGCAAAGAAGTAATCTTTAACATATGGACTTCAGTGACTACTTTCTCACCCCCCGTTTGTTGTTGTGTTTAGGTAACCATGCCATCTGGAGGAAACCAATGGAGCAACATCGCTCTGTTTACATTAGCTTTGGCAGTCATGTCGGAGGTCTGCAGGGTCCAGGGCTGTCGGACTGGCTCAGGGTCAGAGTGTGAGAAAGCCCCCTTTGTCCCGGGCCACAACCTGGCAGGGGAGGGTTTTGATGTGGTGCGGATGCGTCGAACGGGGGCATACGTCATCAATGTCAAAGCTCATCTGGCTGACAACAACACCTGTACACTCTGTCCAAACCGCTTCCAAGGAGGACAGGTGAAAACTGCTTACCTCACTCTATTTGATGGTGTCTTCAAACAGTCTAAATTCCCGTTACCTAATTCCAGCCAAACCACCACTTTCTGTTCCTCCTGCCTCCTGTTTTCCTCTCTGCACTATTCCACACTTCCTTTAACTATTTTCTTCTTCCACCTGCATCCCTTTCAACATCCTGCCTTTCCTCTCCTCCTCAGATTCAGAGGCTCCCAGCTGCAGTGCTCGACTGGCGTCCCTTCAGCCGCTGCAGTAAGCAGCTTTCCAGTGCCCTCCACCACTCTGTGGACTCCCTGCTGCGTAGCTCCAACTCTCTGGTTAACAACAACTGGGGTGTGGGCTTGAGTTTGGATAATATTGGAAAGGTCCTGCTGGGAGGAAGCCGCTCGGACTTGGCAAAGTTTGCTCGTTCACAGCACAGTGTGGACAAGGCCACTTTTGCCATCCATGAGATCAGTTGCACCTACTACAGGTAAGGAGGAGTAGGGCTGGTAAAAATGGTGCTTTGTAATTGCACGTAAATTGCTGATTGATGTATGATTACTGGGATGATTAAATTAATCAGACTTAACAAATCTTTTCATATCGGATATTTTTGTGGGCATTTTAGGTGGCATAACAAAACTGCAATTGAATATTAATTAAAAAGAGGGCTATAATTCAATGGTGGCTTCACAGATGCCAGTCGCGAGATGAATAGTAATTGCTTACATGGAATCAAGGAGACAGTAGACAGCTAGGAAGCTATCATTTTGGTGGACAAGAGAGGGACGTAAAATTAGGTATGAGAAAATACCGGCAACGGTGACAGTAGATGGCATTTCCATTCAAAGTTAAAAAGTTTTAACTTTTGCCGTCCTCCATGATGAAAATTACAACCGAATGTTCTGTAGCTCTCACACAAGGGGAAAACGACCTTGACAAATACTGGACATTACCGGATAAATTACATAAGAGACACAAAATATTTCATTGCATTCTTTATAAACAATACGGCATCAACAACACAACACATTGCCATGCATGATTAGTTTTATCGTCCTACGATTGTGCCGAACTGTACAAAAGGTGTTGTCGGGTGTTGTCTGCCATCTACCTGATTCCATCTGAATGCAGCATAATTTCTAACTCCAGGTACTAGCTCATAGTTTGTTCTTGACATCTCCTCCATGTAAAGAAGGCAAAGCATGTATAGGTCACATCTCAAAATAGGTTAAAATTTTAAAGATAACCGAGATGATACCCTGCAAATATTTCTTAGCTCGTGTGAAAAGTGGACTTTCAAATGGAGGATGATTTGAGAAAAATGTCTGAAGCGCAACAGTTAACTTTTTTGTTTTTTTTTTAACATAAGAGCGAGCATTATGTTGCCATGTTATGTTCGAACTCTGCATGCCTTTTGTTTTTTCAGCTACAGGCTGGCTGATCATCCCCCGCTGAGCACAGAGTTCACCAAACATCTGAAGAGACTGCCACAGAACTTAAATACAAGCCAGAACAAAGCCCTATACAGACGGCTGATAGACACCTATGGAACACACTACATACACCAGGTCAGGTGGTTGACATGTATGCTGCAGAAGGTCTTCTTGATATAATGAGTTTCTTAATCAGTGCAAGATCATGCTTAAGGTAATGACATAGCCTTCATTTCGTTATTTGTTCTGTCTCCTATAGGTCCAGCTTGGTGGTAAGGTGAGGCGAATCACTGCCTTCAGGACCTGCCTTGCCACACTGAAGGGTTTCTCAGAGTCCGACATCAAAAACTGCCTGAACTTTGAGCTCCGAATGGCTCTTGGTTTCCTCCCTGGCAATGCATCCTTGTCCAACAAGTGTGACAACCTCCTGAAGGGTAACATGAGCATGGGCTTCTACCAAGGCTTCATGACCCATAAGATTGAGGTTACTGGAGGAGAGAGGTACTTCCCTGACATCCTCTACCAGGAGGACCTGTCTGAAGCATACCAGAGCTGGATGAACAGCCTCCATGACAACCCTGATGTGGTTTCTTACGCTATCTTCCCTCTGCATCAACTGGTGGATGACGCACAGATCAGTGCTAATCTGAGAAGCACTATCTCAGAGTATATTAAAGATAACCAGCTGCAGGCGGAGCAGGCTGGTTTCAAGAACTGCTCCCCGACACCCAACCTGGACCATAACTGTTGTCCTCTGCGGGCCGGCAGAGGAACTCTCAGACTAGAGATCCACAGGGCTGCAGGGTTGAGGGCAGACACCTTCACGAAAACCGACGCCTATGTGAAGATCTTCTACAACGGTATGTACGAAGAGACGGAGACGGTGATGGACAACAATGACCCAGTGTGGAATGTGTCCTATGACTTTGGATCAGTGGAACTAGGTCAGGCTTTGAGGTTCGAAGTCTGGGATAGAGATGTGCTTTATAATGACATGGCAGGTATATGTGTTGTCTTCCCTGAGCGAGGATCTCGCGCTTTGAGCTGTCAGCTCAGCAAAGGAGTTCTCTATTTCACCTACACAGTCAAATGTGATGCTCACCTCACAGGCTACAGGTGTGGACGATACTCCCCCAATGCAGAGTAGATCATTAGATTACAATGATTTGATGTAGATTTCAGTACTTACTTTATACATAATATTAAACTTTTAAGTATCAGTTTTTTCAGTAAGAGCTAGTCAACTGTCATTTCCTATAACTAGTAAACTCAGTAGTTGTTCAGGTGTTTGCTATGTAAATATCTTGTAATATATCAGTATTAACTAACCAAAATCAAAGTCTTTGTGCATCCAGTGCACAAAACAAAGTGATTTTGATTTCGGACATTTGCATGTGTGTGTTACCTTGTCTTAAGTCTGATATAGTGTCGTACCGTAAAACTTCAATCAAACGACTAGTCCAATTAAACGACTTGTCCCTTTTACTAACCCAGTATGGCTACACATTTTGACAAATGAAGGCCCATCTCAATTAGAGGCCTGGTCTGGTTGATAAGCAGTTTTTTTTTTGTTTCTTTTTTTAAAAAAAAGCAGTTCTTAAGATGTATAAAACCAGGTTGTTGGCTACCTTAAATTGTGTGTCCATCCCTCCATTAGCCACTAAGTTATTCATGTTTCTGTAGTGCGTCAGGGTCCTCAGAACAAAAATATCAAAAGGGCTTTTAATAAAAAAATAATCAAAGTTGTGAGTATTGTTTTAACAGGATAAAGTGGGATTGTGTTGGTACACCAGGTGCCATAATCCTCAAGTGCCGTAACTCACTCTCTCTGATGCACTGTCAGTCGGAGCTAGATCAAATGAATGATTCATAATTGATATATATTCTAAAGCCTAGTTATTTTTTACAAGTAATATTCATACTGGTTTAAATAAACGATTTGTATTTTGTGATCTTTGCTGAGCAATAGTTTTGTATGACAGTCCCAAATAAAGGCCTGTTGATTTCAGTGATTTAAGGAAATAATAGCCTAGGCTTTTACGGCATATCAATACCGCATCAACAACCACAAGGGCTTCACATACACCATTTGGGACTCATTTGAAGTGACAGATGCATTTATGCAACATATACTATTAGAAAAATAACTAACTAACTAACTAAAATAACTATGCAAGATGCAAGCAACTCATGTCTCCTTTCAGAATAACTGGATTAGGTTTAATTCAACATCTTCTGGCCCACTGGTTCCCAACCTTTATTCTTCAGGGAATCACCGAGTAAATTCACAACCCCTGACTATGTGACATATCTCATGGATACTTCATATTATATTCAGTGCATAACAATAATGGCACATAACAACTGATAAACTGTACAATTAACCCAAGCAGAGAGTGCAATAACTGCAGGTTTCTGTAAAATGAGATTTGAAACAGATTATGTCCGGACAATGTAATATCAGAGATAAGTTTACCTGTTGTTGTTTTAAGGAACCTTTTATTCAATTCTCTGTATCATTTATTTATTCTTTATTTTTAACGATCATTTATACGATAATTTCCTGACAAATTCAATGTTTTCTTTTTCCCAAGGCTTGACCACTGTTCGATCAATTCTTGTTTTAACTGCATACTTTTCTAATGCAGGACGAGGCTGTTAAGCATATTTCAACTCTTGCCAAACCACTTGCAGCATAATATTACAATAATTCATATAATATGAAAAATTGAGAGAATTTCCTCACCGGCAGCTCCTCCTGCTAAATTGCTGTAGGCATGACCACACAAACATTTATTCCAACTTTTATTATTCAGTTCAAACAGGAACCTTAAAAACATACAAAGTATAGTAAAAGCTTTTACACGTACACTTGTACACTTACAACACATTAGCCACTTATACAGTACATAAATGCTGCAGCTGCTTCATTAAATCACCATCTTCTGTGTCGCTCAGCTCGAGATATCATAAGGAGCAGAAACAGCAAGGAAACCAATTCCAGCACTGTTCTTACTAAAGACATTCTTTTTTTAAATTTTTGCTGTAGTTTTTCTAGATTTACACACTAGAAAAACTGGGATATTTGTGTACGTAACTTATCGACTACACCCACAATACCATGTATCAGCCTTCGCCAAAAAATGACTAAAAGGTCCAGTGTGTCGGATTTAGAAGCATCGAGAGGTGAGGTTGCAGAACTGAAACTTCTTTTGTGTGAGCAACTATGGTGGCTGATGCGAAAACATGAAAACATCAATGCCCCAATTGGAACCAGTGTTTGGTTTGTACATTCTAGGCTACTGTAGAACAACATGGCAGACTCCATGGAGGAGAACCCTTTCTGTATGTTGATATAAACTGCTCATTACAAAGCAATTAAAACACTACTATACCTATTTTCTGGTGACTATTAACTAATAAAAAGATACATATGAATATTAAACACCATTTCTTCCAATAGATGCCTCTGAATCCTGCACACTGGACCTTTAAAATGAAATCATTTGGATGAAACTCAACACATTACACCTACAGAGATACAATTTTCCAGATACTTGGCTAATTTCATGAGGCAACCAAAACTGTCAAAATGTTTGATCAGTTCTGGTATCAGAGGGTGTTAGTGTGAACGGCAACATGTTCTGTATACTTGTCATATTGGCTGCTGTTAAAAGTTGCTGTAAAATAAAGCAACAAAAATGCTTTGATGTTAAGTTTCTTTTTTTTAAGACCTGGCAAGTAAGAGCAAGTACATTAGGCAAGATGCAACACTGTCAGGTAGGAAGGATGGTTATAAAAATCTACCATCTTCCATCTCTTCACACAGAAAGGCCTTGGAATAGTTCATATACCATAGACCGTCAGTAACCATCATTTTCCTTTCCTGCATGTCTTTATCTGAATGTAAATATAAGACTGCAGGGTTATGGGAACTTCAATGATACTTTTATTTAAACAAGCGCCATGGTACAGTCTCAACACATGCTGCATCACTGACAGTTTGGTCTGAACTTCTAAACACCACTTTCTTTCAAGTTTTAACATGTGTGTAACATGTGGCGTGCATACAATTTTAAAAGGCAACATTTTTGTTCTGCCTTCACATACTGATCTCATGTCAAAGTAGGAGCAAAAACTAACTGTATGCATGAAAAAAATAGTGTTTTAGGCACAGCTGCCACACTACGGAGTGAATCAGATCTTAATATCAGAACTTGGCAGCATATGGTTCTCAGTAGTTTTCCAGTATAGACACTGAAGTGTGTGTGTTCAGTCGGAACACTCAAGTCTGCCCAGAGTCACAGGAATGCCATCAAAAAATGTGTTTGTACACTCTACAGTTTGGTCTGTTTGCGCATCACAGTCCCAGTGAGGCTTTGAGCAAAGTTGCCATATCTTCAGGTATGGTCCCCTCACCACCTAAAGAACACATGAGGCTTTATTTTTCTTTTCAGTTGCAAAAAATAAGAAGGTTGGGTAAACGCAAATCAGCTGGTCAAACACTGTGTGCCTGCAAATGTGGCAAACTGACTTTGCAGACATACAAATGGCTTTATGCCAGGTTCACACACTGGACATGGAGGTGCTACCCATTACCTTTTGATGCCCATGTTAACCAATATGGCTGTTCACACTGGATGTGCCGCAGCAGTGAGCTCTGCAGCCAGCTAACAATCTGCAGTGATAGTTTTGGCGTCTAGTCTATTTTCTTAATGAGCCGTGGGCGAATCTGGCAAGAATACACTGATAATCTATTAGAAAAACTGTAAAGGATAAATTATACAAGATATAAATGATCTGATTCTTATGAACTATGTAAAAAATACATGCCATGCTTGGTTATTCTACATATTTGACAGCTGTGTCTAAACAGAGAGTGAAACAGACGCACACACAAGCTAACAATGCTCTACATGTCACTAGAAAAGAACAGAGGAGCAGAATCACTTGCTGACCAGCACGGAGAAATTTACAAAATACAAAATACATATTGTGGCGCTTCCACATCCTGTGTGTGAACCTGGCGTTAAACAGCAGATATACTTTGCGAAGTTCTTCACCAGTGTCTGGCAGCTAAAATTTGCTTTACATCTCCTCTGATCCTTAATCCTCATACATATCTGTACTTTACTTAGCAAGTATTCTGGGTCGTTTCTCCATATTGTAATTCTGCCATAGTTATTTTTGTATACAAAACATCCAGTGCATGGCAGTCTTTCTTGGAAGAATGGCTCCTCCTTTCTTGCTTTTCCTAAACTGGTTTGTGCTGTCATGCATCTAACCCAGGCATGTTACAGATCTGTTCAAAGTGTATTTACACAGGACGATTCCTGAGACTTTCATCAGGTCTTACTGATGAGTCAGCTAGTGTGACGGTTAGATTTTTTTCTATACTCTTGACTTAGACATACCATACTTTTCACCAACAAAAATGTAAGCTCATCTCTGCAGGGTTTAGGACATTCAGGTGAATTCTCTTCATTGGCATTAGACACAGTGGACTATCACAAACAGTACTGGACACAGCTCTGCTCGACCTCAGTAATGAATCTTTTTTATTGTTGATCTGTTTTTTTTGCAAAAGTCTGTTGTGTGAAGAGTAAGTTTAAGTGCTACAGCTTCAGCCTAACTATAGAAAGTGTTGATCATTTAGACTGCATAGTAACACTCAAATCAATTCAATGTATTATTTCAGAAATGAGGCGCATGCAGTCAAGAAAGAGTATGTCTGTGTTCATGCGTCCTTACCGTCAACAGCCGTCATGTCCTGCTCCAGCTTTAGTTTCTTCTGGCTCAGCCGCAGCATGCAATCCTCTATGCTGTCCTTACTGATCAGCTTAATCACCTTTACAGTCCTGACACAGTCACAACAGGAAATGAATACATTAAGCCCTGTTCTGCAAGGGACCATTTTTACCTGAGGAGGTCCTGTAATTGCAGTGAATACCTGCAGCATTATTCTGAGATTTGACATCCATCAGAATCTGATACATACAGCCCAAGTGTTCTCTGTCCAGTTGCTTACATTTCCAATTCCAATTACGAGACCTCATCGGGTAAAATTCATCCCATGCATGATTATTTTTAGATTTCATCTTACTTGGTCTGGCCGACGCGGTGACACCTGTCTTCTGCCTGCTTGTCGTTGTAAGGATTGCAGTCGATGTCGTGTAGGATGACAACATTAGCTGAGGTGAGGTTGATGCCCAGGCCGCCAGCACGTGTTGACAACAGGAACACAAATATGTCAGGATCTGTGTTGAACTCATCGATCAACACAATCCTGCAAGAAAAAGAAATCATTTTAGCCATTAGATGTGGCACAAATTATGTTGAGGAAGTTGAAAACGGTGCTTTTGTTTTCCTACATTTAAAATAATCTTTCACCTCGACGTAACACGTAGAATAACAGATGTGCTAGACTCAAAGAATAAGCTGAGCATAACCTATTTATGTGCAAAGGATGCAGTGTAGTTAGAGCAACGATGCTGTTTGCAGCTCGGATGACTAAATAGAATTTGAATTAATAAGATTTTGCTTCATGATCCTGCCTTGTTGGCTACAACTGATGTGTCTTCAGTGTACTGCACAATACTGACCTTTCTGCTATGGGGGTGGATCCATCCAGTCTGACATAACGATGCTTAAGATGTTTCAGCAGCAACTCCACAATGTCCAGCATCATGGTGAACTGACTGAATAATACCACTCGGTCTCCCTGTAGGATGGAAGAAATGTCGAACTCCTTAGTACATGTGGCCTGCATTCCTCTTGCGTGTACCACAGATATGTTTTGTGTGTTCACCTTGTTTTTAAGTGAGGCCATCAGCTCTGTGAGGTGGTGAAATTTCCCAGAGTCAAGCAGGAGATTGTTTTCAAGCTGGTAGGAGCTGATGGAGGAGTATTGCTGGCACAGACGATGCAGCTCAAAGTCTGACATCACTTCCATGTCCTCCTGGATCAGAGCAGCATCTGCGTCAAAGTGGGTTGGCTCCTGTGGTGGGGGTGTGGTGGAATAAATTCCATGTTGAATTATGTTATTTGACATGTTCTGAAAATACAGTTCACCACTTTCAAATACTTTGAAAGAGCTGTATGCAACATTCAGAACATCTTTGATTCAGAGTCTGAGCCAGAATTGCCTGCATATGGCCCTCAACCACTGTGACTCAGGACAGTATTCTCAACAGCAACTGCGTGGGAGTGCAGTACAGAGCGGCTACTATTAGCTGACCAGTGGGATATACAAGGGGCTCATGCACCAACATGCACATGCAGCCGTAACATCTACCACAACAAAGTACAGAGAAAGTCTGATTACAACAGACACAGAGAGAGTGTGATGTCATTCTCTGCTCAGGGCACCATTACTCCACTATATATTCACACGTTTTCACATAGCTGTTAGCTGCATACAGCTTCTTTAAAATGACAGTCATTTAAATACCTGGTGTCACCGGCCAGCTAAGCCTGTTTGTACAAGTCAGACAAGGTTCTTGGCAAAAGATTTTACATGCAAAAACAAAAGACAAACAGAGAGGTGGACTGACCTTGAGCATGAGTTTGCTCATGGCTTTGAGCTTTTCTGTGGTGTAGTACTGTCTATGAAGCATAGGATGGTTGGCCATCTTCCTCAGCTGCATCATCACATTACACAACTCACGCTCTGCAGAGAAAACGCACAGGGGGAACTTGTTAACCACACATTTATTTCTGTTAACGGCACAAAATAATATCAAGATATAAAACAGGGAGCAGTGAATCAGGCTTACTCTCGCCATTGATTGAAGCCTTTAGTTTTTTAAACAGGGTCTGGTAAAGAACCTGCTGTTTCTCACTCATTGGACAGAACTCGACCTTCTCTTCCTTGGCAGGCAGCTGCTTGAGGACCTGGAAAAAAATTACAAAACCTTTCGTTACTGATGATCCAAACACAGGGTTTGAACTACAGTTATTCTCATTATGCCCTTCATTTATGGTAATGGCCAAGTTTTTTAACGTAGTTGATGCAGGGGAACCATTTAAAAATCCCCAAATGACATTTTTTTCCTTTTTTAGGTTGTTGGAGCAAAACTAAATGTTAAAAATTTCAAACTGGGAGACTGGGAAAATTATTTTCATGCCAGATTTCCCTACAGAAAACAATCTCCACTTACACTATATTTAAACATTGCAAATCTGTCACATCGACTCCATCAACTCACCTCGCTCTTGACTCTTCGCAGGATAAAAGGTTTCATGATGAGTTTGGCCTGAGAAATACGATCCCTCTCGAAGCGGCTCTGCTCCTCGTGGGATTTCTGGTAAATAACATACAATGTTAAAGATACGCTATGCAGGATCTTCCTAAAAAACAACAACAACAATTGATAAACTCATACAGAAGTTAACACTGACAATCATCACTTACGACCATCTCTCAGTGTGTTATATGGTGGCATCCTTCAAATGGCATGGCCATCTAACACATATTTACCATAGAAAACATTTTGGAGAGCTGTGAATGGGAGCTAGAGAACATAGAAGGCATGATGAAGTTCAGGAGAGACATCAGCTCTAAGAGGTTGTTCTGTAAAGGCGTTCCTGTCAGCAGCAAGCGATGCTCTGCCTACACGGAATACGAGAGACACAGAAAGAAACATCCTTCACTGTTGGGTTCAATATCTCTGCATAGAAATAATTCTGAAAACAGATATGAACAGACATAGACAGGTGGTGGCGGTGGTAGAAAATACATAAAAATATTTCAGTGGACTAACGTTTATAGCCATAAGGTGGCGGTAACGCAGAGAGTTCATGTTCTTCAGCATGTGACCTTCGTCAAACACTGCATACTTCAGAGGCAGCTTACGGAAAAGGCCGCGGTCGCTGTCATTACCTATGGCCATGTTATACCTGTAAAACAAATCAAACAAGCAAAACAGAATAAAGCAAAAGAAATAATTTACAAGTTGCTTCAGGCTCTTCATGGCCCTGTGGTAACACACAGGGTGTGTGTGCGTTTGCTCACGTGGTCACAATGACGTTGCATTCAACATCTTCATTGAGGAGGTCGTGTCTGAGGTAGCGGCGGTCCTCCACAGATCCTGTATAGATCATATAAGTAAACACTGCTCAAAACTGTGTAAAGACCCAGAATAAGGATATATACAGACTAAAAGCAGCCGCACAGCATCAAATACACATGCTATCTCATTCAGTATAAAGTGATGTATAGTGTCAGAGTTCTAGCCATGAACACCAGGCAGTATACCTGATACAGAGACAAAACCATAACATTTCAGAGAGGAATGCCTTGCCTCAAAGAAACACAAACTGCACTGTGGTGGTTGAGGGTGTTTATATGTATTTTTTTCTATTGGACTTTCTGGTCAATGTTTTATCTTCTACCTACACCTCACACCAATGCAGCTTCGTGCTGGGTTTTGCTACTGTGCTGCTGTTGGTCTGAACATGAGCTCAGACACTGTTCTGCACAAACATTACAGTGAGTCCTCTTGAGCTGTCTATGTGTACACTGAACACCCACTGAACAGTTAAGGTTCCCAGATCAATTGCAGGGTTCACATAAAGAAGACTACATGAGTAACGTTTTTAGAACAGGTAGCACATATCTTTCGCTGAATTAAAATTGTTTTTTTTATGTATAAAAAGTAGCATTTGGTCTTATATGCACACAGAATATGAATCAGATTTGGTGAGTAGCCATAAATGACTGAAATAGAGGGGCAAAACAAGATTTGGCCAAGAGGCATTGGGCCTCCAAAAGCTAGAAATGGCTCTGCTAGCTTGTGTGTCTCCTGGATAAGATGCATCTGTCATGGGTAGAGGTGCAGCATGTTGTCAAGGACAAAATGCAAAGGAGAGAACTCATTGCCTTATATCCCATAGGGCACTGGTTCCCAACTGGTGGGTCACGCTCCCCCACTGAAACCCTGTTTCAATGTGAAAAGATGAAAGAGGAGTCGTACCACAGTAGACGAGCACTTTGAGGCTTGGACACCAAAGCTTCAGCTCTCTGACCCAGTTATCTACAACACAGAGAATGAAATCAGCATAAATCACAAATGAATGACTGTTTCTTGGAGAAAATACAGAATTTAATACAGCAATATGTAATGCTATGTGTTACCAAAGCCTTAAAAACATGTTGCCGTGGTAAAAATGATTATTTAGATGTCTGTTGAATTACATGATATAAAGCTTGGTAGCAAAGTATGTGATTTTTGGAGATCTTTACCCAATGTAGAGGCTGGCACAATGATGAGGTGAGGACCCTCTATTCCATTCTGATATAGCTGGGCCAGAAACGCAATAGCTTGGATTGTTTTCCCCAAACCCTGAGGGGGAAAAGGGATGAGTGATGAAGAGGTGCAGAGTCAGTCAGATATCAAAGACAAAAAGATGAAGAAAGAACCAGATGGAAAGACACAAAAAAGATATTTGAACATCTGTGTTTCTGACCCCATGCTACCAGTATAAACAGCAAGAATACTGACAGACTTCAGCAACACTGCAGCTTTACTAAACCATACAAATCACAGGTCTCACTTCTCACCATCTTCGGGCTGAATCAACAAATTTAATTCACTGCAGCTTGTTCTGTTTTTTCTTTACTGTACTTTAATGTTTATCCACCTGCAGGATGGCTACATATCCACACAAAGCACCCTTTGATAGTGGCACAGTAGGGTAACTCATCGAGTTGCTGCAAGCACCCACTGTCCTGCTCAGCTCATTGAATGTTTACATTTCCTTTGTTTTTGACTTTAGGCTTTATCAACACCTCACGAATGTTGGTAGTGCACCTTATCACTTCACACAAGCCCTCGGCTGGTTGCCTTACCATTTCATCAGCGAGGATAGCACTCAGTTTGTGCTCATGCAGAAGCAGCAGCCACTTTAGACCAATCGTCTGGTAGGGTTTCAACTGGAACCTGAAAGACAACAAGTAACAGACTAAGAATGAGAACTGGATCCCTCATTTTTAGAAAGACACCTATGAGTCCTAATGCATCATTTATAAAGTTTTACTGTTGTAAAAACAGAGAAACGGCCACTGGGTTCTGTCTTGACCCTCGCTAAAAAAAAAAAATAAATAAAAAAAAACATATTTGAAACATTGCTAATTGTGTAACCGGGTTTTGCAACTGAGCAAACTATCATTCAAAAACAATGCATCCTTTAACCATGTCCATATCTGACCATGTATGATTTTGAGTACAGCAGCAAACTGGCACTTAACGGCAGCACTGGGAAGCTTCTACTTAACCCAAGAATGCTGCCGAGTAATGTGGGTTTTATATTTCTGTGTCGAATTGACGGCGTAGGCTCTACATTCACGCAGAGCCCACGTTGTAGCCTGACATGCACCTCCCAAGAAATGTAACTCCACGTCACAGCGACACAGACCTCCTGTCTATTTTTTTAAGCTGAAATCATTTCCACTTCAAAGAAACCTGGCTGCCAACTAGTGTATTGGAGGTGTAACTGCGGAGTGATACAGACACTGCCGCACAAGTATAAATGCTCAAATTGGTGTGGGCCACGTGCGTAGGCTACGGTGTAGGCTCTGCATAGAGCTCATGCACACGCATAAATCCTGTTTATGATGTGCTTATGAAATGAGCAATTACATGAAAAACCAACAAAATCTTCAGACACATCTTTGCGGATATACCGAGGACTGGCTGAGTACATGATTGATCCTCATTTTTTATGACTTACTAGTTTAACCATTTTGTGGACTATCCATTAGCTACAGTACGAGTTAATGTGCACTTTACTTACTGACTGTTAAGCAGGGTGGGCTGTTTAGTGGCTCCTGTGCCCCTGTCCGTCAGCTGAGTAACCTGTTTGACCATTTTTGATGCAATGGTCTCACATTTGGACATCAGCCCCAGGACAATGTTCCGCTCTTTGAGGACGACTCTGCAGCCTAGCAGTAAGTTCTCCGACAGTCCATTGTCCTTATGGAAGACGTCAACCTGAAGAGGACAGAACATCCTGTAACAATTCACACGATGTATTGAGCATCTAGAAAAGTACCTATTGACTTTTGTTACACAGTCTATTGGGCCTTGTTTCCACCAAGCAGTCTGGCTCAGTTCAACTCAGTTTGTTAGATCAGTTTTCATTGTCATAAGCTGGATGGTACCAATAGAAACGTTGCATTTTGTCCTGTTTTTTGTCACTCCTCTGTTGAGGTACCTAGCACACTGGTCTGACCCTACAAGGTTGAGCTAGAAACAATGTAGTCCATCGATTGGTTTAATACAGGATCAAAACTCTTACTCAACAATGCGTACAGTGGACTGTACAGTGATGATTGGATCTTCAAGCTCTTGAAGATTTCCTCACTCAAGGAAAAAAAATATACCTCCTGGAGCATCGTTCTGACGGCTCCGGCATTACCAAACCCAAAGCCCAAAAGACACTCTAGCCTGATCTTTTTTTGCTCTAAATGCAACCCTGTTTCATGGACAATTGGCATGGTGTACATTGTAGGTGAGGACGAAATACAGAGAGTAGGATGGAGCAGTGACAGGTCTATTACCTTCTGTTAACATCCCGAAAGTGTTTGGTGGAAACGCGGCTTCAGTAAGCATTTAATAAATTACCTGGACAGTGAAAAGGGACCAAATGTTTGGGTATCACTGACTTAAATCACTGGTGCCACTGCTTTAAAAAACATCAGACCATCCTGCCTTTTCAAGTCTCATATATCTACGGTCAGGGCAAACACATCTGCAGTGCAGTTTTAAGCCCATCTTGTAGAGCGCCTCAAAAAGCCAAACACGCGTAACAAAAAGGTGCCAACAACACTAACTCATCGTTGAGTATGGTGTGTACAAAGATATGAAATATTTCACCATCCTATTGTTGCAACATGGGATAATTATTATACGTATTATACGGCTAATATTTACTCTCTGTTGAGAGATGTTTGGAAAATGAAAAGGCAAGTCTGATAAATGCAGCATGAGGTGAAATGTCAGGAGGTGAAGACTTCTACTATTCAATAGCTTGTAAGGAATGTCTGTCTACATCTTTACAGGCCACAAAGTCATGTTCCAGGTGTTTGGCAGGAAGATTTCAGACTATGACTGAATGTAGCTCTTTGTTTTTACAACTTTAGCCACTGCCAACTTGTTCAAACTGTTTTATTTTACACAAAAGAATCAACTGCATGATGTCTATTTGAGGTTCCTTGCTTGTCTCATTTGTTTAGAAACACACACACACACACACACACACACACACACACACACACACACACACACACACACACACACACACACACACACACACTCACCAGACTCTTCCATCTGTCAAAGGGCCTCAGTTCCACAATCTTCTGGGCCTTTTTAACAGAGCACCCAGCAATCAGCGTCAGCTCGTCGATCGATGCATCCTGGAAGAACTTCAGTATTTCCTTCTTCAGGTCTGTCATGCCACTTTCAGTGTCCAGCTCATCGTCAGAGTCCTCAAACTCAGTGCTAACAGTGTCCTCTTCGTCGTCATTTTCCCCCTCGGAACTGACATGTTCGTTTGAGGCACGCGCCTTCCTCTTTCTCTCTGCCGCTTGCTTCTTAGCTATACTGGTCCCACTGGCAAATCTGGACAGCATCTGGGCAGTAGAGGAAGAAGAGGATGGCTTCGGGGGGGCTGAGGTAGTTGTTTTCTTGACAGAGGAGGATGAGGATACGTAGTCAGAGCATTTATTGAGCCATGAAGACAAAGTGGAAGTGCTACTCCTTTTTTCGGGACCATCACTGTTGTCTGAGTCTGAATCTTCTTCGCTGTCCTTTGTAGCGTCTGTATCATCTTTACTGTCCTCCTCTGATTCACTAACATTTCTGTGGTCTTTAGAGTCCTTTCGACCTCTACTACTTTTACTGTCTTTGTGGCGTTTCAGCTTTCTGTGGTTCTTGCTCGACTTGTCTTTGCTTTTTACTTTACTGGATTTCTTTTCTTCTGTATCAGGTGAGCTGTAACTGGTATTATCTGACAAGAGACAGAAAAAAAACGACTTGAGCCTGAATCTGTATCAGGATCAGTTAGGAACAACATGAGGTCAGTGTAAAGGAGGCCTGGGTCTGGGTACCTGGGTCTGAGAACATCTGTAGAACCTGCAGAGCATCCTCAACATTCCAGTCGTGTTCCTGCAGCACCATCCGCAGCTCCTACAATAAGACGGTCATCAGCAAGGGTCAGAACTAAAACTTAAGATCCACTGTTTTAACAAAACAGCCTTGCAAAATCTATTGTGTAGCTGTAAAACAGATGATAGACAAGTATTCCACTTTGCTTAGGCATCATTGAAAAATCAAATATAACATACGCCGTGATTGTTTTTTGCTCCAAACCAATTCTGTTACATTCAGGGAAGCATGCTTTGGCAAGTGGCTAAAATATGTTTTGCTGCTAACACCCATCCACAGCAGTATATAGCTTAGCTCCTGTGTTGGTCCTCCTGTCCGCTTCTCCAAAATGCAGACTGACAACTACTGTAAGTAATACGTACACTGACTACGGACCTGAAACAACCCCACTTTAAAAAGTTAAGAAATATCCCTTTAAGTGGTGTGTGAGTTGTCATAAAGAGCTGAATGTGACTGAGTTTTTTTTTAAGCTGCAGGAATTTGGGAACTGGACTTGTATTGTCCTGTATCATGTGACATCACATAATCATACGCTTAGTCACACACACACACAGGCACACACACAGGCACACACACAGTGTGGTGTTATCATGTTATGTAGAGTATAAACATCTTGGGAAGGTTGACACAAATTGGAAAATGTATTTAAATATGACTTCATGCGTTACAGACAGGGACAAGTGTCTATGTGTCCTCACCTCCTTGTCCTGGTCAGGAAACTTTTTCTGCAGTTTTCTGACCATGGCTTCCTGCTTCTCCCAGTTTGGCTCTTTGTCATCATCATCCTCATCATCAGAAGTCTTTTGGTATAAACACAAGAAAGGTGATTACAAAACAGAAAGGAAACCATTTAAATCAAATAAAAAACAACCGAGATTTGCATGAACAGTGAGGGGAAAGCTAAAACAGTCATACAGATTTACATCATCATCTTCAACACATGATCAACATTATAATCCTTATGTGGAACGTGTCGTTTGTCTGACGTGACTCAGCCTTCATTAAGAAATCATTTGTGTTTCTCTCATCAATATTTGCAAATGTTAATCTGCCTGTGTAAAAAAAGAAAATACATTTTCCCAACAACCTATTGGAAATAAGGAACAACAAACCAACAGTTCTGTTTCTCTGCAGTGTACCATACAGTTGCATTTGTTGTACTTTAAATTAAAATGGCAGGATATGTGTGCCTGTGATGTAACTGTTTTAAATAATGAAATTAGGATTAGTAATCTTACCAGTTCTGCTGATGGCTTACTCTTCTTGCTGGGTTGAATCTCACCACTGTCCTGAGAACTGCTGGATCCATCCTGCTTTCTCTTCCTGCCTTGGTCTGGAGCTGGGAAGACAAAACAGCTTGTGTTCTCAAAAGTAGCCAACTGATGTGTTTTACTGCAACATTTCCCCATATTTAGAATTCTGTCTTACTGTTTTTCATCTATCCATCAGGCTTAGCAATAACTCCTTAAAAAGTAAATTAACTAATTTTCCCCTTACTTATTTTACGTTTTGTGTGGGATGCTGATGATCTAATCTCCAACTACAAACTAAGCCTCACAGAAAGTTGTTCATGTGAAACAAAGCACAGACTGTCATTATGTGTTTATGAGAAAGTAATTCATTACCTTCTTTATCCCCAAACTTTAAAAGGCATGCAGCCACAGCCCCATCCAATGTGCTTGTGCTCCCAATGATCTGGAAATGGAAAATAACAAGGTGCTTTGAACAGAGAAAATCAGGACATTTAAACAGACTGTTTCCAGCTGCTTGTTACATAAATTAAATACGTTGTCATGTCAACAAATTAAGCCTACAGTTGGTGTACTGTAACGTCATCAATACCAAGATACAGATCCTGCAAACTGGCTCGGAAGGTCCCTGGAGTCAAACTTTGTGTTCAATACTGAGAAGTAGCAAAGCCTCTGCTCAGCTCACCTCAAGCAGCTCCGTCCTTGGCAAATGAGGAAATATCTCCAGTATTCTGTTCATTTTCTCCTCCAATTCATTGTCTTCGTCATCTGTGTGATATGATGCCACATTGTTTGATGACTTCCCTTTAGGACTCCTACAGAAGACAAACAACAAGCCTGTAAAGCAATATGAATCAGCATGAATGTGAGAATGTTGTCATTTTGGGTTTCCACTTACTTGGACTTCCTGCTGTGTGGTGTTTTGGACTTTGCTTCAGGGAGTCGCTCATCCTCCTCCAAGTCGATTGTGATGACCTCCTCGAATACCACTCCTCGGGCATGGGACTTTGATGGGGTTTTCACAGGTTTCATCTTAGCTGGACAGCAAAATGTAAAAAAACAAGTGAGCAGATGCATTCACTGCAGTGAAAGATGCAAGATAAGGAGGATGCAACTCAAGTGTGCTGTCTTAGTCATCTGCAAAGTGACTGGTTTTGTGGTGCATGTTGATGTTCTACTGCTTCCCTCTCACATGATTGTGTTATAGACTTCCTTACGATTTTAATGCAACTGTCCATGTTGCAAGCAGAGTGACGTGAGAATAATGACCAGAAACACACAGTGCCATGCCCCCAAACACAGGTGGGTGACAAGCTGACATGTGAAGTCTCATCATAATATTGTTATAACTTATACAGAGACAGTATCTTTTTTAATTTTAGAAATGCACCGTAACTGCAACACATGCACATAATCTCACTGCAATGATAAAGATATTACAGTTGCACATCAGAAACTGAGACAGTTTCGGCTCCATAGGAATGTAACATACTATTACTGTGGAAAATAGTCCGTCTAACCTGCAGCAAAAGCCTGCATGATGATGATAACCATGTTACTTAACTACTGCTAACGATAGCATACCTGCACATCTGGCTAACAGCATCGACAGCTAGCTAACATCTGCTAGTTACCTGGCTTGTTCTCCTTCTCAGACTCTGGACTTTTGGACCCGCTCTCCTGCTCTTTGTTTGTCGTCGTCGCTGCCTTCTTGTCATAACGAAAGCGCTCCAAGTTGAACATGTCAACAGTCTGTCCGTGTCAGACAGCGACAGCCCTTTGTCTCTTTCAGGTCGGCTGTATTTTCTGCGTCTTGTCGCATGAAGCAGTGTTCCTGTTAGCCAACGAGGCAACCTAGCTTAGAGGCGTCGGGTGTTAGCATAGCAGCCGGGGCAGCAGACGTGGAAAGGCGGCGTTTTGAGGCGGTGTCACCGCTACGTTTCCAACCGTTACAGTTCAAAAAGGGTAAAAATGAGTAAGTGAAATACTGATTTGGTATTAAACACGGTTGTTTTATCCCGGGGCCTATCAAGCTCGCTGTTTGTCGATTACAGCCGGTTTCCCGCGAAGTCCCGCGGCCCTGGAGGATGCTAAGCCGGCTCCGCTCATTGGTCAGAGGCAAAGGTGGGCGGAAACTAACGGGTGAATCAAGATAGTGCACTGTAGCTTACTTCCGGTTCTGCTCAACTCTGATTTACAGCGCTCAATCATAAACTTATTTTAACAGCCTGTCACCGTCAATAGCGAAACATTCATAGCTTGTATTATCCACCTACGACTCGTGTGATTTACTTAGCGTTGCCTCACGTATAAAGTGTCATGGCATTAAGGCGTGTAAGTGTGGTATACGATGTATTCAGCGAATGGGGAAAAGAATAGGAGGGGAAGTATCTTGACGGTAGAGCCAACGTCGCTTATGAAACCAGTGATGTGGTGATGTAAGGGAACACATGGGGCCAAACATGACTTATAAGCAGGGTAAGCACTGATGATAATCACGTTGATTGCAAGCTTCTTGGAAAACAAAGCCTTGCAAGCTGCGAATTAATTTACACCGGAAGAAGTTGAACTACAGCAAAGCTATCTTAAGGAGAAATCTAGTTTGGTTAACTGAAGCTACTTAGAAAATATAGTTTAAACTACTTTCAACAAAACCATCAAACTGACAGAATGCATGTGATACAAAAAATGACAGCAGAAAAGTTAGATGCCAGCAATCACATGCCACTGAAATGAGTTTATTGCAAAAAAGGACCCACTTGTACAAAGATCATACATAAAGCAAAGCAACACAAAACGAAAAAGGATCACTAAAGTGCAGGAATGCCAGCTCTGGTTTTGCATACCCATCATTCCTCACCTGCCTACATAAACAGAGTCCATGTGGGGACAACAACAACAACAACAACTTCTCTGAATATTTGCTAATAAATAACAATAATACACAAATAACGATAAAACAACAATACTTGCAGTTACTAGTAATCGGGAGGGTCAATATGCAGTGGCTGCCTGGTGGATGTACTGCCTGGGCATGCCTTCATCGCGGTCAGGATGGCAGCCAAAAGGGGCGGAGCCGATCAGTGAAGAATCAATAATAAAATAAATATGAAAAATAATGTCTTTTATGGCCAAAAAGTGGTTGTAGTTTCAGTAGTTACCTACACACACGAAGGCAAAAAATAATTATGATAATAAAAAATTACAACTACAATTTAACTAAGATTATAGGAAACCCCTAGAGACAGCTGGGGGAGCTGTACACCACAGGAGGAAAGCAACATGAGTGGTTCAGGACCCTTCACATCCTCTGATGATACAGTGAAAAAAGAGAAATCCTTTATTCCACCCTCTGTCATCTTACTGAACAAATAACTTTATTAGATATTAGTGACTACAACTGTTTCTCATGATGTCTCTTTAAGACATGCATTAATTGTAAGCAGTTTCACCCAAACTGTTTGGCCCTTCTTAATTATTACTTATTAACTGTTTTCAACGAATGTATTTCAACCTATGGCAGAGGATTTTTTTATATGTTAATATGTCTGTAAAGTTCGTAAGTGTATGAATGTCTGTTAGATTTTTAAGTGTATGTCATGCCAAAGACAGATTTCCATGTAAGTGCAAAATAAAGATATGTATTCTACTCAAATACATGGGGTGTAACTATATTGTTCATGGGGTTGGGGGTTAACACTTTAAAAAAAAAAAAAAAGTTTTTCAGTATTCAGTAAATTTCAGTAAATTATGTTCATTTCATTAACATGTTTTAGTCAGTTGACAACTTATTTTAAGAAGCTGATCAAAATCCAAAACATTTTTGACATTTTTTGAGTGGGGTAGAATTCAAATTAATAAGTTAGAATATCTTAAATAAAATAGTTTAACCACTAAATATCAACTTTTGGATAAAAATTAAGTTGGTTCAACTTATTTACATTTTTCAACGTCAAAGCAAATCATGTCAGTTGTACTAAACTAATTGAGTTTGTCAGATTATGAAAAACTGAAGATTGACTCAGAGTTAGAATTACTGAAAAAGATGCATGCAAATTGTTAACATATTTTTTAAAGTTGAACCAGTGTGTTATAGTGTAGAGTGTAGTAGCATTAACAATGGCTGTATTCCATTTAGGTATGAGACTAAACCATATTTAGCACGAACACCATGTGTTGAATGCAGCCTTTGTTATATTATTCATGCTGTTAGTTCCACCTGTTTAGGACACATCAGCTGTATAGAGTAAAATCTATTTACTTTTCAAATAAACTCTATTCATCAAGTTACAGACTTTCTTTTCCCTGTTGTTTTAGTCAAATCCACCTGTGTTGTCCACTAGATGCCACACTCAGATGAGAAACTGAGCATATTTTAGCAGCAAGTCAGACACTGTCACACATTTACTGATCAAAGGGGGGCAGCAGATACACACTTTCTGAGATGGGATGGGGTGCATGATGAGGTCTGCCTCCAAGTGTTAAGAAGTGTCCCTATTCTGCTGAGAACATTACAGAAAAACGCTAATGTGCTGGGTCTCTGTGCCCCATTGCAGGGTAGACACTTCTTAATCAAAGCAATGATTGAGAGTTATAAAAAGGTGTGGACTAGACTGGGATACAGATGGACAGATAAGAATGGAAGGTGAGCCATAAACAATGTTGGAAAAACTTCTCTTAACCTGGAAAAGGTCTAATAAGAGCTGTTCAAATGCTTATTCCAAAGACTTTAAATTCATGGCAGCAGTAGGGCTTAATTTTATTTATTTTTTTACACAATTTTTTATTTTATTTTTTAGAACGTAGGAGTTTTATTCAAAAACAGCAACCACATGATCCACCAGACTGTCTTGGCTCTCCCGATGTCTGGTTTTAGGAAAGTAAGTCAGTAATAAAGTAATTAAGTCAAAGTTGATAAAGATTACATGTTGTGTTTTAAAGGTAACAGACTCATAATAATGTGTTACTTCCCTCAGAAGCCACTGCAGCCATTGTACCTCCTTTCTTCGCCTGGTCTTGATGGTCAAAGTCAATGGCAGACACCCCCCTCCTCTGCCACACACTCACATTGACCCACAGATTGACTGCCTCACACAATTTACTTCTTAGTCTTTTCACAATTTCACAAAATAAAAAATACGTCATTTCATTTCGGGTTTGGTTGCTGTTAAAATACCAACATTTAAAATCAATTTGTAAAATAAAATATCAATATAATGTACAGTATATATCTCACTTTTTGAATGACGCCCTCCATGTTGTCCTCACACACTTTTTACACAATGTAAACACTTCCCCACTAATGCTCTTACACCTGTAGACTTCACTCAGATACAGTGAATATGATTAGGTTGGGTCCTCTCATCCGAACACCGCAGCGCCATCCTGCCGCCTTACTGTCGCCCCAACCATCGTCATGGAGACCATGTAAGTTAATGCGTGTGTGTGTGTGTGTGTGTGTGTATGTGTGCAAGTGTGTTTGTGCGCTACCCCGGGCACAATAGGCAGACTGACACAGAGTCTGATAGGGGTCATGACCCCTCACAGCGGGAAGCTCAAACTGTGGCTCCTTGCCTTCTCCTGTCCTCCTGGTCAAGGTTTTTGTGTGTGTATGTGTCTGTGCGTGTGAGCGTCTTACATCTGCATCATGACAGACGTTTGTTTGTTGTTTTTCGGCCTTTGTTGTGTTTTGTTTTGTTTTGTCAGGTTTGTGTGTCTGTTTGCTGTGTGGGTGTCTATGTGAGAACGCACACACCCACACACACAGACAAGCAGGCGCACATGCAACAACACAGAAATATAAATCACAAGGCCGTCCCAGTACTGAGGCAAGTCATTAACATGCACACACACACACATACGAACACACACACACACACACACAATGATAGCATCAACAAAAATAGATGAGTACTGTGGATGTTTTAATGGATGTTTTTGCTGGAGGCAGTAAGTGATAGAAAAGCGGAATCATTCACACTGCGAAAGGGAAGCAGGTGACATGATGTTCTGCTGCTTTTGAAAACAAACTTTCAATTTAATATCAATAGTTACACAAAATGCATGCAGCTGCATCAACAAGAACACACACACACATTCACACACACCAGCACAGACAGATCCAGTTGGAGTGAGTGTGCATGCTGCATGTGTGAGTACTTCTCACTATACATGTACTGTACATGTGTGCATGTAATATGCAAAAAAAACAAACAAAACTTGCATCTGCACACCCTATCCGTGTCTAACTTTGTTACGTTCAATGCCCATGTCAAGTGCATGTGTGCGTGCATGCATTGCATGGGTGTGTTTTTAAGGTTGACCCAACCACGGTGTCCCAGCAGACTCGTCACAAAGTCTGTCACCACCCAGTCACCATGGCGCCCAACTTGGCCGAGACCCGACGGCGGCAGGGAGCACCTTGTCACCGTGGTAACACGTCTGGGATGTAACCGACCCCCCCCCCCCCCCCTAAGAAATACACAGAGAGACATACACACACCACCCCATATGAAGGCTCTCTCTGAGGGCAGAAGACATTTCATGTTAAAATAATTGTATATTTCCCCTTTTCCTCATAATGATTTAACAATCCCCAAAAATGATCAGTGGCATACACAAGACACTGAAATCCAAAAGTTCTTTTTGCCTTTCAGTATAGCACCATGGAGAGACAACACAGAGGGGACATCATTGAGATAACATGAAGTCGGAACATTGAAAGCTCCACATACATACAGTACCAGCACGCATTGCTGGACAACACTGAGAAATGTCAAACTCAGAAGCCACAGTGCCCGAGTTGTCAGAGCGCTATGCTGCTTTTAAGATCAGCTGGCCTGTCAAAGAGTCTCTGCATGTTTGTCATGGTGCTGCAACAAGTTACTGAACCTGCACAGAGACCAAAAAGAATTTGGCTGACACAATAATGAAGCACATCATTATTACTGGTTGATCCACAGTGTGCCACCCACTGTTGCTCATGTTTTGACCACTTTAGTCAAAGAAAATTTTATTTTCATTTGCAGTATTATATTTGGCAGTATGGCTCTGTTCTGGGGCCTCTCTGCCTTTCCTAGGCCTACGCAGAAAGCCTATGGTGAAGAGAGCACACCTCACTGCCCTTCCATGTGCAATCAAGCATAGCCTGAGGCAGAGAGAGTGAGCCACTCTGCCCTCCATGCGTCTCCATGAAGCTCCTAAGGCAGGGAGAGCAGCAGCAAAGACCATCAATCAGCTGCTCCATCAGTTGATTAAAAAAGAAGCTCTGTATACATAAATATAAATATAGATGTAAGCCTGTAACGTAGTCAACATACGAGTGAAGAATACTGCAGGAGTTGTGTGAGAAGTTTTTACAGATGTGGCGAGTCTTTGTTTTGTTTTCCATTGTAACCTGACAAAGCCAAGCTGACAACACAAGGGTAGGTGTTTGATACTGATAGATAAGAGCTTTCTGTTTAAGTATCACTGAAACATCATGTCTTGTGACACCACTTTAAATTTTGGCAGATAATATCACAACAGATCATAACTCAAGCCTCATTTATACTTCATTATAGTTTATACTTTACTTACATGTCACTGACTTTGCTGTACTCTAGCTCAGTGGACAAAACTTCCCAGACTTGTGGATGATCAACCAATATACATGATTTCAAGAAAGTCTCAAATCTCTGCAGTCAAGTCTCAATTCAAGTCCCAAGTCAAGGCTGACAAGTCCAAGTCTAGTTCCAAGTCCCAAACTTTGTGTTTTGAGTCCTAAAACAGTCTTGATGCACTCTTCACCAAATATAATGCCATTTTAACATCAGATTGATAATCTATTAAACCAACAAAAAACATGAATGCTTTTAAATATTTATATTTATTTGCTAAAACAAGTTTTTTGGAAGTAGTTCCTTGTGCCCACACAAAATGATCTTTGGGATCATTTTTTCCAACTGGTTCTCAGAAAGGTAAAATTAGTTCTTCATTGTCTTTTCCTGTAAGATCGGTTCCAACAAAGTGGATGTGAAAATGGCATTAATGTGAATTGATTGAGGAAATGAAGGGAAACGAGTTGATTTGTGGTTAAAGTCTAAGTAGAGTTGCAGGTCTTTTTTATTTGTCAAGTCATGTTTAAAGTCATCAAATCTGTGATACCAGTCTGACTTGAGTCCAAGGCTGCTTTCACACCTGCCCTGTTTGGTTCGGTTCAATCGAACTCAAGTTCGTTTGCCCCCTGAGTGCAGTTCGTTTGGGCAGGTGTGAACACAGCCATCGCACTCGGGTGTGCACCAAAACAACCAGACCAAGACCTTCCTGAAGAGGTGGTCTCAGTCTGGTTACAAACAAACTCTGGTGCGGTTCATTTGTGGTGAGAACGTGTTCCGACCTGGATCCGAACCAACTGCAGTCACGTGACACATTGTTTGGGTTAAACATGAGCATGTTACAGTCCTGGAGGATTATTAATGTGCACCTCCTCCTGTACTGCCTTAATATGCACATTCAGCACATCCAATGCATCAACACATTGGTTTCTAGTTGGAGCCGCGCCTCGTTTTCAAACTGTATGGTTTGACTAAAATGAACAATGACAGCAATATAGTCCACGATGACCAGCGCTAAAATCAACTTGCGTAGTTGTCCCTCCATTGTGACATTAGAAAGTGTCACATTTATCTTGCAAGTGGACTCTTCTTCAACGTTTTGTTTACTTCCTGGATTTTTCCCACATGGAAATTCTGACCAATCAAGAGCAGCTTTCTTGCAAAACACATTTTATCTGGTCCTCTTGTAAGAACAGGAACCATCTCTAGGCAATAATGCAACTTTGTAACAAAATTTGTCCCTGATTCAGACCAAAGCAAGCGAACTCTGAAAGCACCCCAAGTCCCCATGTGACTCGAGTCCAACAGAGAGCTTTGAGCATGCGGCTATGTCCTGTACATATCCTACAGTAGTTGATGAGCAGCACAGTTCTTGATGGATTTTTACACTTTCATGTTGATATCATAAAACACTCTCAAATCCTCCTCGATATCTGCAGATAACTTATCAAACACTCATTTCACTTCTTTTGTTCTGCTTTTGTTTAGTCATCACTCATGTAACCTCTCTCTGTCTCCGCAGGCAAACAGCGACAGCAGCAGGGGAGAATTCCCATGTTGCTGGAGGTGATGCTGCGGAGCACCCGAGACAACCCACCAATCACAGAGAGACAATGACTGATCCTCCTGGCTGCCTTACAGAACATCAGTCAAACTGAGCTTTGTTAGCGCAGCATTCCTCTGCATTGTCCTCCTGTTTGCACTCCTTAATCAAACAATGTTAATTTCATCTATATCATACATTTCTGTCATGCATTCATATTCTGAAGCTGTGCATTGCTCATTTGTTTAATCACAATAGCATCCTTAGCCCTGATTGTGCTTTATTGTTATTATTTACAATCACGGTTGAAAAGTACAAAAAAAAAAAGGTTGTATTTGCCTTTAGCGCAGTATAAATAAAAGGTTGCCCTTTGTTATTCACTCTTTTGGATGGCAGCGGAGATCAGTGGCTGCAGTCAACTTTGTCGGGTCTGTCACATTATCACAGTGTTTTAATTAAACAGAAGGAGACGTGCAGAAAGACAGGGGGACAATGACTGATCCCCAGGCTGCCTTACAGAACGCTGTTCAGACGGAGCTTTGTTGGCGCTGCATGCCTTTGCATTGTCCTCCTGTCTGTTTGTCAATTGTCTGAATCAAATGATCCCAATTATGTCTCTGTCATTTAGACTTTTAAAATTGAGAGCTATGATTCATTATTCTATTTTTCCCAGTTGAGATTGGCCTTGAGATGTAGATACACATGCCTTTTCTGACAAACATGAAGTCAGTGGCAACTTTCAATTTTACTAGTGGACTGTGACAAAGTTCCAAAGTCAAATTTAAAGCATGGGTATAATGGCTAACATACCACAAGATTAGGATTTGATGTAACATGGCCTTACAATAGGCTACACCAAAGCCTGCAGTTGGTCACCAATGGCAAGTTATTACTATTTGTCTGAAATAGGCAACTTTGGTGTTTTTGGTTGACTTCTTATTCTCCTTCTACACCAAAATAGGGCTGCAACTAAGAGTTATTTTGACTGTCAATTGATCAGTTGGTGATTTCCTCTCTTCGTAAACTGGTTGTCAAAAAAAGGTGAAAATGTTTCAGTGTTTCCCAAAGCCCAAGATGACGTCCTCTAGTGTCTTGTTTTGTCCACAACCCAAAGATGTTCAGTTTACTGTTATAGAAGAGTAAAGAAATCAAAAAAATATTCACATTTAAGAAGCTCAAACCACTTATCTGATGGCAGATAACATTCAACAGGACAAAAAAGGTTTCATTCAGTTATTTATTCAAATCTAATATTAACGCAGATGCACAAAAACATGCATCTACGCAGCAAACTCTTAAAGTCATTTACAAAGTTTGCATAACTAAAGAGAAGAAGGGCGAGACAGGAAGAGAATGAAAAACTCGTTAAGCTTTTCTTTTAGCCGGCAGACGAGCTGAGACAACTGTGACTCTGTGTGTGTGTGTGTGTGTGTGTGTGTGTGTGTGTGTGTGTGTGTGTGTGTTACCCGGTGTCTCTATTCTGTTCGCTGGCAGGGAGGTTGAGACGACTGAGATGGGAATGTCAGCACAGGATCAGCAACCCTGCTGGTGGACACCAGTTGGGGGTCCGTCTCCTCTGGGACGCCTCTGCATCTAAATGTGTGTGTTTGATAAGGCGTGTGAATGAGCGTGTGAGTGTGTGTGTGTGTGTGTTTTGACTTATGTGTGTACATCATAAATATGTGCATGGATGTTAGGGGCCAGTGTCTGGGCCTTTTTTAGGGGGGAAGGGAGGTTAGCGCGGTGACAGCCTCAGCTGTGTTGAATTGTGGGAGAAAAAGAGCTGACGCGACGGGAGTTGATGTCTGACATGACCCCTCTCAGCGGGCGCACCACGGGGAGCTGGGAGCTGCCGCTGACTGAGTGTGTTTGTGTGTGTGTGTGTGTGTAAGTGGGAAAGTGAAAGAGAGAGATGGAGTTCGAAAGTGAGCAACAACAAAAGTTAACGAGGAATCTTGACAGCATAAAACTAAACTTTTATTTCACATTTTCCTGATTTCTCCGACACCCACAGCAGAGTCACTCTCCCTGTGAAACAACACCTTGATGGACGTGATACTGAAATTCTGCTGCGTAACCCAATCTTCGCTGGTCCTTCACCTCCTCCACTTTCCATTTTCTCTCCCTCCATATCATATACCTCTTCTTGACCTTCTCACTCTTTGTTGGTGTCCCTGCGCTCCCTCCTTCCCTCTCTCTCTCTCCTCCTCGGTCTCTCCTGAAGTTGCATTCAGGTTTGGTAAAGTGATCTACAGGGCGCTATGCTGCTGCTCGTTGGCCTCACCACTCCTCCTCCCTCACCCCATTTTGCACTTTACAGTTTCTTGTCTCATCTCCGTCTGCATCATCCCTCTATTCTTTCATTGCTCGTTCTCTTACACGACAATCCAGCATGCACACACACAAACACACACCTACGTCCTTTTCTATTCACCGTCTCTCCACTGACTTTGCCATCAGTCTCTGATAAGTGCCCACAAAGCCCCCACTGTCTAGTGTGACCCTCTATTCTTCCCCCATCCCCTCTCTTTCTCTCCTTCTCTCTCCGTCCTGGAGCAGCCAAGCGTGAGGTAAAGAGGAGGGGCCGTTTATCTTGTGCGCACACCCCAACTTGTTTTACCTTCACCCCCCTCTTTCTCCCCATCATACTTTTTGTCTCCACTCGATTTACGCTCGGGTCACATCTTACTTTTTTCAACTTTCTGTCGTTCGCTACGTCTTTCCCTTTCTCTCCTTCATCTAACTTCCCTCCACTCACAGGGAGACTTTGCACCTCGTGCTCTCACAATGTATGCTGATGCTTTAAATGTGGGACAATGGGTCAGATCTGAAAGGTTAGCCAGCCCTTTGCACTGTATCCCCATGCACTCTTCTCCCCTCAAACATAGGGATATTATACACCATTTCTACCAGTAGATGCCCCTAAATCCCACACACTGGACCTTTAATTAAACTAAACCAAGAGTTCACACTAATCCAGTCGTTTATGTAAATGCAACATTATATACTCTCTTGCTTTCCCCTCCTCCCTTCCAGCCCCCGTCCACTCCTGTCAATCAGCAGGTCAGTCAGTCTGTCTGCCAAGCATCACTCTGAAAGTCTGAGCAGTACTAATGGGCCTTGTTAGCCACTTAACTGCCTACCTTGCGCTCTGTGTCTCTCTTCCTCGCTCCAAGTATGAATAGAATAACCCTAATGGTGCTTGTTTGCCACTCCACTGCTCTCCCTTATCCTCCCATGGCTTTATCATTGCTGATCAGTGTACCTGGAGATAAGTCTCTGTGTGAGTGTGCAGTATCCTCTTCCTTGAGCTTTTATCAGTCCTGATCAGTGTACCCAGAGTTCTCTGTTAGGGACCCCGCCCGAGAAGGTCATGTTTTCATTCGCCCCAACCGGCTCGCTGACCGATAAGACAATTTGTCAGGTGGAAATCAGAGAGGCCTTTTTCTTGGCCATCTGGGGGAGACAGATGGAGGAAGGAGATCGAGAGGTGGAGACGGGGAAGAAGTAACATGAGGTGAAAAGAGGTATAGCATGTAGAGATAAAGGTAGATGTTTTGATCGCTGCCAAGAGGCAATATTGCCTGGTCAGCTTATTCACAGCACCTACTAACGAGGTAACTAGCATTAACTCCTAGGACAAAAAACTTAATAATCATTTTTCTTAATTTCCCCCTGTGTCATGTTGACAGAAAACTATCCACGGTGAACGAAAAATCCAAAAACAGAGTAAATTCTCACACAACTTGTATTAATCCAAGTCTCATTTATCCAGTCATATGCTCATACTTCCCAAACACATTTTTGCAAAAACCTTACTACTTCAAACACTTTCACACGAGCGACATGCCTGGGCAAGTGCATGCTTTTGAACTCCTCCTGTGCCCTACATTGCAACCTGGTCTCACTCCAAAGTCATCGAAATCCGACAATTGGTCAGTGACTTGCGGCGTCAGACACCAAACAAAAAAGCCACCTTTTATGTTGGCATGATATGCTGCCGGTTGCCGTCATAGTTTGAGGGTGCTTGGCGGTCCAACAAACAACAAATTTCACCCAGGAGAATGGTGTTTGTGTCTCGTAAGATTTTAAAACCAAACCCTTCTCTTTTCTTCCTAAACTCAACCATGTGTGTTAGTTGTCGAAGGCAAAAAAGCGTCAATTAGTGGTGTTTTACCGACATAGTGTGTTTATTTTGAAAGGGACAATATGTAATCGGTAAACTTCCTGTGAAAATGGAAGTGTATTTTGAAAGAAGACAATGCATGTAACAGGCAGACCTTGACAAGGCGTCCCAGAACGTCAACAACCTTTCCCATTGTATCTGGATGTAGAAGTCCAGTACCAAACGTTAGAGTGAGAATGCCTTGTTTCCACATATGAGTAACATGTGCGGGCAAGCACATGCATTTGAACTCTTCTTGTGCCATCCACTGAGCAGAGCTCAAACGCATGTGCTTGCTCAGGCGCACTACTCGTCCACACTTGAGACTGTTGAAACAGTAAGATTTTAGCAAAAATGCATGTGTGTGGGAAGTAATGAGCATTCAATTGGATAGATGAGACTTGGATTATTGTACAAGTTGTGTGAGAGTTTGTAAATGGATGTTATGATATAGTATCCTGTTGTTAAACATGGCCCCCTTTTACCTCAATTCATCAAGAGTTTTCTGTTTTTGGATTCTTTGTTCACTGTGGAGGCTTGCAAGAACATTTTTTTTTCCACAAATTCAGCATTATACAGGTAAGTAACTGATATACAAATGATGATTTTGTTGGTGAAGTATAACTTTAAATTGTAAAAAGCCGCTCTTCAGACTGACAGATCCACTGCGGGATCTCACTGCCTCAGAAACTGCCAGCAAAGCAAAATCAAAGTTGCACTCTTGCAGTGCAAACAGCAAAATAAATGAAAGCTGCCCAGAAAGCTTTTAGCTTTGCTCGATTTCACCTCGACTTTGCTGCCTGCCATTTTTAATCTGTATTGTAAACATGGCAACAACCATTTTACACAACTTGTAATGAAATTGCAGACTTGGGTCCAGCAATTAGCCTGTGATGAAAGTCTGGTATGTCAAACAGTTTCAATGCGCGATTATTACCCCACGTTAAACACAATGTTTATACGTGAACGGGGATGTACTCACCAAAGAATTGAGGATGTCAACTTTCTTCAGGACAGGAGCTATATTTCACTCTGATTAGGATCTCCTCCAGCCCATTGTCCCCTCTGCAGAATGGTGCTTGCTACAGGAGGAAATACTGTAATTTCTGCCACCGACATCTCCCCACACTTATTCCCACCTTGATTAGTGCTACACAGGACAGATGAGGTTGTCTTAAATGTTTTAACATACAGGGGAACAGGCATATCTTGCAACAACAAATCACCACATTATCCCTTGTGCCTCCTGATGTTTTTGAAAAAAGTGGTACTTTTCAAGAGGTTACTTTTGGACCTTCTCATCAGTATTCACCCCCTCTCCCTCAGGCTTCCCACCCTGGCCCACACTAATCTAATCAACTCCTCTGCAGACTCACACAAAGCCTCCAATAGTCCAGCCACGGCCCCTTAATCGACGTGTTATTGCCCACAATCACATTTACAGCACAGAGGCAAATCTGCACAGATGCGATTGTGTCGGCTGCTAATCCAATAACGCCCCGCTCACTTCTCTTTTACTCGGCATCTTTCATCTTCAAAAACAAGGTGACAGTGTTTTAATTTTCATTCTCGGGTTACTCTCCATCAATTCGGCTCACAGTGTGTGGTGGAGTTTATAGAGCGAGACACATGTAGGTGCTGGTTATTGTGCAAGCTTTTATTTCTCTCCTGTGGGAAAATGAAGAGCAGGGTTTGTGGTTTAGATGTGATTAAAATAGGAGCTTTCTGTTATTGTTTATTCACAGAGGCAGAGTCTATTGGATCATACTGGTAAGATTTGTCCGAGCCTGGCGGTTTGGTGCTGATTATTTGGCTTTGATAATTGATGTCGGTCAGTGGGGTCAGTGTACAAGAAATGTTTTTCAGAAGGCAAAGAACCCGGTATTGTGTTGTGCTGGGAAAGATAACCGGCCTTTGTACACTGGTGAGGGAAACAGGGAAACAACCACAGTGAGGTGAGGGATAATAAAACTATTTTGAAGGAAGCTGTAGAAAATCAAAGCATAAAACTGATCATTTCCAATAACAAAAGAAAATCTCTATAGACAATGTTAACCAGGCACAGCGCGAACAGAGAGAACATCTAAAAAGGTCTTTTTAATATGTGATCTTGAACACTTGCTTGTTTTCATCTTTCATCTTTATCAATGTCATTTCTGTTTGTCATTGATGCTGCTCTGTTCTGTTCCCAGGGGGTCTTTGCTGTGGCTTTCCATGTAGGCGCATGGAAGGGCAGGGAGGTGTGCTCTCTCTGCCTCAGGCTTTCCTTGCTTGCACATGGAAGGGCAGAGAGGTGTGCTCTCTCCACCCTAGGCTTTTCACATAGGCACGCAGAAGGTCAGAGCAATGCACTCTCTCCACCTTAGGCTTTCCACATAGGCGTATGGAACAAGCTTTTTGCGTAGGCCCGAGGAAAGGCAGAGAGGCCCCAGGACGGAGCCATGCCGCCAAATATAATACTGCAGATGGGAATAAAGTTTTCTTTGACTAAATAGTTTCTGACTGAACTGGATTTTAATCATAGACAGCAGGCTACAAGTGACAAAGAGCCAATGAAGCTTGTCGCTGGATAAAATGTTGCCTGTGTTCACGACTGACTCTCTGTCATTCAGACAGTTTCTTGGGAAATACCAGTCACAGGTGACAGAAGACCACCCAGGTAAAAAAGAAAAGAAGAACAGCAAGTGATCTAGCCTTAGTTGCCCTTACCAGAGAATACCCAGGCATTCACAGAGAGGCATGTGAAGCCTGGATTTAAGGCAATAACCAATTTTGTGGGGTGCAACAGAAAAGTTATATAACGAGTAGTGTAACAACTTACTGTTGGCAGGAAGTAATGAGGTAAATATATTACTTTTGAAAAGAGTAACAAGTAATTAATAATAAATTACATTTTTTGAGTTCAACCCTTTTTGTAAACACCCTCAATCTAATTTGTTAAATTCATTGAATCAAACCTGTATGTCGGAAAGACACCCACACTGACAAGAGACAAACACACAGGCTGACTTAACCAGCCAGTGAAACATGGCAGCATGTTACACCGTCTTTTTGTCTGGCCCTGGCCTCCAGTGCTCCGAGAGAAAGGATCCTACTCAGGGGTGTCCATTGTGCTGCCTGCAGGATTACTCGATCTCCCAGGGGTCCTGCCTCCCTCTGTCTCCACTTGTCACAGTGTCCCACACACACACACACACACACACACAGAGACACAGAGGCATAATTATGAGCACATTTTAACAATATATAAGTACAATAAAATGCTTTCTCTATAAAAATATATATCAGACATAAAGCTCTGCAAATTTGGGCACAAATTTCTCTATTTGTAATCAAGTACACCAAATACAGTCTGTTCATTAAAGGTTAACTATGTAGGATTGTTGGTTATTGTTGTGAAAGTCAGCGCCAACCCCAGATTTACTCCTGTTTGTATTCTTGCAATCTGGAACCTGGTAGCTCACCTGAGCACACATAAATGTCCTGAACACCGAAAATATGACAAAAATAGCAAAATATAGGCACAGGGAAGAGTCTCTGCAGATAAATACACCACCACATACATCTGGCGGGTCATAAGGGATGATTGAGAGGGATTACTTAATTACTTAATTACTTGATTGTTTGTTTTTGGGCAAATCCTGCATAGTATGTCTTTAGAGAACTGCTAGAAATAATTGCTCAGTGCCATTTTTTTACCTATTAAGTTAGGTAACACTATGGATTACTGTTTTAGACCTCAAAGGGTGTGTGCACAAATACTCACAAACATAAACGTAAGTAAGCCTGGTCAGCAAAGTGGTTAGTCAGGTGGCCGATGGACCATCCTTCGAGGGACATGGGTGGACCTCTTTACTCTCTAGGGGAAGAATGTGTGCGTTCGTGACCCAACCCCGGGTCTCCAGGTCAGAGTTCCTGACACACACTCACACCCAGCGGGGCAACGAAATAATTAACTCTGACTATGATTGACAGACAGTTCATCACACTGACACACACACACACACACAAACTGGGGGCATTACTTTCCCATAATCAGCAGCGTAGACAAGAGAGATGACCTCTTTGTGTTTCTTCATAATAAAGAAAAGGATTTCAAAGATGGTAAATGAATGACTGTAAAATAATACTAATGACAACATTGTCATAATGAGATAAATATCAAACAGCATGTAATGCTTTGTGCAAAACTTTTTTTCTAATGATGCTTCCTTAACATAACAGAGTGTCATAGACATCCGCATAATTCAACAATACATGCACAGTTTAGGCATATGACTACGAGTAATCACTTCTATTTTTGGCCTTTGTGCGTTAATCTCCAAAGTTCTCATGTTACATAGAAAGCAATGGCATGACTCAAACCCTCCTCATCACCCTGTTATACAGATGTCACATGTAGTCACTGACTCATGGGTATTCATTTTCAGCCTACTCATACTTGTGACATTTTCTTGTCAAACTGTCACATTTGATTTCTGTGAAGTTCCTTCTAAATTCTGTGTGATCCACCTCTAGAAAGGTTGACCAAAACTACTCTGACTCTGATCTATTTGTCATTCAACATTTCACGGGACTATTACCCATTGCATTCAGATTATTTCAAGAAAAATGACATTGTTTAAAATCTGAAGAAGTGGGTAAAGAGCAATGAAAGTGGCTTAAAAGAGAAAAAAAGAGAGAGGAAAAGAGAGGGGGTATCTTGTTCTTGGAGGTACTGTAACACAGACAGCTCTGTTTCAGATAGCATGTTCACCTTTGAAGGGTGCACTTAAAAGTGTGGGTGTGTGTGGGGTGGAGAGGAGGCGGTAAAAGCGGGTCTGAGTGGGTGGATAGGGGGGTAACCTGCGGATTGAAATGGTGTGCCTCCCCCTGCCCGCCCTCCATCCCCTTGATTCTGAGAGGCCGTTTTTCTCTACGGCCACAAAGGGAGAGGGCTCGGATTGCGCCGGCGCATTCACCGGCCCACTTTGTTTTCAAATGGTTTTGTTTAGTTGTGACACTGTAGACACCCAACACCTTCCAAGAATCCGAACTCTTCTGTGGGGGAGTACAGAGGGCAGGTGGGTGGTGTGCAGGCGTGAGGGGGTGAACAGTAGCGGAGGGGTGTACAAAGGGACCAAAGCTGAGGAAATTTCGGGGGGTTGGAATTTGTTTTACATGAATCTGGATTTCCTTCAAGATTTTCTGTCCTGACTCTCAAAATCATGTGTTTAATCTTTTGCCACCCCTTCCTGCTCTGGCCCCTCGGCCCCACCCTGTTCCATACAGCTCACTCCCCTGCCCTATCCTCCAGCGGTCCCTTGTGCCCTAAGGCATTCACGCTGTTTAATCTTTTCCACCTCTTGAGTGTTTAAGCAGCTTAACACAGCAGGATCTGCACTGCTCAGCCTGGAGTACAGGCTGATGCTCAACAGCTAATACAGGACTAATGCTAGGCTTAGCCTTCACTTTTACATGACACTTTCTGCCAGTCTATTCATGTGTGTGACAGCCTACATGCATAAGCAGCATGTGCATAAGTGATACAAATACACACTCCGACACACATGGGTGCACCAACACATTCTAAACCCTTCTACTCCAAGAAAAACAGTTGTCTTCTCAACTGTACCCAAATTGATAAATGACTTCATCAGCTGCTTTCAAAGGGCATCTATTCCGGGAAGCCGGTTTTTCCTTTTTTAAATCATGTTCTGGGGCATTTTAAGCTGCTAGATAGGTACAGTGCAGATATGACAGCAGATAAGGGAGCAAGAGATACAACCTACAGGCTCTGGGGACACCCCCTGATGGTTTAGTCAGTGTCAGGCTGTAGGTGAGCATCTGCAGTGTGTCACACTCCATTGGCACATGTCTGCCCATGTTGTTGAATGAAATCCCTCTTATTGGCAGTTCAGCTCACTGCACAAGAAGACAAACTGAAGAGAGGAAAGTAAACAAACTACTAAAGTCAAGAGGAAGTGAGATCGTAACTAACTTGTTGTAATAATTTTTTTTTGTTGCCACTAAGCTCTTTAACAACCGTTCGTAACGGTTTGTGTTATTGTTCACTGGCACACTGTGAAAATCCTTTGTTCTGTCACCTTTAGGTTATGTTGATAATGTGCTAGCTGGCTAACTAGCGTCTTGAATCTGTCTTGTGAGCCCAGTCTCAGTTGTTGAAATCTGGCACTTGCGCTGTCAGAAACCAACTAAAAAAGGCGTCCTTTAATGTCGGTATGATACACAGCTGGTTGGCGTTTTAGTTTAACGATGCCCGGGGACAACAAGGGGAGACGCGATGGAACAAGGATGAAAGTAAAGGCTGTGAATGTCCAAGCAGGGCGGGCTAGAGGGGTGGTGGATGGGTCCAACAATCACTGACTTTCACCCGTGACTTTTCACATGCTAGTTTGCTGTTGGTCTTTGTGGTGTGTTCAGAGCAACTTTTTGACTAAGACACAGGCGACATTAGGCGATACAACAGTGGGACTTTATTGCTGCTAGTTCTTTGATATTGGGTTGGTGAGCCTTTAGGGCGCTACAGGAGGACTATGTAATTCTAACAGCCAAAGGGAGGAATAAATGCATTCAGTAAAGTTATTCTAATATGTGTAAGTCTTTTTTATATCCTCTTTAGATTTTAAATCCTGAAAAAAAGCTGAGAAAAATGTATTTTCCCAGGTGATATAAAACGAGATCATCATTTATTGTGCCTGCAGTTTGCATTTTATTTTATTCTATCCTAACTGTACTTTGACTTTGAAATACAGATTTATTATAATTATTTAAGGCACTATTCAGGTTAAAAAGCTTTTGAAATTGTTCCTACCCAGCATTTTGAATTAGGGAAAAAAACAGTCTGTTTTTTTATGCAACAGTTGTGATGATATATATTCAATTATCTACTTATTATTTTAATTCCATATGTAGCGAAGCACAGGGGCAGCCTTTGTAAATGCTTCTTGACATGCTTGACAAGGCAGCAGTACCTGAGCTCACAGGGGCCATGGAGTCAATTGCTACACATAGCCGGTGCTTTGAAGGGCAGGGGTGCGTACCGGGTGGGAGGTGGCGCACACACACACACACACACACACACACACGATCCAATCCAATCCACAACCACATCCCAAAGGACGTATGGTGCAGTGGCGGGCTGCAAACCCGACCTCACCAAACACCATCCGGCCAGGGGCAGCTGAGTTCACCTGCTTTGCTATTCACTCTTGAGAGGAAAGAAGTGTGCATGTGTGTTGAGTGTGTGTGTGTGTGTGTGAGTTTGAGTGTGTGTATTGGGGGGGAGTGAGTGAGAATGAAAGGCAGCAAGAAGGGAAAAGAACTAAAAAGATAGAGAGAGTGTGTGTCTGGGAGAAAAAGAATGGATAAAGAGACACGGAAAGAGAGTAAGGGAAAGACTATCTGCTGCATTAACCTTCCCGTCCACAGTGCCAGTATAGAGTCTTTTCTGCACTCCTCTTTCAGCAGGGAGGACCCAGGGGATGGTAACGCTAAGCCCCACTCCATTCTTCCACCAGAAACTTTGATTTCCTATTAGGTTCCTCCTGATGGGGACTGATGGGGAGAGGAGGGGAGGAGAGTAAGGCAGGGAAGGACGGACACCGAGGTGGAGGGTGGAGGAGAGAAAAAAAAGGGAGAAGTGGCCAAAAAGCAGAACAAAAAAAGGAGGAGAAGAGTAGAAGAGGGCGGCAAAAACAGACACAGATGCAACAAGTGCACAGAGGAGGAAGATGGAGAGGAGGAAGGGAGGGCTGGCCACACATCACATGCAGCATGTCCGCTGTGGGACACTGGCTGTCCCTGTCCTGGGTACTGAGGGCATTGTTTACGCTCAGCCCATTTAGCACTGACCTTTCCTAGCTGGCAGACACACAGACTGAGAGGTAAAAAGACACACTGAGGAGCAGACAGGTTGGTATGCAGAAAGACAGGTGAGAGACAGTATGACAGGTTAGTAGGGAAGAGGAGAAGGCCGGAAGAACAACAACAAAGTATACAAAACTGCAGAAAAATAGAAATGAGTGATGGAAAGCTGTGGGTGTTAACTAAAGCTGGATTTATACTTGTGCATCAGCTCTATGCAGCGCCTACGCCGTAGCCCACGCACGTGGACTACGCTGTTGTGAGCATTTATACTTGTGTGGTGGTGTGTCTGTGTCACTTTGCATTTACACCTCCCAAAACACTAGTTGGCGTCTGGGTTTCTGTAAAGTGCTATCTAGTACACATATTGGCCTCACTATAACTCGCAGCATTCACGGACAAAGCATTTCTCTTTTGCTGGACACACAACATGCTAATGTTTTTATCACAAGCTTATGGCATTTTACATTGTATAAGTTAGCCTAGTGGCTAGTGGACTTTTTCACTATCCAAATGAAGCCAGGGACAACAGCAACATTTAACAAAGATAAGGTGCCAAATTCAGTACCGTTACAACTCATGAGGCTCACCAGCAAAACGACTGTGTTATACTAAACACACTTTCCAAACAAATATAACATGCTAACATTATTAGCACAAGCCTATGGCATTTTACATTGTATAAATTAGCCTGGTGAAAAGTGGAGATTTCCTCTACTCATATGAAGCCAGGATAAATCACACACAAGACTTCAAATATTTTTGTGGAGGCGTTATTGTCTTCACAACTTATTGTATAATCTGTGAAATTAAGGTAAATTCCACTAAGGGAAATGGTTTTAGCTTACAGAAACAGACAGAAGGCCTGCGTCACCGTGACGTGCAGTTACATTTCTGGGGAAGTGCACGTCACGCTACGGAATAGTGTACAGCGTAGGCTCTGCGTTGGTGGTAGGTGTGGTGTCGATTTGACCCAGAAGTACAATCCTGCTAAACAGCCACTTGATCTGAGTTAAGGGATAAGGCTGAAGATATTCTACATTCCTTCACTGTGAGAAAAAAACAAATGAACATGAGATGACAAATACCAATGTGTCAGTAAATGTCATAATACTTTAAATGTTCTATACTGTCTGTGGCTCTCAGCCCCAAGCCAATTTGTTTCTAAATCTTTAAAAATTGGTCAGAAATATATAGTTTTACAATTTTGCTCACAAATAATAATAACAAAAGATAATTGAACAATAAAAGAATACGGTTTGAGCCAATTGTGTCTTTTTCTTCTTATTATTTTATTTGTACTACACACTGACGGCTTTTGCATTTCCTACTCTATTGCTCTCCATTTACACTCCACTCCACCATACCCGTCAATGCTCTAGCATGTTCTGACTGTGAGGATCACTTACTGATGAACACTAAGGTGAACTGCACTACCAGGACTAGATATGGTACCCCTTTGGCCACTGTGGTGAACGTTATCTAAATAAACTACAGCGGCCATTTTCGTCATAATGAAGGAACATGCCACCCAGTGCAATTAACAATAAGAAAAATAATAAGAAAAATACAGACTACACAAGATGTCACATGCTTTCTCTATCATGATCCAAGACACATACACCTCTTCCTTGCCAGTGCTAATTCTTGCATTCAAAACTAACTTATATTTTAACACAGAGAAGCAGAAAGGCAGATAGAAACAGAAGGAAGCAATAACAGAAGGTCTGTTATTGCTCATCCCAATGGAAACCTCAGTAACTTATCAATCATATCATTGTAGGATTGGACAGAAGCACTGAAAAGGTCCGTATCACAGTACATGGAACACATATACTGTATGTGGCCTGTATTTTGTGTCACAGTGCATGACCTCCCATGAGGGCAATGCAGGAACAAAAACCCTTTGCTACATGAGGTGTGCAAGTTCAACTGATCTCTATTGTCGACTCACCTCCCTACAGATGTTGTGCAGTTGACCCCATTTTAAAGACGAGTATAGAGTTTTTTCTGGAAGACTGCAGGACGTATGGCTGCTTTAGGTGGACACGTGGCACTTCAGTAAACTTTCTTGGGAAGGGGAGATTCAGAGGAAATTTACAAAACCATCAGAAAAGTAGCAAATGATGAATAAAGCAAATTCTGCAGGCAATGGATTCAGAAAAATATGAATTATCTGTCAGTTATTATCTATTAAAACCACAACAGCAGCTTGCTTATGGTCATAATTCACTTGCCAAAGCACCGTCCAAGACAGGCCCTGTCGATGAGCCGCTCTGACAACAACATTTATCTGTGTTTTTATGATAAGTAGTTCCCATGTCATGTGTGGGAAAGAGGGATGAGACAGATATTAAAGTTGTGTAGGCGAGACAGAGAGATATGGAGACAGAGACATACAGAGAAGAGACAAAGGGGAGCGGGAGCGAGGTAGTCAGAGGGAGAATGATTGATTGATGTGGTCAGTGAGGCGTCACTGATCTCCAGGGGAGCCCCCCCTCCTTTCAATGAAGAGGATGTGGATTGGCTTTAATGATGTGAAAACAGGCAGACTATAGCACTTAATCTGGGAGGAGGAAGATAAGGACGGCCAAATAAGATACAAACAAACAAGAGTCACTGAGCTCCGAAATTTCTCGCGTTTGCAATGAAACTGGATTTTCATTTCACTAGTACCTTAAATTCTTGGGTGACTTATTCTGCTTGTTTTTTTAAGCCCACAGCCTGCATTTTGGGGGTTTGGCATTTCTTCCAAAAATCCACAGTCACAGAAAAAAACAGCCAAATATTAATGCATTTCATTGAAGCTAAAAGAGGTGCAATTTGGGAAACAGTCGCAAAATTAAGAGGAAAATGAAAATGTGTCATTAGTGAGTGTAACAGGTGGAATATGAGCCAGGTCTCACAGTTAAACGACCATTGTTTATGTGTTTGTGTTACCCTGCAGAGAGGCTTGCTAATCCGTTACAGCAGTAGGAAATGTCTGGCTATATTAGCTGTGTTATCCTGCTGGGATCTTGTGTCTCGCTGAGGGTCCTTTACTCTTAAAGATGCCCTACAGGCGTTACCAACCAACAAACAACAAATATACTGAGAAATGGGGAGAATTAAGACCATCTAAAGGAAGGTTTCACATTTAAACCTCAAAACAGCTCTGTACTTTATAGTGATGTGGCGATTTGGAAATATTATTAGATTTGTTTACAGTTAAAATTGAAATTGAAAGCAGCTCTTGATGGAAACAAACTTGAGTGAAGGTATTTCAGCTATTTTTGTGAGGGTTGAGGCTCATAGAGCCACCGTTACATTTCCTGTCTACTTAAACACATCTATGTTAATCCAGTTCCTTCACTGTGGGAAGTAGTGAGCTGTTGTTTTAATCTAGCAGGGGGCTTGTTTTGTCTAAATGTGCCCTGCAGCTATTGTTGTGCGTAAAGAGACCACTCAAGAAATACATGATAGCATTGCTCCTCTGTTTACTGGGTGATGACTGCCAAGGGCGTAAGTTTGGTTTCAACACTGGGGGGAGGAGGGGCAGATATGAAACGGGGGGGCGTGGGATCCTCAGACGGAAATTAATGAGCATCAGACCCTTCATTTCCTTTGAATTCTGGTGAATTTATATGCACCAATTTATGGTGTAAATGTCTTTAAAGCCGTTTTTTTATGAACTCAGTTTACCCTCCACGTATTTAGCACAAAACAGTGTTTGTTTTCTTCCGGTTTCCCATGAGCCGCCTCACAAAAACATCATCAGCTCTTACACTCATTTGCTGAGAAATCCCTATGACAATTTAACACATTCTCACTCAGACTTCGTGACACATCAACCTTTCGTCATGGACGTTTCGACGTCCAGATTGGAAGTGAAAGGTACCCTGGGTGCGTTGGTTGTTGACGTTCTGAGACACCGTGTGAAGTTCTGCCTGTTACATGCATTGTCATCTTTCAAAATACACTTCTGTTTTCACAGGAAATTTACAGATTACATACAGTCTCTTTCAAAATAAATGCGCTACGGCGGTACAATGCAAAACTACGTTTTTTCCCCCCCTCCAACAACTAACGCATGTGGTTAGGTTTAGGGAAAAAAGAACAGGGTTTGGCTTTATATGCTTATAGGACACAAACACTGCTCGCCTGGGTGAAAGTCCATATTTGTTGGACCCATTCACCAACCCTCCTGTCTGATGCCACTGAACGGCATTCAACTATAATGGCCTATCAACAGATTTGGGCATTTGTGTTCTCAAGTACAGCTCCTCCGGGTAATGTCTAGATGAGTTCGATTTGTAGTGCATGTGTAAAAGGGGCTGAATTTTGTCAAAATAATAGTCGGCTGCAACTTTCATGTTTTTTTGGGCAGGATGGTGGGGAGGGGACAAGTGCACATGTCCTAAATATTGAAGGGTAAGTGTCCCCTGCATCTCCCCTGAAATCTACTCCTCTGATGTGTGCAGTTGGGTGGGCTTTTTCTCAGGAACCAAAGTCCTGAGTTATTGGGGGCACTGATACACGAGCAACACTTAAAGATAACCAGATATCATTTCTTAGGTTACCCTAGGCACTGAAGGTAGATATTAGTTTAAGCCAAAATTTTACATAACATGATATCGTCTTGCCTTAGAAACTGCAGTTCATTCAAAAATGGGTATCGGAGTATGCTTAACTTTAGAGCTATAAAAGTCTGGAGTCAGGTGCAATGATATCCAACAGTGAACCCGCTGAACTCGGTTCCTTGCTTCTGCATAAGAAGCAAGACAGTTTAATGCATGGATATTGGCATTGTTTAAAGCTTAATGCTGTAGCATTGAGCAGGATGTTACCTGATATACCTGGCTAGTTTAAGCAGTAGGAGAAGGTGTGTGAGTACATGGCGTGTTGACAAAAAGGGAGCCCAGACAGAGCTCATTCTCTATGTGATTGTGTTCATGTGTGTGTGTGCGCGTGAGTTTTTGTCCCTGCAAATGCACTTGTTCCATTCTAAATCTAAACTCCTGTGTCACTCTTAGTCACCAAATCTCAATTGCCTGCTTTTCAGTGCACAGAAGTGGCTTTCCACAACTCCATTGTGGTCTGCCTCCGTCCTGGATCGGTGGCTGAATGGACAGATTGAAAAGAGGGGGGGTGAAAACGATAGGACATGTAAATCTAATTGGTAAGATGGAGGAAAAGATGTGCATGTGCAGGTACGTGTGAGTGTGCATTGACAGCACTGTGTGTCTATGTGCACCTTAGAGAGGGAGACAGGCAAGGTGAGGGGGTGCGCTGTCGCTGCCTGCGCTCTGTGTGCTGTGTGAGTGCGGGAGGGAGGCTGTAAGCGATACCCTTGTCTGTTCCCTACTTGCCCCACTCTGAGGCCGCTCCACCCAGGCCAGCCCGGGAGAGAGTGGGGGTCCCCTGGGAACTGGTCAGGACAGGGAGGGAGAAGAAGGGGGGGGCAGCATGGAGGCCAGGCTTTCAGCCACTATGAAAAGGAGCGGAATCAAATACAAGCAAAATCTCCTTCAATATACTGTATCCCTCACCTGAGTAGGGCAGCTAGCTGAAAGGAGATCCGCGGGGGCAACTGTACAATGGGCCCAGGGAGGACAAGAGAGGAGAGGAGTGGAGAGAGATGTAGTTAATTTAACAAGTGATCGGGGGCAAAAATAGCTAGTTTAGTGAGAAAGAGAAAGAGAAAGGAGAGTCAAGAGAACCACTTTCTGCTACAAAATGTTCGTAGTATGACCTTTGCACTGCCATGAAGACAGAATGTTGAACATCAGTCCTCATCATTTTCCTCTTCTTTAAACTCCTCTTCTTCCCCTGGTTTTTGTCCTTCTTGTGCTTGTCATTGTTCCTGCTAAGACTCTTCTTTTTCCTCCTCCCTATACAGGCAATGTGTGCGTTCATGCACTTTTGCAAGCAAGTGAGCAAGACTTTCTCAGTTCTCAAAGTCAAAGCACAGTGGCTTAATGTGAAGCTTACCAGGGCTGCCCACTGAAAGATAAGGATTAAAATCATCACTCTGAGACCTCAGTTGACTGACAGTCGAGTGGTCTGTTCTGTGGACATTTTGGTTTCAAGGCTTTCACACTGCTCTCTAGTGTAAAATCACTGCAGTATATTAAGTCATCCCATCCACTGCATGAAGATATCTGCGACAGATACAGGCAGCTGTGGACTCAGATCCAGGATGAATTTGAAGCTCTAATTTACACAGAGATCATGTTACAGGGTCACTACGGAGTCCTGTCATTGTGCTGCCTTTGCAGCATCATGCCACCCGTGTGTGATTACAGATGACATGTTGTCATCCCGCAAACAGGAGAGGTGTGACAGGCGTGACGCCTGAGGTGTGACATAACATTTGCTCATACAATGGCATAACATGGCACTAACAATCATTTACTGTCAATGTCATATGATGGCTTATCTAACCCTGTGCTTAAACAGTGAAGAACTCCCAGTGCTGTTACTACCTCGGCTGCCAACTTTAAGATGAGACATCGGTGTCCCCACATTCCCGCTATCATAACTTTTTAGAAAATCGGCATGGTAGAATAACAGCGTGAAATTCCCACCTTGACCTGAAAGGGTTAAAAGGGGCTTGTGCGAGATGGAGACAGCTGCAAGAGAGGTTTCGAGATAATGTTATCTTCTGCTTTTTTCTTAAAGTTGGTGAATTTAGAGGTTGCTTCAATGTAATACAAGATAGATTCTGGCTTTTGTTTGATATCTAGTCTCAGCAAATACAATAGACATTTATGATGCATCGTTAATGTAGTTAGCATGCATTAGCTCTGGGAGCTAAATTGGCTTATTTACTACATGATGTGAACTTCGCCGCCACCCTGAACATCCCTCTGAGCTTGGTTAAAAAATCTGGTAGTTCAATAAAATGTTGCTTGATAGTGTGTAATCAGATATTCATATTGAATAGCCAAATCTGATTCAAATGACAAAAATTCTGAGTTGGGTGCAGCCCTAAAGTTCACCCAAAAATAAACCACGCAAGACTCACAAGACGCAATCCCTCTTAACCACCAGAAGTGTGTCGGTATATTTTTCTGCAGAGTTTTGTGTTGCAAATATGCAAATACAGCAAGGTAAAATGTCAAATGAGAGTGAATCTAGGGTTGGCTTTCATTTTCACTTTTGCTGGAAAGCCCATTCTAATAAAATAACCAACAACACTGCATGTGCTTTAAACCTGAGACTGCTTGGGTCGAATTTTAGTTTGTCATGTTGGTCATGGTCTTTCACATACTGAGGGGTCATAATGCAGGATGAGGTTCAGACATATACAAATGAGCAAGGGGGAAAAAAAAAGTTAGTTTTTCATTAATGCATGGTCAGTATGGTCACCTAGTTAAGCTAATGAACCTGACATTCATCAAAGTGACAATCAGTGACATACAGCGCATGTTCTCGTATGTACACATGTTTGTACAGTACACGTGAATCTGGCAGATTGCCAGCAGAGGGTACATGTGGTGAGAATGACTGGTGTCAAGTGATTGGGTGTGTGTGTGTGTGTAAATGGTGGGGGACACACTCGCAGATGCTCACGTGTGTTTGAGGACATACACATACACACATATTAGAAAAACCTACCTCCCTGCACTCTCACCCTCTCACACACCTCTCATGTTCCAAGGTGTGAAAAAGATGGAAAAGCACCTCCAGCCAAATCACTTCCGAAGCTTCCAGAGGTTTCCTTTCATGTGTGCGGAGTCAGTCAGAGTGAAGGTCTCTTCCCCAGCTGAGGAGGGCCGGCTGCACGCTCTCGGTAACCCGAGCCTGCTGGAAGTCATACTGTGTCAAAGGGAGTAAATAGCCTTGCTGTTGAGGTGTTTCCTATTGGGAAGTATAAGCATACTACACACACTCGCACAGACACGCAAGATGTGCACACACTTCCACTGCAGCTAAGGCGTTTGCGTTGCATTTTTATGAAACAATCAACAATAAAATTGAGAAAAAGGCACATAGGGAATCAAAATGGAAGTTATGAAGTAAATAGGAAGGTTAGAACATCACAGAAAGATAAGAGGAACAGTTTTGGGAAGTGATTTATAAGATGAGACTGAAACTTTTACATCGTCATACATGCAAATCTACCAAACACACACACACACAAACACACACACACACACACACACACACACATACACACACACAAACACAAACAAAGCCATGTAACTGATTCCGCAGGAGCATTGAGCACTGTGGATAATTGGTAGCACCATTGTGCTGCTCTTCAATGGGCTGGTTACCCAAGAAGCCTCATGTTCGTGTTCATGTACATTTGCTTTGAAGGTGGCGGACACAAAGAGCTGAACCCTGCCCAGAACAAAGCCCTGGGAGACCCTGCTTCACCCATAGATGTCTTTCATGGAGAGAACTGCAGAGATAAATGATCTTCTTCCTCAAAACCGTGTGTGCGACTGTGTCACTATGTGTGTGTGTGTGCAGGTGGACATGCGGACATGCTTTAAGGGATGGGCTACTTGTCATCAGAGAAACCACAGGATGTATTTTGTCAAAATAGTTTAAAAGTACCGCTTTAGAAGATGTAAAGCCCTCAGCGTTGGGACCCTTTCAAAATAAAGGAAAAAAATCTCTGTGAGGCAATAACTTTGAGTATTTATCATGCGGGCCATTTTAGATGATGTCAGCACATTTTAGACTTACTGTCATTATCGGACCTCATGATGTTGGCGCATTGGTGCATCACCCCATTAGATATTTTTAGCCACTGATTACCCTACTGCAAGGATACTCTACTCGCTTTGCCCGGGGCCACTTCTCGCAAAATGGCAGGAGCCAAAGGGCCAGGATCCTCTCATTTATATATATGTATATTTTCTAGTATACAATCTCTGTTTTGATGCTTGAGTGAATTAGTTTACTTTTAGTGATAAGATTTGTTACGAAAATAAAAACCAAGCTTTATCTTAAGCTTAGAGACCAGACTGCCAATATGACCTTTAAAGGATAATTGGCTATCAATGATAAAACCTAAGTACTTGTAACTTGTAACTCGTTCAATTGCATTACCTTGGGAAGTTACAATGTTTGGAAGCATTACTGGTAGTCTAGCATTTGAAAACAACATGACTTTGGCCTGTGGGTTATATTTGACTGTGAATGCCATGAAGTATTTGACTTGCCTTTTGCTGCAGAAAGCTCATAAACAAAATTATTTGGCAACCATGGTTTTGTTTCAAAAGTTCAACAAAATTATCATTTGGATCATTATGTTGAGTCGTTGCTGCAGTAATATCTTACTTGCCAAAAGGTCATTTCTACAGTAAATAAGTAAACATTTTATCCTGTTTATGTACACATTTTTATCCACCTCAATGTCAAAATCACACTGCAATACTGTTGATCCCTTTGTGCTAAAAAAATCCTTGTGTTGAATTCTGGGAACTACAACAGGCATTTATAAGTGATTTACAATATAATTTTGAGATAACTCTAATAAAAGACAAAATATTAAATTGTCAAACAGCACTAAATGCACGAAAACAGTCGTGTATACCAACATTTGATGTGACACAAGTACAAAAGATTCAAATAATGAAAAATATTGTTTAGCAGAATACATATGCAACGAATCTTTACCCTCCTAGTTCATTAGTCATTGACAATAGCCTCTGTAGATTTATTTTAAAGTGTCCCTTCCGAACTCATCACTGCTCAGTGTGGGAAACTTTGAACTGGTTACCACTCAGCGCTGGAAGACATTACCATTGGCTCCAGTGCATTTTTAAACGCATCCATTTTCATTATTTTCGTTTTATGTTGTGAATGTGTCCATTACAGTGAAGTGTGTTGTATGTTCTGTGTCGGACCCCCCTAAAAACCAGATGGTTCATCTCAAGTGGCTATCCACTAAAAACATTACATTGATTCTCACTTGTAATTTTAAGGAATCTGTTTTGTCTTTTTTAAATATTACAACAACTATTAGGCTTATAAGTTAAACAGTGACTACATGGTTTGATCTGGGCACAGCTTTAAGTTCTGACTTGTGTGTCCTAGTCACCTCCTCAGATAGAAAAGGTCAGTGTAAGCTGACTGCCTCTGGGCACTGCTTTAGGGCAGATAAAGAGGAAAAGAACTAAGGGCTCATTTTTATTTCCCCACTATAATTAGACTGCTAGCTTTGCACATGAAATGATGGAGCTTCTTGTGCCTGCAGAAACACGGCTGACCAACTTTGTGTGCCAAGATGCTGACTTACTGACTTTAACTGTGTTTTACTGTAAACCCTGTCTGACAATTTGGATCGCAGCCCAACACGTGCATACATCACAGGCTAGATATTGACTCGTACTCATTCTGTACACATTCCCAGTTATTTCACTGTAACAGCATCACACCAAAGATAACTGATATAAATGCTGCCATTTGTGTGACTGTAGCACTACCAAGGAAACTCATTAACAATTTATAGCATCACTGAGTTGGAGCATGCAACGCAACAGGTGCTCATTGCATCACAGCTGCATTGTGTGTGTTTGTGTGATCACTATAGGTTACGCTACAGTACATGATAATACAGGGCTGTGGTGGCTAATGAGAGGTGAGGGCTTCTGGGTAATTAAAGGGTAAGATCAAACAAAGGTGTAGCTATGCTGGCCAATTTACAGTTAGTTGGATTTAACTGAACTCTATCTATCTATCTGTTTGTAACTGCCCATCATGTCCCCTGTTGCCACTGCCTCTCTCTTTTCTCCTCCTTCTTACTTATTATTCTGTCTCTTTCTGCCCATGGTGTCCTCACTCGCCACCCTCTCCTCCCGCTCTCTCTCTGGGACAGCAGATGGAGACTATGGCCCAGTTCTGCCTTTTGTTCTGGGTCCCCAGAGAGACCCGTGGCTTTTTGGACAGCACACTGCTCGGCTCCCCATATCTCATACAAAATGCAAGCGCCTTTCTTTTCATAAAAAAAGAAAGAAAAGGAAGCTGTGGAATGCAAGTATTCTGAATATATTTATTGAAAAGAGCACGACTACAGAGGCGTAATGAAACATACTGAACACACCTCTTCACCAGAGACTGTTTAACTTCACTGAAACTTTCTTTATGCATTATAATGTTGGTTATTTTCATTCCTTTAGTGCTGCCTACCTGTTTGATGCACTATTTTTGCTTAAGTTTAGGGAAAGTATCATGGTTTGGGTTAAAATGAACAGAGGCAAACATCTCCCATGTGCACTCTGAGTCTGCTACTTGTTGTTTATGGCATCATGCTTTTGATGGGTAGGAAATTGTGTCCTTATAAGGCTGTTGAACTGTGTCAGAGGAAGGTAAAGGTCGATTTATGGGGCTGTTAAACAAATTCCCCTCAAAGAAAACAGCAAGGAAACAACTGTCAAAGTTAAGACACTGTGCAAAAACAGTTTCCCCCCTTTCCAGTGTCTTCTTTTACCCACACCAGCATCCACACGCGTCAGTGCGTCTCAGGTTCTCCCTAACTCCACCACTCTGTTATTTTTCATAACGTCCGTGCGTAAATAATTAATGTGCGTGAAACCTCAACCCGATCAGCATCCCACCTGTTGAAAATAGCTGCTGTTCCCTCCCTCTTTCTATACGTACCACCATTGGTTACATAAATAAAGCATGTCATTGGTCGTTATTATTACACCATCATATACCAAATTTGAAAACGCATCAAAAAACATAGTTGCATCTTACATGGAGACCCCAGTGAGCTGTTTACTGAAATGACCTCAGCAGGAAGTTATTAAAATAAACACCTCTAGAGAATTCATAACAGATAGATATGCTGGAGATAAGGTTAGTATTAGAGGGTGTGCCCATGCTTTTTGCGATCGACCATAAACCTTTTTTTTTATTTATTTGCATAGCACACAACGCTTCAAAAGAAATAAAAACAAATATTTTCTCTGAAAACTAAAACGTCCATGGAAGCATCATGTGTCTGCAGAATGCATACATATATTTTACGTTTAATAGTTCCATTTTATCCTGCAGTTAAGGGAAGTTTTCATGAGTGATCAGAGACAAAATAAGCAAATAAAAAAAGATAAAATAAAACAAAATTAAATTAAAAATAAATCAATAAATAAAACACTGACTGGGACCTCAAAATTGTGATGATTTCCCTTATTTTCCAACATGAAAAAGTCATTTTAATGTCACATTTCTATGCTATCCCTTTAAAGTGTTTACTGAAACTTGATCTCCTCTCACCGCAACACGAACTCGCTGCAGATGGCTGTCTGATCATACTCTGATAGAGCCCTACCTGCATAAATTCTGTTAATAATTTAACACAGCATCCTCATTATATTTCCCTTTATTCCCTGCCTTCAGGAGGCGAGCAAAGGGCCACGGGTCGTGATTGGCTGGAAACAGTGGGTGGGAGACAGAGCAGTGACAGGTAGCAAACAGGTACTTCAGGCAGTGTCATAAATTATTTCCAAGTGTTTTGCTTTTTTCTGTTCCACGCCCTCGTGTCCGCCAGGCTTCTGACACACGGTAGATGAGTCGAAAATAAGTTGGGAGAAAGAGAGAGGAGAAAAAAACTTCAGCCTGAGTCACGCAGCAGGACAGGTTACCAGAGCCAGTGCGCGCGGTGCGTGCGTAAACGTCCACATGCGCGTGTTTGTTTGAGTTGATGGGAAGAGAGAAAGAAAGGAGAAAGAAAGAGAGAGGAGGAGGTGTATCGACGTGTGTGTGTGTGTGCCTTTCTTTAGTTGAGAAAGTGTGTTCCCTCTCGAGTCAGGTCCTCGGGGACACGGTGGGGACCCGCGAGCGCTCACCAGCTGACAGCGCGTGCTTCATTGAGGCCATCCAACACCTCGGCCCACGAGCCTGCCAACAATAGGCTGAAATTAATGCACACTCCCCATTACCAAATCTGGTATTCACCAAATGGACGGCATGGCAACAGTTCAAACTTTTCTCTGAGTGCGGAGAAGATTGTTGCTCGAAAACAACACCGCGCTTTAATTTAATGCGGCGATTCTCTGCGTCAAAGTTGCCACAAACGTCGCAGTTTGGGACACTCAATCACAGGACTGGGGGTCAGAGGGCGCGTGCACCTGCAGCATATGGCGAGCGAGCGCGTGTTGGACACGTTTCACGTCGCTGTTAGTTTACGATAAATTACATAAGAGAAGATCAAGTGTTGAAAGTTACTTGAATTAAATGCAGAGGCCTACTTATGTGCTGTTCAGCTATTTTCCCAACATCACTTAGGTTATGCAAACAGTGGTCCAAACTTTTATTGGCAGACCACGCCATTATCTCCTGGAGGGGCCTGTTAATTTACCGAGACACAGTTTATTCTATTTTATTTTATTGTGCTTTTAATTTACTGTAATTTAATTTAATCTAATTTTGTATTTTATTCTACGTTTTAATAGCATATTCGTGAATGTTATGGTGCCGTAGATGTAAATTTTGTTATATAGGCCCACATGTAATTTCTAAAATGAGGTACAGGGTTAAAACTTTTTAAAAACCTATTTGTATATCCATCTATTTATAAAATTAACCTTAGTGTTGCATTATCATAATTAATATTGTGTTATTGGCCACTTCTAAGCTTAGAAGACAGTTGTTAAAACCTAACAGTCCAAACAGACTTCATTTTCCAATTATTACCCCCAAAAATCTATTATTAGTTATTATTTATTTTTCTTTTTATTAGTTATTAGTATTATATTGGGGCAATTATGATGACGTATAAATTCTGACTGCAGCCTATATATAAAAGACTTCATTGTTGTCTAGGTGCACGGAAACAACATGAGACAAAGAAACATCACATTTTTTCGTTTGCTTTTTTATTCCCAAAATCAAAATAACATAATAAATGGCAAAAATTATAGCTTTTTTTTGTTTCCAGCAAATTCAACTATGGAGTTTACAAAATGCAAAATCAAATGAAACATATCAGTAATAAATACATGTCAATTAATCTCATCCAGTGAAAGCAAAAGACACACTGAAGATACAAAAGAAAATACAAAAAGGAAGGCAGCAATGATGGCTACATTAAATAGGCTATCGGTATGGAATTGGCAGTACTACACTAGCAAACAAAGCAAAAACAATGTTGTTTATGGTTTGGAAAAAAAAAGTCGCATCTCTCAAGCCTCTGGCTCGTGTGTTTTTTTTAAAGTGCACATTATGAACTTTTGAAGTTGCAAAACAAAATACATTAGGCCTACATACAAATTAAAAAATAAAAACACAACAAATATTGTAGCTACAAAAAGAAGAGTTTTTTTTACATTATCAAATATAAGCAATTATCCATAAAATTATGATTTTGTGGAAGACAGCTTTTTGGTCGGAGTGACGTGGGAAATACCCATGGCAGTGCTGCGCGCGACATGGCAGAGGGGTCTTCCAGCCACGTCTCCATGGAAACTGGAAATTATAGGCTATACATCTATTGGCAGAACCAAATCAGGCCTATCTCACACAAAAAAATAATCTTTAGACTATGTCACAAGGTGATGTTAAAAATGGACTGTTTTGAAAAAGCAAATAAAAATGTCCATCTTTTTAAAACGGCATTTTGTTAGCAACAGATACACTGCATGATTGACACGGTTTACACGGACATTACTTTGTTGTAGGCTACAGTCAACTTCTAATATAGTTTATTCTTTAATCATTTAGAAAGCAACTGCGTGGCGATGGTGGCCGCGTAGCTTCAGTTCTGAGATGTCATCATCTTCACTTGAGTGGAGCTCCATCGCTATTTCATCCGAGTCACTGAAGTGGGAGTGCGGGGAAAACTCTCCGTCGCTCCGGGGAGACTCCTTCCTCCCACCTCCCACCGGTGCCAGCGAGCTGCCAGCCCGGGTGGAGGACACAGGAGAGGGCGAGCGCATCGCTTCTTCAACCAAGGCGGAAAACGACCCATCGTCGAAGGAGGAGCGGAAAGGGATCCCGCTGATGTGGACAGGTAAGCTGCCACCTGAGACGGGCACAGCCGCTGCTGTCCTGCAGGTTGTAGGGGACGGAGAAACCCTGTCCTTCGCCCCGTCAAACCCAACAGTGGGTGAAAGCATAATGTCACACTTTGGCGAGTTGCTGTTATTGTTTGACGCGTCGTTATTGCTGCTGCTGCTGTTGGAGGAAGAGGAGGAGGAGGAGGACACCGGACCTTGGAGCAGATCGGCCAGCGCGTTGATGTAAATCTGCGCCATCTGCAAAGTTTCATATTTGGAGAGCTTCTTGTCGTTGTCAAACGCCGGGATGACGCTGCGCAGCTCGTCGAACGCGTGGTTGAGCCCGTGCATCCGCCTCCTCTCGCGCGCGTTGGCGGCCACGCGCCTCTGCTTCTGGACCCCGTTGACAGGTCTGCTGGACTGGGCTCTCTGTCTCGTGCATGCGTCCTCCTCGGGCCCGGGGATCGTGCCTTGAAGACGGCACAAGTCCCTGACTTTGAGCGAGGAAGAGGAGGGGCTCTTGGCAGGTTTTCTGTAGCTGGGAGGGCTGGGGTGGCCCGAGGACTCCGGGGAACTACTCTCTGAAAAATGAAAATGAAAACAAAAATTTAATGAAGTGAAATACAACCTAAAACAAATGCATATACATCTTATGAATGTTTAAACTTAACCAATCGCATATTAAACTGCGCAAAATAAACTTTGCACCTATCTATCTATAAGCCTGTGTGACACCTTCACTGCGCCCCCCAAAAAACTTCATCACCACTGCAAATCCCAGCTGCCTGTTGAATGTGATGTTGCATTGCTGTTTGAAATTAAAAGCAGCGTTTCTCACCGTGGTAGGAGCCGGTGCTCGGGCAGGGCGAGTGCCGCAGGTACTCGGGTGAGGTGGCGTGTGCCGCGCAGGTGCCAGAAGGCTGCACCGGAGCCAGCCAGGCGCGTGGGTCACTGCCGCTGTCAACGAGCGTCAGTCCAGGTTCGATGCGGGACTCCGCGAGCTGCTGCTGCTCCCCTCCCCTCTCCATCACTTTCGGGCTCTGCAGCCGCGACTCGAGGACCGCCACCTCCCGCGCGCCTCTGCTCCAGTCTGCCACACTTCGGACATCCATGTTTCCAAAAACACCCCAAAAGGTAAGTTGAAGTTAAACCAACTAACAGTATTACGGAAAAAAACTTCTTGGGGGCACGCACTGATATGCGGGTCGCACTGTGTGAATATAACTGTCGCGTGCGAGACTCCTTCTCTGGTGTCTCAAGGCGCGGCGTCGGTTTAAAAAGCGGCACGCGTCTGGGAGCCCCCCTCCTCGCGCTGGTCGCGTGTTGACGTCCAATGAGAAGTCTCGGTAAGGCCTCGAGAGAGGTGATTATGGCCCCCCGAAGCTGGACTGTTTATGATAACGTTACAATTTAAGGAGTGTTTAACGCAAGGGAGGTAAGGGGAACCTCCCACAGGACGCACGTGCATGGAGAGCGTGGACAGGACGGTGCGAGACGTGCGCAGCTGGGACAGAATTCCTACCTGTTCGTGTGTCTGTCTGACATCGCAGGGGAGGAGGGGAGGGAGCTGCAAAGGGTTAATTTGCCATCCTTTACTGTCTAAAGTGTTTCTTGCGCACTGTGCACCGCGTTTAAGTTTGCACCCCACTGGCACCCGTAAAACCTGCTCCAAAGTTCATGTCAACACAGAAGGTGCATCACACATACAGGTGAGACGACCGAAAGAGAAGAATCTGACTAAATATTTCCCCCAAATTAACTAAAAGTGGGTCTTAACTTCAGTAGAGGCACTATAGATAGATTTTTATTAAATTTAGAAAATAGACAGTGACATAAATGCAGGACACAAGTTGTAGAAATCAACAAAGTTAAGTGAGGAAAACCGCTGAAGAGAGAAAAAAGTATGCAAAGTTAAGCTTGAGCAAAAGTTATCTTGGGGGGAAAAAAGATGCCAAAATATTTTGCGGCTCCTGGGGCTCGCGCGCTCATTGTCAATTCATCCATTCTAAGATCATCTCCAGTTTCCATTTTTCTTTTGTAGCGGCTCTAAAAACCTTTTGATCCAGCTCTCGGAACGCCCTGTCGGTAAAAAGGGCTTCACAGGGAACGGAAACATGAGCAGGGGTCTCGCGCTCAACACTGTTTCCTTTACTGACACGAGCTGGATGTGGCGCGCGGCTGCAACTGGAGGCAGCGAGGAGAAAGTGCACACACACACACACACACACACACACACACACACACACACACACACACACACACACACACACACACACAACTACAGAGAAAGATACAAATACTCACATATGCAGAACACGATGTGACAATATACAATCACCGATAGACTTATTGGTTTATCAATAGATATTCCAATAAGAGCTTTGATCACACGTTGAAAGGAAAGGAAATAAAGTTTGGACAAATTACAGCTGTTCGGGGAACCAACCAGTGATCAAAGCAGCCATGCTTACTGAGATGCAAACTTTACGCCTAACCTGGCAAATGAACAATGGGCTAATTGCTGGGTGGAAATCGGCTATTTAACCTAATTACCACAGTCGATTTAAACTATAGCCTCACAGGCTGTATGTTAAATACAGTAGCCCAATGTATGAGGCACAATGATCGAGCAAGGCGACCTGTTACTACCCCCAGTTTTTACATTATAAGACCTGATCACAGAGTACAGGCCACATGGAAACAACACTTTGACATACAAATATATAGAGCGGTTGGACATATTGGTTTTATTCTGAAAGGGCTCCCGAGCTGGGGATTGTGGGAAAAACAAAATTTGTGTGAAGAAATCCCATAATTTCAGAGATAATCCGACATCAATCTTTTCTATTTTTATTCATGTATTCATCACGGGGACGTCTTGCGGGCTAGAGGTCTGGCGCCGAGCGTTCGCCCCCTCTTCCCACCTACAAGCCCCCCATCCAACGGGCCGGCCCGGGCTCCTGAAGCTACCGACAGGTTGGATATTGTAGCTGGCGATTATTAAAGTGTCGCGGCCACAATGGAGACTCTATGTTCCATTGGTCACGCCTGGGGGGCTCCTCGAGGGAGAGAGGAGGGAGGCTCCCATTCCAATGCGCGAGAGCAGTCTGCGTGCTGCCGCTTCTCATTCCCATCTCCCGGGAGACAGGGGCGCGACGGGCACGAGACCGGAGTGAGGGGAGCTGGACAGGGATATCAGGACTTAACTGGAGCCTTTCAAAGACTCGCTAAACTCATAAAAGTGTTTTCTGTCAGGTGCTAAAATATTAATGCGTTTTAAAACTCCAGGGAACTCTCATGTCTCCAAACTTTATGAGTTTGCCACACAAACCTGGAAAAATCCAGAGTAATTAGACAGTTGGAAATAGGTTAGACATATTGTATAAGTAAGCAATACTGTTCTGCTTTGCACTCTGTAACCTTTATTCGATTGTTTTAGTTACTTGAAAGATCAACAGTGTGCATAATCATCTTAAAAAGTATGACATGCTGATGTTGTAAGTGTCCAGTCCAAACGTTTTGACACTTTAAATAGGCTACATTTTGCTCTAGTACTTATACTTGAATTTAATTATGAATGCAGGACATTTACATATAATGGATTATTTCTAAATTACTGTATTTTTACTTTCAGTTACAGTTTTTGCTGCTTGGCCCCTGAAACTATTGAAATGTTGACAAAAAGGCGATCAGAGGGACTTTAGGTACAGGTTTACTCTTCATATGGGAAATTAAACATCCCCTAAAAATGTATAAAAACTACCCACCACAAACTGCTACCCACCTGAGCTAAAGTTACTTAGCTCAGTTCATTTCACTGAAACCATGAGCACCAAAGAACGATTAATTCAGATTTACCTTCTGAAGAGGTTATATAGTCAAGTTATGTGTCCGTTCCTTGATTACCCTTTAAGTTATTCATATTCCTTTAGTCCGTAAGGCTCTTCAGATCAAAAGAATCAAAAAGTTTTCCATAAAAATTAGTCCAAGTAGTGCATATAGTTTTAACAGAATAAAGTGGTGTTGTGTCAGTATGCCAGGTGCCATAATCCTCAAGTGTCATAAATCTCTCTGATGCACTGTCTGTCGGAGCTAGATCAAAAGAATGATCCACTGCTGATATTTTTTTCGGAGCCTAACTTTTAAACAAGTAGTATTCATACCGGTTTAAGTAAATGATTTGATTGCATTTCCTGTCTGATAATGATCGAAGGCTACATGAAGATGCAGACTTTGATCTCTGACTTGTACAATGAGAAAACATTTACATTGACCTCAAGTTTGTTGTCACTTTGTTGTGTCAAGTCCTCAATGCACCATCAACATCTGCTAAATTCATTTATATTATTCATTTTCAATAATTTGGGGATTATCTGCAATTTATATTGTTATAAAGTACAAACTGAGCCATGTCTGAAAGAGAGATGGGGAGATCTCTGACAATCGGAGGGGGCTAAATAGTGTCACCCACTGGTCAAAGTGGTGAACTACAGTGTAGTGGTCCACTGAACTTGACAGCAGTCGTCCTCAGCAGTGTGTCTATCCAGCTGTTAAACAGCAGCACACAGGCCTTTGAAGTGAAAGACACAAAAGCTCAGCTCAGGCTTGAACTTAAAATCTATTCCACACATAAAATCATCTCAGATCACTCACACCCGTTAGAAAATGTTATATTTTTCCCTTTAACTTTCACCTCTGAAATCTATTAGGTTTAATTAACTGCAGCTACGAGTACCATGAGGGATGAAATCCCTTTTCATCCCTTATTAAATGACACCCTGCCTGCATCAGTCAATTTTACTCGTGTATTTGTTCTGGATCAATTGTCCCTTTGAAAATTAAAAGGTCAAAATTACACTGTGACGTGCAAGTTAACAACCCCCCACTGAAGGCCTGGTTAGTCATTATCACAGAGTCAAACCTGAAGGAGGGATTTTACTTGAAAAACCTTTTCTTTTGTTGAATGATCATTCTGGATTTCTCTCCCCGACTACATAAACAAATCAGATGTCCTTTGTTGCCGTACGATAAGTGTTTATAAAATGATAAGATCAGAAAAGAGGGTACAGAAGAGAAATAATACTAAAGGTCTTGATGAAAGCCTGACTACTCACCAGGATCTGGGTCAACTTACTGATAAGATGTAACGTACTGGACTACTGGAAAAGAAGAAGACAAGCCACATATTGTAAAAACAGAACGCTGTGGAGAGAAGAAACCTTTGACATTTGGACACGCGGAGGGAGTAGAACTGCTGCTACTTCACGTTGAGAGCAACACATTCTGACTCCGACCTTGTCGTATATTGACGTGCTTGGTCATAGACTTTCCAAGTCTACATATGACATGCAAGGTACCCTGGGTGAGTTGGTTGTCGACGTTCTGGCACACCATGTCAAGTTCTGCCTGTTACATGCAATGTCTTCTTTCAAAATACACTTTCATTTTCACAGGAAATTTACCGTTTACTTACAGTCAAATTCAGAATAAACGCACTACGCTGGTAGGTTTTTCTCCCCTTCAACAACAAACACACACGGTTGGGTTTAGGCAACAAAAACATGTGGTTAGGTTTAGGAAAAGAGAACAGGGTTTGGAGTTAGAATCTTACAGGACACAAACTCCGCTTTCTCGGGTGAAAGTCGGTGTTTGTTGGATCCATCCACCATCTCACTTCGAGTTTCACCACCTTAACTTTCGTCCTTGTCCCACCGCATTTCCCCCTGACGCTGCCGGGCACCGTTAAACTATAACAGCGACTGGCCGCTTTTCATGCCATTGTTAAAGGACACCTTTTTTCGTTGGTTTCTGACACAGCAAGTCACTGCCCAAGTGCCGGATTTCGACGACTTCGGAGTGAGACTAGGTTCTTGAAAGGGGTCAGTTGAGGTGGTACGGGCATCTGATCAGGGTGCCGCCTGTTAGAGGTGTTCCGGGCACGTCCCACTGGTAGGAGGCCCAGTGGCAGACCCAGAACACACTGGAGGGATTACATACCTCAACTGGCCTGGGAACGCTTCAGGGTCTCTCTCCTCCTGGAGCTGGAAAGCCTTGCTGGGGAGAGGGATGTCTCAACTTTGGATAAGAGGTTGAAAATGGATGGATGGATGGTTCTGAGTGAGATGCCTTTATCTTTGAATTCTCAGTTCAGGAAATACAGATGTTAAGAGCTAACAGAGAAAAGACAAAAATTCAATTTGTTGATGAATGACAAGATGTACATTACAAAAGTTACCACGTTTCACAATATGATTGTCCAGTTTAGCAAAAACAACAAATACCATCCCACTGTAGAAAACCTGTTTATTAGACAAATTATACACAGAAAGCTTTGCCACTTGTAACAGAGGCCCCAGTTTGTTCAGTTTTTGAATAATATGCAACACATACAACAAAATAGGCCTATATTAAATACTGTACATCATAAATTTTTGAAAATTATCAAGTAAATCCTGTAATTCTATGTATGAAATTAAAAATGTTAACAGATAGCGCAAGAGCAAGTTTGTGCATGCTTTCTTTTTAATCAACTTGCCACTTTTTGTTATTTAGCCAGCAAATAATAAAATGAACTCAGGATGACGTGAGAAAAGCAAAAGAGTTTGTGTTCGATGTGTTTATGTTGACCATGGGCAGAACAAGGGAAAACCAAATGCAGTAATGTGACTGCTAAACTCAACACTAAAGCTCGTCATGATATACTCTTTTCTTTTTGTTAAACAAAAATAGCATCAACATGTAAAATATACATTTTTATAATGTCTCTTTCATTTATACTAAATAAAACCTTTTTAAATGTCTGTGTCCTATTTGTCATTCAATAGCCATACTGTAGCCTAATATAAGAAAAGAATGCCTAAGAATGCTTGCTTCAAAACACTGTGGCTCGACTGAGTTCTCTACGCACAACATTTTGCGGTTTTAGTTCTTAAAGATAACAAACTGAAAACTTGTTCTAAACAACTAACATTATCAATTATTAATACAGTGTTAGTGAAAAAGATTTGGTTCCATTTTAACCACCCCACCCCCTAATCCACAAAATATTCCTTTAATGCTCTTAATGTATACCATTCCCCGTCCCCCGCCCCCAAAATGCACCTTAATGGTCTCATTTTAATTAATTGGCACTTTAAAAAAAAAAAACAAAACAAGTTATATAAACAGTACCCTTAACATTACAGATATGAAATAGAAGTATATTTCGGACTCATAAAAGGCAGCCATTGGGTTCCGATGGCCGTTGACTCTTCGTGACATTCCTGTGACCCTAAAGCACAACCACTGATTTGCTGCTCTAAAACGTTTCCAGTACGCGGTGATATTTTGGATTTGACTGGAGGTCGGGAGGGTACAGCTAGCTAGTTGACATATAAGGCCTGTACTGAAGATGCTGTTGCAATGGCTTCTCCTCAACAACAAAATAAACTCCAATTCACCACTTGAACCTGATAAGAAGTGATCAATGAAGTCGGACGTGACATGACCTTACAGAATGCGCTTTTGTCTTTTGAACACTCGGGCCATGGCAGCACTAAAATTAAGCAAAATAATAAAAGAAAAAAGAAAGAAAAAGTAAAAGTTTGAATGACTTAATGATGCAAAACCAGAGACTACGGCACTCATTTAGCAGTTTTTCAAAGTTTGCTGAGAGAAAAAAACAAGTAGACAGCTCAGAACAATGTTATTTTTTGTACTTCCTGACCAAAACACATTCCACGCATTAAAATCTATTTTTTTTTCCAAAAACAAAATTCAATAAAAGACATATAATAAGCATAAGCTTTTTTTTCGAAGTCTTTCGGCTTGTCTTTTATGTTTTTTTTCTTTAAGTTTTTTTTTGTATCATCCCTTTATACTATCCCCTCTGAGAGTCTGATTGGAGGATCTCACCTTGACTTGAAAAGCAGATAGCACAGTACAGGTGAGAAAAGAAAAAGGTCAGATCTACATACAATCACTTACAGGTCTGTGGGCACTGGTACAGTGCAGTGGGGTTGACAAAGAGTCTTTAATGTGCATCAAAGTGGTGAAAACAGTTTCAGGCTGATGCACCAAAATGGCAGAAATAGTTTAAGATCGACGCACCAAACTGGTGATTCAGTGTCATATTGTTGCACTGTCATGGCATTTCAGCAGTTTTGAGACCGATGCACCGTGATGGGGTCAGCGTGTGTTCCGCTGTAAAGTCTTAGGTCTACTCAGGCCACCATGTGGACACCACCTTGGGGATGATAACACATTTAGAACCGCAGGTTTCGGTGAAACGACACCAGAGAAGAGAAAACTCATATTGGACTCCCACATAGTGAAAAGGCAGAGTAAAACTGGAGAAGTGGAATCTTCCGTTATTCACTGAGATGGGGCCTTTTCAAAACTACAAGGGGCTGCTGTATGTATTCCCAGGGCTACAGACAAAACTATTGTGATATACGCCTCCATAAAACAACAACTCAATAATTGCTTAGTAGTGTGAGCCCCTTGGAGTTGTTTAATGGCTAAAGACACCACCTGTCATCCACCAATGGCAGCCCTGAAGCTCACAGGAATATAGACGTGTTTCCTGTGGTCGGAGTAGTATAAACTAAACCCTCTGAGGTGGGGTTTAGGTAATAATAGTCAGGTCATTTCAGCAGATCTCCATTACATGAGGCAGTTCTCATATCGTAAAACAGAAGCAATAAAAAAGATCCCCTTTCACACATATCCCCCAAAATAATCCCCCAAACAATCACAAGAACAACAACAATAAAGCAAAGATCCAAGCCCCCTGTCTGTCCTCCACCCCCCACCCACCCGTCCCTTTTTGCACCTCACCAGCATGGTTTGCAGGAGGATAAGGAACGCCCCAACAGACCTCCACCTCCTCCGTCTTCTCCACATACAAAATGGACACCCCTGGAAACACCCAAGCAGAAACTGAAAACATAAAGATTCCTATGTACACATCTCTATCCTCTGACGTTTTAGCTTAGCCATAATGTATTTGTTCTACCATTCCATGACCGACCCTAGCCACTTCGCCTCCTCCTCCTGCTCCTCCACCTCCTCCTCCTCTTCCTCCTGAACCAACCATATCCTCAGCAACTCCTCATATAGAGGTGCCCCTGTCTGGATCATTGCCGTATCCAAAGTTGGGTCCTGGACCTGTGGGCTGGTAGGGGATGGAGGACATTGTTTTAATGGGGCTGCGGAAGAAACCACCGTTGGGGGCCCTCTGCCTGAAAGGGCCCACCCCGCCAGTCCGGTGGTCCTGGAGGACGCCCCCGCCGCCGCCACCGAAACCAGCGGAAAACCCAGCAGCGGCTTTGGCAGAGAGGCTGCGGCTGAGGGTCTGGATCTGCTCGGGGATGAAGGTGGTAGTGGTGATGTGGGTGTTGCGGAAATCGCTGATCTGCTCGAGTGCCTGGCGCGCGGCAGGCAGCGCATCCATATCAAGGGGTGTTAAATCGACGGAAGAGGTGGAGAACTGCTTGTGGGGGCTTTCATCCTCGGTGCACAAGCTGTTAACCCGGCGGTGTAGGTGCTCCAGGTCGATCTCCTTATCGTCCTGCAGGTGGGGAGGGGCGGGGGAGGAGGAGGAGGATGGAGAAGAGGAAGCGGTGATGGTAGATGGTAGAAGGGAAGAGACGGTAAAGCAAAGGGAAGGCAATTGGAAAGGATATGACAGAAAGGATCGGAAGGGATGGGATAGGAGAAAGATGAGTGTTAACGGATGGTAGATGGAGAAGGGAACAGAGGATAGGATGAGAAGGATGAGAAAGAGGAAGGGGGAGATGGTGAGAGGAAAGATGAAAGGGATGAATCAAGGAAAGTTGGATAAAGGAAGGAAAGGTAAAGGAAAAGGATTGAGGGTAGTAAGGAAATGGAGAGAACATTGAAGGAAATAGAGCAGAGTACGTGCAGAGAGGATATATTTTGAAAAAGAGGACATGGGCAAGGATGGGGTGTATTTGTATTCAGCAAAAGGGATGTCATCCATCCAACCAGCATAAATGGATAGTAAGAAAAATAGTGAAAGCAAGAAAGGGGCATCGGATAATGCAGATGATAAAGCAATGAGGGCGAGATAGTACGCATAGTACGCAAATGAAAGTTTTGGCACAATTAAAAATGAGATAAAAGTCCATAATTAAGTGCGAGAGTGAGAATGAAGGTAAATAATGGTGGTCACGGGGGGAACGTGGATGTGACAGGAAGCAGGGAGAGCAAAAAGAGAGGAGGGGAAGGATGGAGGGAAGAGAAGCACACTCTGAGCTGTGGTCAGGATATTGAAAGAGAGAAACACACACACACACACACACACACTTCTACAAGGTCTTTAAGGGAGTGCAGAAAATCTGGAATACACACAGAAAACACACCGCCATCATGCTGTGTGCTCTGCGATTCCAGGGTGCTTCTATTGTCCATATAATAATATTACACTATACAACTTAAATTACAGAAGGCAGTCCAAATGCTCAACAATACCTTAATTATCTTATTTTTTCTGCTTCTTGATACCATTGCATTCTGGCCATCATGCCAAAAAATTCACATTGAGATTGACATCTCATTTTCAAGTGAATTTTTTTCTCCAGGCCACATACAATTCATCGCTGCTATGGCTTATTTCTTACTGCATCATACAACAATCTTAACAATCTTAAAGACAGAGTGCATACATTAACTTAAGCTTTAACTTAACTTACAATATATATATATATATGTTAAATGAAACTTATAATTACTATATTCACACTTAAATAACTTATCCACATAGTCTAAAGGATGGTAACACTCAGTGAGAGGTGTGTCATGCTTTTACTTGATAGGGGACAGTTGTGCAAGGGAGCGGAGTTCGCAATGGATGAGGTGAGGATATAGAGAGGAGCTGGAAGGTGTTAGAAGGTGCAGAAGAGAGTTTCCGAAACTATTAAAATGTTGCCTACACACGTGTGGCAATGTGCTTCTCTGGCTTTATGGAAGGTAAGGGTCTCAGAGGTAGGTGTAGGGAAGTGCGGGGTGTCACATAATTTTAGGTGGTGGCTTATTTTGGTGTTTCACACTTCATGGAAACACTGGGTAAAGTCAAACAGGGTTTTGTGAGGAGGGGGAGTCACATCATTAGGGGGTAAAGATAGAGTTACTGACCGTGTCCGTCGGGTCTGGGGGGTCTGGAGGGGGCTCTGGACCTACTGTATGTAGCTCACGGACAGAGGGGACAAACAGTGGTGCCCCCTGGTTGCCATCTAAGGAAGGGACAGTGGGAGGGAGGAGAGGACGAGGGGGCGCTACTGTCTGTCGTGTCACTATCATACACACACTAAACGTTTGAAGGGGGGGATCCAAAGGGGAGAGTTGGTATCAAAGAAATGAAGGGAAGTGGAAGAGAAGAGTGCATCACAAATGGTCAGCCTGCTGTCAGTGAAAGGACACTAATGCGAGGAGTGATCGAAAGGGACTGAGGCAAGGGGAGGTGGAAGGTTTTCGTGGCAGGAGCTGACTGCATTTATACTAACGTGACGGAGGTTTTCCTCCATTTTAATGCCCACTGTAACATTACAGAAGAAAAGTCAACGCCGAATCACCCAAATGATCATAACCCGTACTGACATTAATAAAAATAACTAATCTGAAATGTATTTAAATATACATCACTAATTTACTGTGCAATACAAAGGCCTTATTTTAGAGAACAAAGCCAAGTTTAAACCATAAAAATGGTTTTTGGCTTCATATTGTAATACGAGGTTTTGCAAAAATCTCTGTTACATAAAATAAATACTTCATGGAAGGCTTTTACCTGCATATAGAACTTTGCAGAGCATGCAACTTCAACCGTCTGGTCAAAGAAGATGCTCTATTTGCCTCTAGATAGAGAGACAGCACCCTCTAATGGTAGAAAGGCAGCATTGCACATATAGTCAACTGGCAACATGCCAGATATATAAATGTTTTTGAAAGAGGTACATTTGCTTCCAGCAGAGCTTAGCTTGTATTGCAAACACCAACAATTTGAACCCTGCTCCTTGATGTCCTCTTAATACATCATCATTCATATAACATCTATCTTCAAGCATTACTAACCAATGGTTTATTTCTATCCTTTATTGTATGTATAACCTTGGGGTGGGAGGTGATGTGGTGAAGGTGGTCATTCTCATTTTGGGGGTGAGCTCGGAGGGGTTGGTGGGTTCGTAGGAGTGCTGCACGATCAGGGCGCAGGGAATGTCGCAGCATGCTGGGGGCTGGTAATGGGTGGCGGTGGGGGCAGTGGTGTTGGCGGTGTTGGGGTTCTGGTTCTGGGTCTGGCCACCCAGGGCAAGGGGGTGCTCGTTGGGGCTGTGAGGGCAAGGATCAGCAGCTTGCCTAGCAGATGGGCCATCTGCCTGCGTCTGGTGTGAGTGTGTGACGTGCATTTGAGTGTGCAAAAGACAGGAGTAGAGAGACAGAGAGAAGAGAGGGTGATGGGAGAAAGAGATGTGGAGTAATTTATATAAATGTGTTGTGTGTTTGTGTGTTTGTGTGCATGCAAGTTGAGTGGGAAGATTAAAACAAGCCAAAATAAAATTATAAAAAATATAAAGAAGCCAAACAGACACACAGGCAGACAATCGGCAGACGGAGCAGAGACAGAGGAGGGATGAGTGACAGACAAGATCAGGCAGATGGGAGGATTGTAAGGTGGAGGAGAGAGAGAAGTCAATTGGAAGGACAGACGGGTGGGGGGTGAGCGAGAAGAAAGACACGGCAGTCAGTCAGCACACACAGTTAAGCAGGTCGTTCTGTGTTGTGTCCTCAGAGAGGCATTCACACAGTCGTTATATACCTGGAAAGGGGAGATGTTTAAATGGCATTTTGTATTGCTCTCTCCCACTCTCTTTCTCCCCCTCGCCCGCTACACCCCTCAACACAGAGTACTTATCTACAAAAACAAAACAAAAAGGAAATATGAGAGCTTTGAGCCACAGTGACACAGATCATTACATAGAGTTAGAACGAGGAGGCCGGCATTTCCCATCCACACCGCGGCAAGAAGAGGTCAGCTGTTTTAGGTAGACCTGCGAGGATGATACGCAAGGAAGTGCCCGCTCTTCTCGTGCTAAATCTACATGGATTATATGAAATATCAGACATGGTCAAAACCACAGATGTTACCATAATGGAAGAGTTCTGACAACGGTAATCATTTCTACTTTGTCAATATGCAGCATTACAGCCGCGGCTCTTCGTTTGAACTTTCAGATATGCGGTTGATTCCAATGACAGAACTCTTTCATGCAAACTTCTCGTAGAACATATATATAGGCCAAAGAGGGTAAAGCAATACAGCCGCCCTGTTATGAATGAAATGGGCCTCAGACACTCATCTGGAAATAGCTTGTGAGGAGAATCAAGAAAATTTAGATTGGCTTCCAAAGCAGTGTGGAGGGCACCTTTTTTCCTTTAGATATACAGTACTATCATTACAAACATGCCCAGACTTCGCCCACCCAGGCACCAACCCAAAATGAGATCAGATGCTTTTGAGCACAGTGAAAGAGTAGCAATACAGAGGAAGATGACACATTTCCATCCATGTTTACAGTAGTCATTAATTTAACTGATATCTGAACTGTCAAAGAACCCCAAATAGCAGGGATGACTTGCAAGGAGACTATAAATACACATTTACACCCTCACCCCTTTATTATGTGTGCTTATCGTCGTCAAATGTGCTCAATCGTGATACTTCATTGGTGAAATACATCAGTCAGCTCTGTGGAAATGTGTGTTTCTGTGTTGAGTGTATAAGCCCAGTAGAAGGTACTGTTTACATTGAGAAGCAGCCTCATAGATAGCAATGTCAGCCATTCCACAACACATAACACAGAACCATAAGCACAGACACAAAACAGATAAGCTGATAGTCAAAAGCAGTTACCACGGCATTACAGCAATGAATGTAAAGGCAAGTACAGACATGTACAGTATGTGATTATGCATGTTTTAGTATGTATAAGAAACACAGAGACACAAAGACTTGCAGCTTAGTTGTATTAGAGTTTGAATGGTGGATTGTGGGGTTTTCATGTATGCAGGAGGCATGTGCGTGATGGTGTTTTGGCCATACGACCTGATGAATGAACACAGTCATGATTTGCGCCAGTGTTTAAGTGAGTCCTGTCCGTCTTAAGTTGGGGAAAAACCATCGGGGACCATGAAGATCATGAACAGATGTGTGTCTTGCATTAATGGGTTTCATGATATGGCATATCTGACACAAAGGTTGGAGCATTCGTTATATTGACACAAGCCTGACATGACGGAGGAGGCGAGCTAAATGTGAGGCAATGATGACGTGTGTGCATGCACGTGAGAGCTCATTGGTGTGTATGAGTGTGTGTGTGTGTGTGTGTGTGTGTGTGTGTGTGTGTGTAAGACCAAGAGCGGTCGCATTGGGGAAGCTGTTTGTCATCTTCAAGGAGGACAAATGAGGATGAGTCTTTATAATTTCCTAATTAGAAATGATTAGAACTGTCAGTGTACTTCTGAGTACATAATCCACAGATTTTATGGTGAGAACAAACTCATAATCCCAGTGATATAACTGCACTCAGTGTACATCGATGCTTTTAACATTCGTGCACTTGCTCATTTTAGATGCAGCCAAGAGGAGAGTTGGATCAGACAGTATGCGAGAACATTTAAAATGTTCCATGTAACACCATGGTTTTAGTAATTCCCACAATCACGAATCCTTTAAGTCTGCTATAATGCATCCATTAGTAGTGAAGAAACCATGTAAACCCCATGTGGCTGATGTTAGCTGGAATTCTCTATACAGCAAGTCTATAATGTGTCTTCCTGGACACAGTAACTCACTGCATTGGAGTCGAGCGTTGGAAGTAGAGTCCTCATGCCAAGTCTGCACTCCCAATTCAAACTCCTGGTGCCAATGTATCCTACTAAGCCAAGTTTTCTATCCCCATGCATAAACAGTGGGTCACCAGGCTTTTCCGTTTTATGTGAAGCTTGCAAAAATGCACAGGGAGCTGCATGCTCTTGGCTCGACGTGATGGTCTCAAGTGGTGTTAGCATTCACTGTGACAGCAAGACAGAGGCCAACGAGTTCTTCATTTAAACTGACAGAGAGCGAGGCGTCTAGTGGAGTTAATTACAAGCTTTATGGTTTGCTTCACTTTATTAATTTAACTTTAGGAAGTTGGATGACATTAAACACACTAGACTTACTCCATTGGCCATGACTAAGGCCAAATTGCACGCAGAGGCAGAGCTCTCCCCGGTCGATAAAATGCAACATATGCAATTTATCTAATTAGCTGCTTTGAAGTTGACTTAAATTTGTCTTCCTTCCTCCACTGAGTCAGGACATGCTGCAGTGGTCCCAGCTTGACTCTCTCCTCCTCTGTTCTCAGCAACCATCTTTGCAGCTGGTTGCCCATTTGGAAACATTCTGCACAGATGGTGATTTGAGATCTGAGTGTGGCATTCCCACTGTTTTTACATATATTATGATGGGATCATTTTAGGGCAAAATAAGAAATAATATCTCAGCCGAAAATGAAACTTTGATTGATGAGGTGCGTTCTGTTTGTTACTTGCTGTGGTCTTTACAGACAAGTCGTCAGCCCTAAGGCCAGGGTATACTTAGAACAAAATAATTTGTACAACCACGCCAAAAGTGTGTATCTCTTTTTCAAACAGCCACACTCAAAATGTTTGCTTTTACAGAGACTGGCAAGGCACAATAATCAACGTAACACTTTTGAATTAAGTCCTCCAAGACATTAATGTTGTTGCGCATAGAAGGTGACGGTAGTTGTGTAGAGAACAGTACCTTTCAGGGCCGACGTCACCATGACGTCAGTTTGTTAGCTGGAGGCACGACTCTCTTAAATATCTTAAAATGTTGTCTTGTTGTTTTATTAGGAGTCAGAATAAGGGTCATGGCTCAAAACTTAAATTTTATCACATATCAGCAGCCACTGCCCACCAACAAAATGTTAAATGTGATAAGACAAAAGGACTGGATGGTGGCGATCATCAAAAATGCTCACGTGTGCAGCTCACACTTCGTATCAGGTGAGGGAAAAAGTATTCACTGTTGTAGTGATGAAGAACGTTATGTGTATTAAGGGTTATCAGGTCCACCTCATCAGAAATTGGGGAGGTATTAAGAGAAATATTTTATAATATTAGAAATATTATAAAGAGATTTATTAAGAGATTTCTCTATAATGCTTACTTTTATAATCATAATTACTTACTTTTTAGCGCCTTAGCTAACGTTAGCTTCAGTAGCAAAATAAACTGGAGGAAACTGTTAAAGTGTCGTCCTCCTTGGTGAGACTGACATGATAATCAACCACAAAGCTTCCTGTGACATCATCCATATAGTGAGAGCATATGGGTCGGCCAGTCTGGTCCCGTTGGTCAGCGTTTACTTTTTCAAGTAACACTCGCGGTCCCGTAGAGGGAGTGACCTGACATGGTGCATTTGTAAATTCAGTCTGATGCTCTACACTAAAATGAGAGCCCCGTTGGTTGAAGAAATGTAACGTTAAATGTCTATATGAATTAACGAACAGGTACGTTTGTTACACATTCACTACGCTCAGTCCTCTGCTGCTCCGTCTCCCCAGACAGAGTGCCCAGAGTGTGCTCCAGCACGCAGAATGAGTATTTCTGAATGCACAACTCACATCATCTTCCTCCATTGTCTAAAACAAGCCAACTTGCTAGAACTAGCTAGTGCTAGCTAATGTCTGTCGAGAATTGTTTTGCCTCCATCTAAGCCCCGCCCACCACAAAACATCATACTGTTTACTAAGAGTAAAAGGGTCTATGAAACAAAGTTCAAATCCAGCCTTCTTTCTCACCTCCACACACCTGCACACTCGCTGAGTTGGAACCAGGAATTGGAGTTACAATAATTTACAAATGCAGCCTCAGAGCGGAGCGGGTGCAGGGGGTTTTAGATGCTGTTTGATGATTCGACAAGCAGTCTGAAGGGCACTGACCCCCTTGAGGTTCAGTGATTACTCTGAGCAAACCTCGAGCTGAGCCAACAGCAAGCAATAGGTCAATGCTTTGATAGGGTGAAGGATAAAGGTCAGGGGTCAACTATCAAAAACAATCATGGCTGACTGAGCAAACTTCATTTTCACCATGGAAGCACTGACGGGGGCTGTTATAATGACGCACTATTAACTTTCTACTTAACTTTGATAACCAATTGCTTTACTCCCACTATCTTTCCAACGCTTTGTTTTGATTTGCATTCAAATAAAATCTCACTCCCTCCTCTCAACATAAAAAACTCAACAACTTGAAAACTATAAACCTCTTTTATTGCCTCTCAATGAGGCACGGGACTAATCATGGCAATATCACTAACTGGAATTGCGTTATAAATGTAAATCATCCATATGTGACTTCCACATCAATAACGGCGATTTCCATATGTCAGTAACTGCCTGATGCCTCCCTGCGAAACCTTGAACAAGATCTACAAAGAGAATCAAGAACTATCACCGTTTAAATCCCTGCTGTCCCTCCTATTCACTGCTTCAACTCCACGCCTGCGCTCAGTCAGGGGCTGATTCCACTGGCTGCTCTGAGTGGCTAATGAAGACGGCGGGGGGGCATGTGTGTTTGTGCGTGTTGTAGCTGAACCACACTGTGCTTAACATGACTTTGGGCCCGACCAGAGGTTTGGTGTTTTTGTGGCTGCTCGGTTGGTGGACATGACTACCGATCTGAATGACGGATTAAAGCTGGTAAGTGAGCAGGGGGGCTGGACGTAGGGGGTGTCTGTCAGTGTGTACTCAAGAAAAAAAACCCACCTGATCCAAAACAAATTGACATTGGCAGTCAGTTGGGTGCCAAGACCTATTTCTGGTTGAGTTGGGAGCAGCAATGTGGTTTCCCTTGACTGGGCCACAAAACTGATGACTGTGTTTCTTATTTAGGCTCAATGCTTAGCAACTAAATCAACTGAGAGATAAAGAATCTTTGTTTAACTATAGCATGCACACTTAACATTTGATATATGTAACTTGATTCACTAAAGCAGTTAGATTGTGGAGAACTGAACCATGGCAGCAATATATAGGCAACTAAATTAAGCTTAATTAGATCAAACTGCAGTCAACCTGCTGTTGAGCGTGTTGCTCTACTCTCACCGCAGTTTGTAGCCAGTTTAATGGCACATCATGCCAGATGCATGGGGAACTTACACATGGCAAATTAACTGAGATGGGAGGAGCCTGTACGCGGCTTCATAGCTTCTGCTTGTGCACAAATCCTCTCGCAACATCAGCCTTAAACTGATTCATTTTCTAAAGAGGAAAGAAGACTCCACTTGGCGTGCAAGTAAAATTAAACAATTAAATAAATCAATGAGCAAACAGCCCAAAGAACAAGTAATAAATACAACAAATCATTTGCCACTGTTGATCAGTCGCAAGCAATTGCAGGTGGTGTATTGGACTGCAGTAAACAAAGCTGTGTGAAACTTCCAAGCAGTTTGTCAAACAGGCGTGTGCACACTACAGTGATCACAGCTGATGAGGCGCATCGGTTGAGTCACAAATCACCTAGTTGCCTGCAAAAACACACTGATTTTAATTTGGTTTGTAGTATATTTCTGTCTTTCAGGTCAAAGAGATTCAAAGAATTCAAGAAATCTTCTCCAAAAGCTGGAGACTAATGATGTAGTAATGCAATAATGTGTGATGATGCACTAATGTCAAACTAGGAGCCGCTAATTTAATGATATGGAAGCAGTGGTTCATAGAGTTCTCACATTGAAACTTTCCCCCTAAATTACTTTCCAGATGACTGGTGTTATCAGTCTTTTATCATGAAAAGTAACCTGATCTGACACTAAATCATCCTGGGTACAGCCATAATTTCCATTCCCATCTTTTTGTCATCTTTTCTAATTTATTCTTGGTGGAACTTTAAATTAGCATGACACCCCAGATTAAGGAGACGGGCCAGGCTTCTCTTCTCTTTCTGGGAGTCGGAGTCATGCAGAGATGTTCACTTAGAGAGTCCTAATTAGTGTAATGGTCATCTTTTTCTCCCCCATTAAAGCCCAGTTTTAGTAACCAGGCAACAATAGCTGTAGTGCATTATGGTGAGCTGGTTTTACATGTGAAAAGACTGGAAGTTGAATGACAGGGTGGTAAACTCTAAAATCATCCATAAGTTAACCTTCACCTGCTTTTATCAAAGAGCTTTCTCAGAGGGGGGAAAAACCCAATTGTTTGAAGCTGAAGTAATTTACCTGATGGCAAAAACATTTTCTGCTAAAATTAATCTGTGCTGCTTCACGCCTCAGTCTAATTTGTTACCAACACATAAATAATTAACTCTAAACCCAAAGTGAAAATATTATTCCACACATAATTACATTTCTTTCAGTTCATCAGTGGCATGTTTTGCATTCCAAATTTGCAACACTTTGCTGCAATTTCACAGTTTTGATTAAATTTATTTACTTGAGCACTTTCTCCCTCTGTGTTTCGGTAAACACAGCAGTAGGCACGAGAGGCGACAAGGTGGATTGCTGCTGAAAGTTGAACTGGAAGCTGGTACGAATCTTTGTCAAACTTTTGTCTCCTGCATTGGAGAGCTTGCAACAACGGCTAGCACTCTGCTATGTTTTGGTGAAAGGGCCTGAGCTTGATTACAATGTATCGCTAAAAACATAACTAAACATGCTGCCCTTTTTTTTCCCCTTGAATATTCTACTTGTCGATGGTGCAGCAAACAAAGCCACCAAATCACAACAGACTGCAGGGTTTCTACGAGGGAAGGATGTTGCCAGCGTCACTTTGATTGCCTCAAATGATATCCCCGCTGAGGTGATCAACCGCATATAGGCTGATTGGATATTTCACAGGGCGCTGCTGCTAATTTACAAGGTGGAGTGTTGCCACTGTTTTCGAAGAGAACGCTGGTATAAATATCCGTGCTTAACACTGTGAGTCAGTGTGTTCTGACTCTGCCTTGGTCAAGGCACGCTGCAGCTTTCAAACAGGCCCTGGGGCTGTTTTTGTATTCTGCTTTTAACGTTGCCAGCGTCCTCTTTTCTCCAAAACATTAACTTTTCAGAAAAATAAGTGGTTGATTACCCTGTTGACACTGACACATTTGCCTCATTTTGAATTAATCAAGACCATCAAAATAGCATTAATAAAACATTAAAAAGAAGAGGTGAGGGTACTGAATACATTATAGGGCCAGAGCAGTTGCAGTTCATATTGAGGATCTGGACTGTGATTGGGCATTGTTATGGTGAAAAGAGACGTACATTGCAGTGTAAACATGGTCTTGGCAGACTAAATATTTTAATGTGTAGACATGAAGCTAGATCAACCCATTCATATTACATTAAAGCTATACAATGCAGGATTATAAACACTTGGCAGTGAAAATGAATCCAAAATCTAACCCCAGATTTGCTCTCGTTTGGCGTTTTGCCCCCCTATATTTGTGTTTTTTCAACCCTGTGTCACTGACATGCCTGTTGCTTATGGTCTGGTACCTAAGCGCTGTGGGGGTACGTGCCCATTAATGTTCCAAACACAGAAAATTAGGAAATTTTAGGTCGAGGGTAACCTGGAAATTCAGATGCCCCGCCCCAGCAAATTTGAATTTGCTCTGCACAGGGATCTGGCCCTGACGAGCAGAGCCCGGTGAATCGCCATCCGACCAATCAGATCAGTCTATCTGACAGAGGCGGGCTCTGGGCGGGCGTAACATGATGAAGACAGCGCTGCGCTGTAGGAGTCGAAAAGTAAACAGCCAAGATGGCAGCTGCCAAAGGACCACGTTCATTCAGTTTATCTTTGGAAGAAATGCTAAGCCAACTCCCTTATTTTATTCCTTGAGAGATGAACAGAAGACAGCCCTAGAAGCCTTCGTTTCCAGGAAGGATGTTTTTGTCGTTTTGCAGACAGGATATGGCAAAAGCATAATATATCAGTTAGCCCCACTGGTCGGCAAACAAAAGGGTCTGAGTGCGATGAATACATCACCTTGTTTTTTGCTCTGATTGGCTATCGTGCTATCCAATTGTGTGCGGCGGCATTTAATATGCCTCAGTTAGTGCCGCCCCTTGGGTAGGAAGGGTGTATCGGTGAGGGCCAGACTCAAAATCTTTCTAGATTTGAGTCTCCGGCTAGGTCGAGGGCAGAGTCTCTGCAGAAAAATACACCACCACATATCTCCAGTGGGTCATGATTACTTCTGTATGAATCTATGCATTGTTTAATTCAGGAAAATCCTGCATAGTATATCTTTAACACTTTCTGATGAGTGTTTAATGTGAGTATATGTACCCTGGAAATGTCACCCAGGCCATCTATGGCATCACAGTTAAAGACAGATATCTTATTTGGCATCGTAAGGACTAAGAACTGGGTGAGAAATGCACAAAAATTTGCTTTTGATAATCGTTGGCTAATCGTTTTGATAATTTGAAGGTACCTTTTTTTTTACGACCGTGTGCTTTATAAGCTGACAGTCCCATCAAGATCATGAACGTGGGTGAGAAAGTAAAAATTAATACTACAATGTTCCTTTCATTCCCTTCCTACATTCGCAGAGATTTTTACACACAAGACTATGCAGAAGATCAATGCCTGTTATATCACTGGAGATCTAATATAGCACCTCCAGGATTCTTTCTGACAGAGTGTGCAAAAGCCTTGCAACACAAAAATACAGCTCCGGCCCGAGCTATCAGCACAGTGTTGCTGATGTTGCTTGTGTGCAAATTAAGTTCAGGGGAGGTGACATTGTGAACATGGGAGGTTTTCAAAGGTTCCAGACGCTGTCACCGTCACAACTCCTTCACGAGGAAGGCTCTGCTCATATCTCATGCACCATGACAGGAATTGACTTGTTTTTTCACCTTAGCGTCCCCGGTCACAGAGTCTAGACTTTGTATTTAGTGATTCTACACCCTTCTCCCCTTGCCTCAGCTAAACCTGAAACGAAACCCATCATCCATTTATCCATCCATCAAACTATTCACTCTTTTTTTAATCCCTGATTTCTTTTTTTGCACAGCTTCTTTCCCCTGTTGCAGCATAAAAAAGACCTGGGATGATGTGTTACAGACCCTATACTGCTCTCTGTACTATTGTTCCTGCTTTCAATCACCCATCCATCCCCCTACCTCCTTGGAGGGGACCCTGGATCCCTTCCGTCGTGACCACCAGCTTTCCACCATGGCAATGAGGCAGGAGAGCACCACGCCGGCTGCCAGGACGCAGAAAACGCCGGCGAAGCTGTGGATGTCCAGGGCGTTGCCGCGCTGTCGTGTTTGGACCGAGCTGTAGAGGTCACAGGGGCTGTCCTTGGGCCACCACTTAAGTTTCAGTATGTCCATGTCACCGTTCTGCTGGAGCTCCAAGATTCTGGGACACAGGCAGGAGACGCAGGCATGTAAGCAGTGAGCCAAGTACAGTAAAGGCGCATACTTCACACACGCTTACAAAACAGAAATACTGCTACAAAAATACAAAAGTAAGCAAGGTATACATGAATAAATGTGTAGATGCATGAATGAGCAACAAGCCAGAAACATCCAGAAGAGTAAGATAACACTGTCTAGGATGAGCACAGTCATTATGGTCACTGAAGGTGTCTGAGTGTAATTTGAATGAGTCAAACCCTACAAAACAATCACGGAAAATGAAAAGTATCCATCTGTACGAGTGAAATGCACAGAACCTGACAACACTGCAGCTTTTACTGCAGTTGCTATAACTCCCCTCTTCCATTTGAGGGCAGTGTTTGCCAGTCAAATCCCTCCCTGATCCCTGACAACCATATTGGGCTGTCAAACTCATTATGGCTAACATTAATATGTTTTGCAGCACAGCGCGAGTACACTGCCACAATGTCATTGCGCAGCCTAGCTTTAGTCCCACGATTGATGGCTTCAGAGAGGATACAGCTCAGAGGTTGATGGGGTCCCTCTGTTAGCCTTCAGCTTATTATTTAACTGGGTCGTTCGTTTTGGTTTGGAGGAGAGCTGCAGACACACACAGACAGACAGCTGTACAGAGGCTCTGTTAGCATTTCGGCTGGATATTTAACAAGCGATCTGGCATGGAGGAGAGAGAGAGGGGCACCGGGAAAGAGAGAGAGACAAAGAGGAAAAAAGGCAATGTGGGAACGTGTGTGTGTGCGTGTTTATGCATATACGTCCCTCACAGGCACATGCATACTAACACAGTAAACAAATAGATGCAAATAATCCCCAAGCCGCCACACTGATTGACACCAACAGGGTAGACACACATCCAGAAATGAACAAAGTCGCAAACTTGACTGCACGCATGTCAAAGCAAACTTAAACAGGATGCATACATGTGTAAACAGAAACAGATGTTTGCAATTATCTGCACAACTTCCTGGGGGCAAGCCCCTCCTGCAATTTCAATGACAACGTGCTGACATGAACGACAGTGCCCATCTCTCATCTTCAGCTTTCCTCATGCGGAATACAGAGAACGAACTGAAATCAATCAAGGAATGCAAATGGGCCCTACAGACAGTTTACATAATTAATTTCATCCACAATAGCCAGAATAAAAAAAATGGCTCATTTCAATGTAAATCAGCTAAACAGGCTCGGGCAGGCACGTCACTCTATAACCACGTCACTCACATTAAGGGACACTCAATTATCACTACCTGAGCTTTACTGAGCTGGAGGGACTGGAGGACTATATGGTCAAAATGCCATTTGTGGTTGTAGGAGAGGAGACGAGAGGAGAAGAGAACCAGACAATACGAGAATAGAAAAACTAATTCGAACAGCAAATCCACCAACATTCATTCTAATACAAGATCATGTCCACCAACTGCCGGCTTGATTGTGGGATTGTCTGGCTCAGATCAGCGCAGATTAGTGCCAAGATTAGATAAGACTTTGTGTAGACGATATGCAACACTGACTCAAACAAATTAAATCAAACTGATCTGCGCTAGTGTTCAGCAGTAGTAGTATAGTAGCAGCACTGGCCTAGTTGTATGCCCTGGTTTATCACTCGGCTGGCATGAAGAAGAGGTAGTCGGTGTAGAAATCCCTCGTCACACAACAATCTTGAATCTGTTCTTTTTCAGCAGTGCAATGAACGCTGCTCTTTTTTCCTTTTAAACATGCAACTTTTGGACTATAATTAAGTCAGGACTTGTGCTTCTGACATTGCTTCTTGCTTGACCCCTCCCTGCACTCTCTGGGACGAATTCGTGGAAAGACTGTGCGACTTTTGCAGCCGCTAAACCTGAACATATAAGACAACAAAAAAAAAAGTGTAATTCTCAGAGCACCCACAAAGAGTAAATTGATGCAGTCTCTGTGTCCCTGTGCTATTTGCATGTATTTAAATGAGGTAATATGCATACATTTGGTGCAAAATTGGCCCCTTTCTATGCAAATGAGCCACACTGCGAAACACCAAATCACCAAAAGACCGGCGCTAATAGCCACATGTAGTTGCAGGGAAATTATTAGCATCTTCAGAGAGTTGGTGGTAACTGAAGCGCATTTATAAGGGGTGTCACGCCCAGACTTTCCAGTGATTATGGCAGCAGCACTGACAGACTGGGATAATAAATCCCAAATATGGTCTCTCTCTGTCACATTTAAAGTCCTCGCTGAGAGTTCTGAGGAATGCCTTTGCACCTCATCGGTCAGGACCTGTAGCTCATGGGCTGTAACAAATTTTGGTTTTCCTTAGCTCTCTGGCATTGTTCTGTCTACTGTGTTCTTGGTGCAAAGGCGACATTTATACTTTGCCGTGAATGATTGCACTCAGCTGACAAACTTTATGTCTCTGCTGTAATATCATTAGCACAATATCTTGGAGGAGAAGCAGTAGCGCTAAAACACTTCACTGTTGCATGCAGGGCACACTGTTGATATGCAAGGGGACGTGGCTAAGATAGGTTTTTGAACAGTACCTGTGTATAATCCAATTTTAAACAGCTTAACAAGTTTGTTCTCGGCTGATGACAGTATCACAGGAAAAATCACTGTTTATGAAAGTCAAAACAAGCTTCTTTTTTTTCCCCACCACAGACGTGTTTGTGCCTTTCATACAGTACTGACCTTTTTATCTGTCACTTTGACAACAGCGACACACACACTCACACACACACACTCACTCACTCACTCACTCACACAAGCAAGCCTGCACTCTGACAGACGGCTATGCAGAAAGACGGATTACACACAGTCTAATGAGATGGAATAAGAGCGATCCCACCTATCAAAGAAGCCAGGCAATGTTTTGTCAAAATATTTCATCATTTCTCGCTTGGAATTCAGCCAACTTCTAAAGATTTCTTGTCTGAATTGATGTCTTTTCATGTCAGTCGGAAAGAAAGAGGCACGCTTTGTGTTGCGAGTTGCCGTCTGTTATCTCTGCTCATGGGGTGACTATTCCTACTGTACGTGTCACAGATGTCATGTCACGCAGGTTTCTATGTGGCACTTACAGGAGTGGAAATAAGTGTCGACATTTCTACTTTAAAATCTGTGAAAAATAATTACTATAGACAGCAAACGCTTCTGTGACAGTCCTACAAAAGGGCTTTACTGTTGACCTTTGAGGGCAAACAAATAAACAGCGGAGAAGGTAATTACTGTAACATTTCAGCGACGCCACGTGCATGTATTGTCAAATCCTTGCATGATTTCAAATATGATTTTGCTGTGTGTTCAGATTACTGAATCTATAAGTTAAAGCTTTTCAAATATTAATCAAAGACTCGCTAAATGCAAACTTTCTCCGACTCCACTGTAGACAATCAAAAGGATGCCAAACAGAACAACAAAGATGAACTAAAAGGCTTACTCCCAAACTTGATCAAAGATCAAAACAAGAAAAACAAACATTTCAAACGGAGACTTTCATCAGAGGAATTATTAGGATGTGACTAAGCCGCATGTAACTTTGAGGGAGGACAGAGACGAACAGATTTGAGATTCAGGACAGAGTGCTTTCTCTCTCCCCTCTATTACGACCCTGTCTGCCCGTGGAGCTCATCATCTATCACTCTGCACTAATTGGCCTATCAGAGTTATGCAAAAGCTGCTTCCCCGATAGGCCCTTGAATCAAACCCTAACGCTGGCATGCACTCACAAGAACACACACACACACATAATAGCTACTGTCACATTTACCTTACGTTTATCTCATTGAGGTTAAGCTGCCCTTTCCCCACCCACAGATAGGCAACAGATACACTGCTTTAACTCTGAATATTTGCAAAGAAAAAGATCAAAATAATGATGACCATGCAGGAAATATTATGTGATGCCTGCTGTCTTGTTTTCCCGACACCAACACACTGGAGCGTGCCTGAGTTTGGACAGATGGTGCAAGCTAAAAGTGAAGAGGAAGATGCTTACATGCAACACTACAGGGCCCCTTTTAAATATGATGACAATCCCAACATAATAACTCATAAATGCAGCATGAGCTTGCCCGAGTAATTCCAGTCCTAGTGCTGAAATCTATCTAGCACTTGGCCACTTGCAGATAAGCACATGTAAAATCGGTTACCAACAAGCGGAGGAGAGATCTCTGTTCGCTCGTGGCAGCCACTGAGCGAGGAATACTTCAACTTTGTGAGAAAAAGTGCACACGGCGATGATCATTTTTAAACACAAAAGCAGTTTGCCACTGCTCTTCATTTATCTCCATCCCATGGCTGACAGGCGGGATGAAAGGCCACCGTGAGCTGCCTGACAAAAACATGGGTTGAGTCAAAGGTTTCCTGCAGTACACCATCTGTCTGGGTCTCTAATTTGTCTGTCGCTGTCTCACCAAAAGAAACACAGCTTCCCTCGAAAACACGTATGTGCAAACACACGGCGATGCTGATTGAAATGTGAACGCATGCACACGTAGTAAAAGCCGAGTCACACGCTCAGAATACACTGCAGTGCACGGTGTGTTTGAAACAATGACAAACTGACATAATGAGAACTAGGAGTAGCTAATTAAAGTGTGTGTGTGAGTGTGTGCGTGTGTGTCAGGGTCTTTATGTCCTCATGAAAGATCCACTACATTACACCGAGTTTGATGGAGTTCATGATACAGCGCAGAAGAGGAAATCTGACAAGTAATTTATTTTCCCCACAGCAGTGTGCTTTTCCCTGCACAGCTATCCAAAAACTTTTTTTGCTTTAATTTCAGTCTGAATATGTAGAATATAGAACTGAGGGAGTGTACACTTAGATGTGTTTCTTAGTTTTTTTCTCTTCCTTCAGGGTGTGTTAGTGTTTTTTCCTCAAGGCGTCATCAGTCAGAACACTGCTGCCTGCGGTATCGGGAAATAGATCACTTTGATCACTAAAAATAGCTTCTACTATATATCACTGCAGTCTGAGGACATACAGTGGAGGTGTTGGTGTCATGTCCTGCATGCCATAACACATGGGTTGCTGTACTGTATATACCTGCCTGTTTAAATATATCTGAATGCATCATTGTCACAGTATATGTAAAGGTTTCAATGCCAGTGTCAGCTGCATGCATGCAGGGAGTAAAATGTGTGTCAGGTTAAATGTAATCACAGAACAATTGTAATTTGTGTGTGTATGCGGCTGTTATGGCCTTTAATTGTGTGAAACAGCTGTCCTATGTGTGTATGTGTGTGCACAGCGTGACTGTACGCGTGTTTGTCTTTGTAACGGGGTCTTATTACATAGCAAGTGTGTATGGTGTGCGTGCATCTCCCTGCGTCTGTGGGTATGTCTATGAAACAGCTGGTGTGCTGTGAGCTGCATAAACACTGTGTGTGTGTAATGAGTTATCACCTTGCTTTAAGATCGTTGACTTTGACTGGGGAGATCTATAATGACTTTAACACTCCCACTGGCTGTTAAAGCAAATGAGCAAGGGTTGCCCGTGTGGTAGGGGGGTAACTGTTGTGCGCCTCTGCGTGTGTGTGTTTGTCTGTGTGTGTGAGTGTGCGCGCTCTGTCTCTGCCTTCCCTGTTCTCTCCGCAGTGGCCGTTACTGCGTGGACTAGATGTTGCCATGGCAACTCTTTGGCAGCAGCCTTGATGGTGGGATGATCACACATAATTAGTTGACTCAAGCCGAAAAAGAAAGAACACCATAGTGATTTGGATAAAGGAGCAGGGGACAGACGACTTGAAGAAAGGGAAGATAGGGCGGTAAAGTAGAATGTGAAAGATGAGAGACTGCTGTGAATTCTGTCAGGTGACAAAACACATCCAGGGTAAATTATACTGAGATCACACGCGGGGAGGGAGAGAGCAAAAGAAAGTGACTCACTGAGTATCACAAGGAAACTGTAGGTAGGTACGTTCACACGTATGCAGTGCAGACATTATCAAAGCTAAAAAAAGACTCTTAGTAATGGAATTGATAATAGAGAAACTGCTCTTTATTTGTGGAGATACACACAAGTGTGCTCTTTTACAAGCAGGACCTATTTGATTTAGGGTTTAGGTAAAGGCCAGTTTTGACATGTGGTTGTGATGGTTAGGAGTTACGGTGGTGTACGTCCTCACAAGTATAGAAGTGTTTGAGCAGGTGCACAGACTAATAGATTCACACATCTTAAATGTAAGCTTAGCTAGAGTAGGCACTTTCATTTCGGCATCATTGGGCAAATATCCCATAATAAACTTAAAGCAAATTGTAACTCAAGTGGACTGAGAGAACACTAGACATCTGCACCTCCTCTTGGCTCTGATTTCAGGCTTGGAAAATGTAGGCCGCAACAGGAGACCTTGGCTAATCACAGGTTATTTCAGAGAGAGGACATTTCTATTTGCTGTTGTACAAATACAGAAGCGCATGCAAGGCCCTTCAGTGAAAACCCGACACACACTCTCCGCCCAGGAGAGAGCAGGCAGCAGGCTCTGGAAACTGACCCCGTGTCAGCTGCTGCAGCAACCCCAATCCAGCCAGCCTGTGTAATGGCAGCAAACTTTCTGTTGCTGCCATTACCCATTACACAGGACAGACCCACCAGCAATCTGTGTAACCTGATGCTGGGGGTTTGCACTGGCCGAATTGAAGCTGTTACAGCCGCCAACTCAACTTGGTCTCACTCCGAAGTCATCGAAATCCAGTGCTTGGGCAACGACTTGTGGTGTCGGACACTGACGAAAAAAAAGCCGGGACCAGAACGAAAGTTAAGGCGCTGACTTTTCACCTGGGAGAGCGGTTGTTTGTTCCTCAACCTAACCACATGTGTTAGTTGTTGGAGGGAAAAAAACGTCAATTCACATTGTTGTACTGGCGTTGTGCGTTTATTCTGAAAGAGACGGTATGTAAATGGTAAATTTCCCGTGAAAAGGGAAGCGTGTTTTGAAAGAAGACGATGCATGTGACGGGCAGAACTTGACACAGCATCCCAGAAAATCAACAACCAACGCACCCAGGATACCTTGAACATCATATTTAGACGTGGAGGTTCCATGACTAAATGTTGATATGCGACGAGGTCGGAGTGAGAATGTGTTGTCCAACAAATGGTCCAGAGCTGCTGCCCACTCTCCTCTGGGCATAGCAGTCCAAAGCAGCAGAAGCGAAGCCAAGGGATGGTGGGGTTGCTAGTTAGCTAACTCTTGTCTCATTTATGGTCTATTATACACAAAGAGAAAGAGTGCTCCACAATTAAATAAGATTAAAGAAAACAATCTATGTGAAACTCTGGGTTACTGTATGAAACACATGCATGTGCCCAGGGTCATCTGGTGGGAGGGGCTTAAGACAGACAGGGGAGAGCTGCCAATAGGAGGGTGTATTTTCTATTTCTGCCCCTTTCTTTCCCACTTTAATTGCTTGCTTCAAAGTCAGCAGAGACTACTGTTCTCCTGATCCTCACAAATTATTTTTATGTGTTTGTCTTCTTTCTTCCAGAAAAAAAAAGCTTCATGTTTAAATGTGGGGAAAAAGGGGACAGGTGTTTCCTGTATTACCCAAAAAGTGGGCTTTTAGGAGTTCATTTGACTTCATTTGACAGCAACATCTATTTGTAACGGTTTTAATGAGCAGCCTCTAATGTTATAAATGATACCTCTACCGGAGTGAAAATGGACTGTTAAGAGATTTCACACTGTGTTGCTGCACCACCGCTGGGGTACAGGGAGTGTATTTCTAACTCAAATGGATGGCGGGGCCAAACAGAGACTACAGGCTCCAAAGTGAGTTTTGAAAGCTTGTTATCTCAGCACCTGGCAAACTGATCGTTGAGTCATTGGTATTGATCAATTCAGCTATCAACCCCCTCAAGATATATTATGGCTATTTTCTGCTATGAGACAGTAAAAATCTCACTTACTGCCCCTTTAAATGCACTGTAACTCCATATATTGTGTTGATTCTGCAGTCCTCCCCAGGCTCATCCATAAGGCCCCCTATAAATACAGGTTATGTCCCAGGCTGCTCTTTCCCCCCAGTAGCAGGTTTTACCGCAGCTGTAGCCAGTTAAAATGCAGAGTGGTGTGGGTTAGATGATCAAGCATAATGTGAAACAGTTCAGTGAGTTTCCGAACAGGCTAGATAGACCTCTTAACTGTTTCTGTGAGAGGTGCTGAGGCGTACTGCGTCACCGCGGAGCACACTACCATCTGAGGAACATCGGAATATGTCTGCAGGAACTACAACAGTCTTGCTCTTTTATACGAATATTCTTCTCCTGTCACCTCTGTAGCAAACACAATTTTAAGTTGGAGACAGTGAAAAATGGAAGTTTTCGGGGAGGTGAGAGGTGGAGAGAGAACGTGGAGTCAGAGGGGGAAGAGACGCGAGTGAGTCGGGGAATAGGGGAAGATGGAAAATTGAGAGAGGAAAATGTGAAGGGAGTGCAACAGTCTCGAAAAAAAAAAAGCTGGCAGTGAGTTCAATCTGGATGGATGGCTGACAACAAACTCATACAATGGAGGGGAGGAGAGCACCAGCGAGAAAGTAGGGGAGATAGGAGCAGGAGAAGAGAGCCAGGGAGGAGTTAAAGACAAATAATGAGACGACTGAACAGAGGAAGAATGTCAGATGAAATGAGCAGACTGGGGGTAGATGACACGGGGATGAGAGACAGAGAGGTGTTATGCTAAAATGAGTTTGTTGCTCTTAGACGACAGTTCGCTGTCAGCTCCTTAAATGAGAAGAACGCCGGCTGCCTCACTGGTGTTAGCCTCTCTGGAAAACATGAAGGAGAATAATGTTCATATTATAAAGTCAAAAAGTAGTTAAGCACTTTCACTGTAGCTCGGATGACTGCGGGGTCAGAGGAGTTCAGAAGTTTGCTGTCAGAGTTCAAACACCTCTCAGAAAATATGAGAAAATATTTGCAGTCAAACGAGTACAGTGAGCAGGCTTTTCAAGGGGAAACTTTTTGTAGCTGCAGGTATTTCAATTAGTCTGGGTAAGTAGGTAGAGCGACACAGTGATTAGGGAGGCCAGCCTTCAACTGGAGGCCTGAGCTCAAGCACCCATGTCAACAAACGACCCACTGAAGTGTCCTCTAGATGCTGAATCACCACAAGCTGAACCAGACTTCTGACCTGCCCATAGAGACGAGGAGGAATCAATAAAGCGTCAGATTATTATCATTACATCACTTTGTGTTCTGCTATGTGACCTGCCTCAAAGAACGAGCCGCACCTGTCAGAAACACATCCAAAAGAGACGCGGGATCAGCGAAGAACTGACCTGTGCTGCAAATGCTTGGTTTATTTGTCCAAATCACTTCACCAGGAAAGTGACTGCGCGTTAGTCAGGACTCAGCAGCATCGACCCAGTCAGCAAAGTGCACCTGCTCACTGATTATGCTCTCTCTGTGTTTTAGTAAATAAATAAATAAAAAAAAGCAGAGAGGAGCTGAGAGCGAAGCACAGTGACCCACAGCCACACATCAACACCCTGGAAAGTCTGTTTATTCAACCAGAGCCTGCTGGAGTCGTCTCAGACAGAGGAAATATTATTCCGGCACTGGTGGTGCATATTTGATTTTTGCTTTTGAGCTGGTTTATTTTGGTGCCCAATACAAAAAGACTGAACCACAGAGGTTTCTGCAGTGACCTTCCTCATCGTAGACTGGGTATTTTCACTGCCTCATTTTAGTAGCAGAGATAACATGCTGGCCCCTATCTCGCAGTTACAGTGTGTACAACCTGGTTGGATATTTGCTGAATTTCTAAAGCTGGGTGCATATTAAAGGAGAACAGCCCGGATTTTAGCTGGTGACTTCCTCTGTAAAGGGTCTGCAACACTGGCTCAGAGTTTTGAGAGCTGTCACGTCAACATATCATCACCATGATGATAAATAGTTATAAAACCTGAGTTTTGTCGTGCAGAACTCTTGTCTGGGCCAGTTCGTTGTATGCACCAATACTACATGGGCATAGAAATACATTAAATATATTAAGAAATAATAAACTAAATGTAAAGATGTCATTCAAATAGGCTTTTTACACAGTACCTCATTGTCCGTCGTGTATTAATGATACTCGTTACCTGGAGAGGTTGGAAAAAGATATATGTTTCTTCCCTGTTCCAAAACCAAAATAAAACCCTGAAAAGTGTAGGGTTATCTAGCTAGCTGCTGAAGATAAAGCCTACTGAATGTATACACATGCTGCTTTTGCTTTTTAATGATTATAACAGTGAAACAAAGACCGACCCTGCTGTACTGGAACCAGTGAAGGGAAGCAGGGACACTTTGCTGATATTCAACCAGCTGTGTGTCATCACATTGTATGCAGGCAACATTGTTTGACTCCACTGGAGATCCCTGCCCATCCGGTGGCGGAGGTCCAGGTGCTGGCAGCAGCACGGGGGCAAAGCCAAACACTGTTCATCTGCACACACTGCAATGCCACACAGCTGGTTCAATATCAGCAAAGTTTCCCTTTATATTCATTGTCTTGTGTGGCGATCAGCAGTGATGTGGTGGTTCACTTTTACACTGTGATCTGTAGCCTATAGTTCGGCTTCAGCTTCTAACTATCTTTGTCTTTTTAACCTGTTGTTGCTGCTGAGTCAGTTTGACATCCTGGATATATCCTTCAAACACAGACTGTAGACCCCTCTGTCTGCTTCTCTCTGGAATCACTCTTTCATTTTTCCAAAAATATAATATTTCTTCAGGGAGTGCAGTTAGTTACAGTGTGGGCTCCATGCTTACTCCCACAGTTTGTCGGACCATCATGAAGGGGCGGGGCTTAGCGAAAGGTCAATTTGTGGACGTTTTTGACAACTGTTCTTCTTTGAGTTGGCTGCTAAATGCTGCTAGCTACCCATCCCTTTTACACAGACGTTGATTCGGCGTTGTTTCTACCTAACTTTGTTTCCCCATTCTGCGATTGTACCATTGATAAAGAAGAGTGAGGCGGAATAACGGTGTGACATTCTCGCCTTGAATAGGCAGTGCTGAGGGGCTGAGAGGAAGCTTAACCAAAGACAAGCCCCATATCCACAGATTCACCCTTGGGGGTATCCAAACGTGCACTCCTTGAAAGGTATGGAAACACAGAGCACAGGTCACCACTATAGCTGCTTATAATTATTTTCATTGTCAATTAATCTGTCAATAATTTTCTTGATTAATAGATTAGTTGTTTGGTCTTTAAAATGTCTGAAAACTGTACAAAAATGGCAATGATAGTTTCCTTAAGCCCAAGATGATGTCCTTAAATGTCTTGTTTTGTCTTCAAACAAGAAAAACTGGTTTCAAAATATAGTAGCTGAAATCTGAAACCTGTTTTCTGAAAAATACTCAAACCAATTAACCAATGATTCAATTAGCTGGTGATTAATTTAACAGTTGACAGCTAATCTAAAAATCAATTAATTACTGCTACTTTAGACATCACAGAAAACAATCATGACAGGGACATGGAAATGCCACAGAGAAATGAGCCACGCCAATGTTCAAACACAGGACCGTCCTACTGTGAGGCATCAGTGCTAATCACCGAGCCGCCATGTTGCCCTTTCAATTAACAGTGTGTCACTATATTGAAGCTCAAGGAACGTGGTAAGAGAGGTCATATACCCATGAGTCTTTGGTCCCTCAAGTAAAGTTTGCAAAGCTTAATTACTCCAATTAGTGCTCTCAGGGTTCAATGTCATACACTTTGTCAACAAAGTTTTCAATTAAGCACCATTAAGACACAGTGTGTGGGTGAACTGGAACAGATTATCAAGCTGAACTATGATAAACAACAGACAGAAGTCAAGCAGTCATTAACCATCATTAACACATCGAGAGAGTGAGGGAGAGACAGACAAAGAGAAACAGAGGGAGAGAGAGCCACATCCCCATCATTAATTGTGATTACTAAAGATTTAATGAATGTATTAAGTGTGTGGGCTGAGTTTTACTGTGATGGATGGATAGAGGAGTGACAGCTTCTGAGAGCGAGACAGAGAGAGAGAGACGAACAGACAGACAGACGGACAGAGACAGACAGATTAGATTGACACTTGACAATAAATCAATTTTTTTGTCAACTGGAACAATGTCAGTGTTGTAAAAACACTCATGCACACATATGCACACACACACACAAGCGATCATCCTTTCTTTGTTCACCACCGTTGGAAAAAATGCATTATTTTCCCCCATGGATAGTGATTTCCATGGATTGGAAATTGAGGGCTTTAGAGCCTCCAGCTTAACTTGAACTCGCTGTGTGAATGAATGAGTGTGTGTGTGTGTGTGTGTGTGGGTGTGTGGTAGAGAGGGAGAGACTGATGGTGAATCAAATAACTTGCTTTTCAGCTTTGGCTTCTTTAGCAGGAGCCTGATCAAGCCTTATTTCGATTATGCATGTAGCTTATGGTATGGTGGTGCTACAAAGAGCCTTAAAATAAGGAACAGACTGTTGTTTTATGGAAGCAGTGTGTATGATTCACAGGATTTAGAGGCATCCAGCAGTGAGGATTGCAGATTGCAACCAGCAGAAAACTTCCCACATGTGCCAAGTGTGAACTCCTGGTTAGGATTTCTTCAGCGTTCATTGTTTAGGAGGGTTTTATCTGGAGCCGAATTATCCACAGAGATCTCTTCCTTTCCAAAACAAATGGACCAGGTGATTTAAAACAGTAAAATGCACTGGAAGCAGTTAATAAAGCAGTTTGATGTCAAAAATCAGTGTTTTCCTGATGATGTTGGGCTTAGCGAAGGGTCAGTTATGGTGGCCGACTGTCTGGCGCTTTCTAGGGCGTTAGTCCCTTTTGGGCTACTGTAAAAACATGGCAGTGCAACATGGCAGACTCTGTGTACAGGGACCCGCTCTCTATGTAGATAAACAGCTCATTCTAAGGCAACGAAAGCACAACATTTTTTATTTTCAGATGATTATATACTAAAGAACACATACTTATTATATTGCATTTCTGCCAGTAAACCCCCCTAAATCCTACACTGGACCTTTATATCTTAAATCTAAGCTGTTTTTGAAGGTGTCTGGTTTCAGAAAGCACAATAAATTGTTGTAAGTGTTACCTGTTGTGTTTTATGCAAGCATCTCTTTTCTACTCTGCTTTTATTGTGGTCTTTTTTCCTTCCTATGGGACCAACATGGAAATCTGGGTTTGGTGTTATAGTATAAAATAGAAATGGTCAATACAATACATGAATCAATAAGAAAGAGAGAAACAGACATAGAGGAGAAAGAGCTGAAGAAAAAAAAAAGCCAATACTCAAGTCAATATGTTCCTTGCTCGACTGGAGAGCTGAACGGCAAGTGAAGCTAAAACTGTTCTCTCTCTGTGGGTTTTGAACTTAGTGAAACTTTTCTCAGTCAAATGTGTTCATTTCTACTGAATTCCCGGACTTTTGTTATTCTTACAGTATTAAAAACTATGTTATGTTAGCAAGCTAAAGCTGCTCTAGGCAACTCTTGATTTGCTGGAAAAATTCACCGCAGTAACATTGGCAAGTGTTTTAAAAACTGCAAGCCATCAAGCTCCACTCTGACGGTCAGTGAGTTCTGCTCTGTTATCACTGGCCAAATGTGATAAATTACTAACTTAAAAAGCAAGGCTCAGCTCACCTCTTAGATCTTCAGAACACTGTCTTTTAACTGTCTGCACCAAAGCTGTGGAATAGACTTACGGCCCCACATTAAATGCTCCCCGTCCACTGACACTTTTAAGACAAATCTTAAAGGGGGACTAATGTTTTTTCCAACCTGGGTCCTATTTTCCGATCTACTTTTGTAGGCTCATCCAGATCCAGTTGGTCAAAATCAGATAAAAATTCAGCCATGACTACTCTAAACAGAGTAACTCCTTGCGTTTGTAAGCTCGCTTCAGCGGAAACTTCCTGCAACAACTCAAATCTCGCGAGACCAACTGTCGTAAAACATCAAAGAAGGAGAATCTTGCGAGACGTAAGATTGCAGACCCAGACTTTCACTCTCTGAGAAAGTGTTTTGACTTGCCACAACAAACATGTCCGAATTTTTACCCGATTTTGACCAACTGGATCTGGATGAGCCATTTGAATTTGATGACCGCCCGTATTTATTTGAACACGGAGTACGCAGACGTACAGGGAGGCAGAGCTCACTGAAATTGAAGAGCGGACGAGGAGAGAGAGGGAGCAGCAACAGGCAGAGGAACATGTCCGAATCCAGCTAAAGGTAAACAAAAAATGTACATGTTCTCAATGGCCTTCGGTTGTTTGTAGTAGTTTTAATATTTTAGTATTTTATAATATTTTTTACGTATGTCATTTTTCTTACTGTTTTTTTTTTTTCTGCTTCATTTTTGTGTACATCTTATATTGCTATATATTTGTGTGTCATTCTTTTATTTTGTACAGCACCTTAGTCAACTGTGGTTGTTTTTAAATGTGCTATACAAATAAACTTGATTTGATTTGATCTGAAAAAAGCATTTTCTTGAAAACTAGGCTGAAGTTGGTGCCACATGACCAGAAAACAGCGACAAAGGACTGTGGCATTCGCCTTTGCTCAAGAGGTAGAAAGCCTACAACTACCACGATGCACTGCACCACACTGGACTGATAAATGCTCCCACTGATTAGTGACGTAATGAGAGCTAGGTTGTTTTGACACAGAAAGAGACAATCTCAAATTACAGCTAAACAGTAAGCTAAAATATGCTTCCGAAGACATTTAAGGTGAAAAATAGGCAACGCAATAACAGGATCTTGGTTCATATTTGATCTGAACTGCCCAGCTATTTCGTTGGATCTCAGTATTTTCAGCCTCCGTTTTTACACTTTAAAAGCGCCCGCTTCTTGCTTACAAATTCTCGTAATACAGCCAAACAGTGCACTAAAGGTCAGAAAGGTCAGAAACAGACAATACAGTAAGAGAATCTTGGTTTATATTTGATCAGCAGTGTGTATTTTTTTGTTTATTATTTTGTTATTACTTAAGTTACTGTGTTATTTATTAATGGGTACATTATTTACATTTAAGTAACAGATTCAGCATTACTGAGGTACTGGTAAATTATTATTTCAATGTCTCTTATAGTACTTAGCACAATTCTGCTTTCATGTGTGGTGTTTAAGTAGAGTCATTGTGTTCCCTTGGTAATGAGCTAAATGGTTCCTACCTGCCCTGATTTTGTGGGGACAGGTTTGAGTGATACACAAGAGAGAGTGCCGAGTGAAGCGACGTTGCTGTACCCCTAAGATGGAATGTGTTAGTTCTATCTTGCTGTGTTGTAGCCCGATTATTAGCTACAGCCTGGAGGAGCTGGGGAACACCAACAATCAAGAAAAGAGGGTTACATTATGATACAAAGCTGGTTGAAAATCAGCAAAGTATCCCTTTAAGAAATGACAATTATCAAAACAGTTTACTATTAATTTCATGTTGCTTGATCAATTAATCAAGTAATCATTGAAGGTCTTGATCTACTGACCTGATTTTAGTTGCTAATTATGTCATCTGTTGGTATCTGTGGGGATGATTGTTTTCTCTCTACAGTGTTCGAGGTACAACAACACTGAGTAAACTTCCTTAAAAAGAGCTGTGCTGTTTTTTTATTTTAAAGATCCAGGTGAAATTGGGCTCTTTATTGGCTAATTACAAGGGCAAATAGAGAGAGATTTTCTGTCACAACATTACATTTACTGTATTGACCGCTGTTGAAACACCACAGTAACACTATCAAAGTGGTTCTCTTAAAACGCCCGAGACAACTGTGACAGAGAGCTAACAGCATTGGAGCAGGTATTATAACCTTCTCTGCAGTCTCTGTTTACAACCCTTCTGCTGGGGCTAAAACGTAAGATTTACATGGGCTAAGGCAGCTTTAAAAGCCATTTATATGTGTCCTTCAATGGTGCAATTTGGTTTATCTCTATCATATACATTTCAGAAGAAAAACTCCACTATGCGATTCATTAAATTTCACTTCAAGGTTTGCAATAACCCAACTTTCACAAGTCAGTCCATCAACATTTTTTTAACTATTGCTGACAATTTTATTGTCATGAGTGCTGCAGAGATAAAAGCTTGCCGGAACACTGAAAGCATCACAAACAAACTGTTTTTATGAGTCGTATACAGTTTACTTTGTATTCACTGGGACCCGGAGCCCTTTAATATCACTTAAAAACAACTTTTAGTAGAGGACTACTTTCATATTAGTGACACATAGCTTACTGTGGTTGGACTTTAATTTATCGTCTGGATAGGATATGAAATAAATGCATGAAAGAGCTGAGGCTGTGGAGGGAATTATAGAGAGGATGCATGGATTACTGGATTTAAGACTGAAATAAAGGCAAGTCTGCACCAAAGATATTAGGACGGGAGAAGAGAAAAATAAATAATGTTAACAGTTATCACTTACACGCATATGCACACCCCCTGCCCTTGCTAGAGTATATCTTAGCAGCACGGGAGGCACATTAGCTGGGTTCAGAAGCAAATGACCCCCTTTTACACTGTCACACCACTATATGAAATGCAATAATCAACTTGATCAAGTCCTCTCTGATCCAGTTTTTACTTCTTGTGGCAAAATTTCTCCATCCTCTTTATGTGAAAGAACATGTGTTTCCTTCCAAGATAAGAAATAAACAAACCACTTGAGCCCTCAAAAAGTTCCGATCCCTCACTGCTGTCTCATTTGGTGAGGCAATCAGAGCTGATGGGCATTTTTTTTCCACTGCGGTTACATTCATACAACCCAGGTCAGGATAATTACAAGCCACTACTAACAGAGTAATGTCATTTGTACAGAATTAAGCCAGCCTCTGGTGCGTGCTCACCACAACAATCTAACTGTGGTCTCGGAGGTGTGATGTGTCCGTGATTGCGGCAATGATTTGTTGCCGCTGTGTACGTCACTTGCCCCTTCAGGCGTGCCATCCAGCACTCCAACTGTCCCTACAGAAATAAAGCGTACCATCGCCTTATTTTAGAAGCACAACTATCAGCCCTAAGGCCACTGATGAACACTTGCCTGCGGCCAGGTCATAAAACAACGGTATGAATTTATCATCATGTGTTGTGAAGCTATGTGACAAGGGGTGTGACTACAATAAAATTCATACAGTAGAGGTGGTGCTCTTTGTTTATGTGCCTTAATTGGAAAGAAACACTCTGATAGCATGACCCTGATATCATACTCATGAGCATATAATTAATTTTCTCTGAGCTGTTTATTCTGACTGACATTTATCATCAACTTTCATTGAATTTGTTGCACTGAAGATGAAGTCAAGATTGAAATTCTGCAGCCCTGACCATAACCACACACAAAGAGGCACCTCATCTATCTTGCAATCAAAATGTAAAATGTAATTGTGCTCAATATGCACAATAAAATGTCTGGCCCTGCAGCTTATCTTCTTGGACTGCGGTACCCTCAAGATGTCCATCTGCTATGGATTAAATCTTCTATTTTAAATGCTCACATCAATGCCTCAAGACACTCGCAGACAGAAATAATATATGCCTGAAAGAGAGGGCTTATTTTTTTCAACAATCTTGCCCCTTCAGCACTTCAAAACAACTTGTCAGTAGCTGTCAGTTTAAATTAGCGGACTAGCCCTTTACGCTACTGTTTTCTGACTCTGGTAAATCTGCAGGCTGTCTCCATCAATCACAGAACAGCAGCACCCACACATGCAAACACGTACAAAGTTGCACATTATTTGTTCTATAGCGCTGACAAACACACACACACAAACACACACAAACCTGAAGTGGTGCAGCACTTGCACTCTGGCAATGGCTTCTTCCAAACAAACAAAGTGGTTGAAAACGATGGAGTTGTAGCAGTCTGTCTATCTCTACAGACACTGCCCTTATTTCTTTCTCTCCTAAGTGTCAAAGCAAATAAATTCTTTTTCATCTGTCTTATTACCTCCAGGGACCTGAAGATAGTAAACACTCCTCAAGTATGCAGAATGCACACTCCAACTGATTCACACACACACACATAAAGTCGTAAGTACTCCTCTGAAGTTGCAGATTCCCTCTTCAATTATACCACACAATCACTGACTATTAGGATCTTTATCGATCACTGGTATATTTATGTACCAGCTCACATGTTTCTGATCTCTTTATCGTATTTAATTTTCTCTTTCTTTTCTTGTTATCAAGATTTATTGACTGAGGACATTTTATTAAGATCAAGATCTCTTTTGCAAAAAAATAATATGGACACAGAAACATCACACACACATGCACTGACAGATTAATTAAAACAATCAAAAATATCATTAAAACATCAGCAAGTAAAACTTTAAAGTCCCTCAGAGGGACGAGCATCTAACTTGAAATTGCGTTAGAATAAATAAATCAATAAATCCAGCATAGATAATTTAATGGATAGTATTTTTTTCTGTTTCCCAAGGAGAACGCTCTGCCTCAGTGTAAGAATGTAATTAGAATTTCTAATATATAAGCAATGAGTTTAGCAATCTGTTATCAAAAATAATTCCTATGTGTTTACAACACTGCACTATATCAAGCAGATTATCACTGACGGCATGTATAGGAGTGAGTGCGAGAGTAGGAGAAAACAAGATAACATCCTCAGCATACTTGAGAGTTGTAAATTTAATATTATGAATGTACAAAGTAAACAGATGGAGACCCAATATTGAACCTTGTGGCACACCTTTCTAAGCACTTAATCTATAAACAATGGCAAGAACAGTCTCTTAGCCAGAAAGCTAAGCTAAAAACAACTTTAAAGGGTGGGTTTTGCATTTTTAAAACTGGACCCTATTTTCCATTGTTTTACTGTCTACGTGACTAATGGGAATGGCAGTTTTTGAAATTTGTCCATTATTGGGTGAGACTGCAACAGCCAGCAGCGGTGAAACAGGCCTGGTGACTTGCAGCATCAGAATCCGACATAAAAAGGCGTCCTCTAACGTCGGCATGATACGCTGCCAGTTGCCGTTATAGTTTAATGGCGCCCAGCGGCAAAGCCTGAGTGGGGCAGTTTGTGGAAAGCATCCCTACAGAGACAGACCTTTTTGTTTAAGAGTGAGACCCTTTTTGTTTAACTTGAAAAAGGCCTAAAATCGCATTACGAAACCAACCAGACTCCATTTAAATCATTTTATCGGGTATGGATTAAACATATTTCAAGTCTAACTGGTCAAATTAAGGGTTTAATTCAACCAAATCCAAGCTGGTGATTGTTGGAACAGTGGAAAGATGAACCAAAATGTGAGTTTCATTTTGTTTCTGTGACTGAATGAAGTGTGTGTTATGATGATGACATTACTGTTTATCTATGGAGTCAGGTGGGTTTGGTGATAGGGATTTTGGGCTGTCTCTGGTTAAATTACACTTAAAAAAAGAATTATCTCTCTTGGGATCCCTTCCATAATATGGTCAGATACTATAATAATAATCTGAGCCTGTCAGTGGCAAAAACAAGCACTTTTAGTGGATGTAAACTGACGAACATGCCCCGAATGGTTACATTGCAAACTGTTTTACAGCTGCCAGCTGATCTCACGCAATATTGGACCAATATGTTTTTTTAAAAAATGTTGTTCCCATTAATCACTCAGTCACAAAAACATAGGGAAATAGAGTCCACGTCGAAAAACACCGAACTTACCATTTAAGGAGAATCCAAACCCATGAAAAGCAACTTATCTGACAAAATGTTGTGATAGACTGAATCAAAAGCCTCACACTGATCTTGATATGGAATATGTTCTTCTAAAACAAAGACAGAAAAGCCTGAGGCTGTAGTCAATATTTTTTTCTCTGTCATGTCATGTCAAGACATGAAACATCACTTGTACAAAGACAAAAGAAAATGCCTAACAGAATATACCGATACAGGAGAGCTACAGTATCTTTACACTGAGGCTGTGGTGTCTGACACATATGCCTGTACTGGCATCTGAAAACATGAGGCAGGCTTAGCAGATGCTGGCTGCTTATGTAATTCCTGCCATTATTGTAGTGGTTTTTGGCCGGCGTTTGCCCCGTCCCCCTGCACTGTGTGTTTCTGCTTTAGAAATCCCCTTTAAGTGGATAAGAGCCACACAGCTATCCACTGATGAGAGCAAAATCATGCCCATATCACTTCTGTAGACACTGCAGCCTGTGTCATACGGTGCACTTAATGACACTCAGGCTTGTACAAGTTCCACAACATTTCCCTTCAGTATTTTTGGAAAGGTGCCGTTACAGCATTCTGGGCTCATTCCTGCGGACAAATGTTGTGATTGACTGCTTGAAAATGTAACAACCCCCGATTTTTTCCGACCGTCAAAGTATGAAAATCCTCTCATCTACAAGCAACACTCAGTGCCAGTGTTCAACAATAACTGTGATGATCAAGGAAATCTTTGCAGTGTCAACTCTGATGTAATCTACAATTTAATTACTTGTATTGAAGTTGATTGTGTTCAATTGCAGTTGGTGGTCTAATTACTACAAGGAAAAACACCAAATAACCCAGCAGTGTTATTTTATTATGACCAAATGGAGGTGCATCAGTCAACACAAATCCAGCGGTAATCATCAAGTCTGCAGACTTGTCATGACCAGGCCATGAAAGATAATCAAGCCGAGGGAAACATTTCTCTCCGTGGCGTCGGGGCACGGACTGCTAATACAATTCCTGTTAACCTCCTCTTTGTGCTTCATTAATCTGCATAATTCAGAATGTCAGGATGAAAAAAAAATATGACAAAATCAAAGCAAAGAAAAACAAAACAATTATACCTCTGTGATTATTTTTTTCTCCTGATAATTTTTGTGTCTGTTTTTGTTAGAACCATTGGGACCAGTGCGAGTAAACTGTTTGAAACTGTCTTCCCGAGAGTGTGACATTGCCCCTGAAATAATAGGAGGGAATTGAAAACATGGCCTGTCAATTAATTGCTTGTTTATTTTAATAACAGCCATGATAGGCAATATTCTGAAGCGCAACGCTCCACCGGATATGGAGCTATAAACAGACAGGCCTAGTCACTCACACACTCTGTAAAGCTCACACATTTTGGCCCGTGCTCATAAAATGTGTTTCCACCACACACACACAAACACACACACACTTAAACCAACACTGACAGACTATTTTACATAATATAAAATACAACAGCTTAATGAAAGCATTAGACATTTTTGTTTTTCCCTCCTCTTGAAGTGATCTCATGCTCGCTCACAAATAAACACGACTGTCTGTTGGGATGCAAGGAACCCTTATGTGGCCTCAATAGAAACACTTCACCTCATATGACCGAACCTGCAATCTGGTGATGTGGGTTATATCGCAGCACTGCATTAAAAATGAATGCGAGCAAACAAACACAGACACTCGGCATCTTAGAAGCACAGCACAAACAGCAGCTCAGCAGCAGAGAGGAGATGAATGAATGACCTTTGTGTGGTGTCTGCAGACATTACCTAGCTTCCTAATGGCCATAAGGGACCAGATAAATAGTGAATGAATGAATAAATGAATGAATTCCGTTACTTCCCTGGTCTATGACATACTTTGACAGCACAAAAACCCCTCTGCGTGCTCCAGCAACATGGTAAACAGTTGGGATCAGCTTTGACACATCTACACTGTCTATTGTTGACATATTTGTGCGGCCGTGTTGTCAGAGTTGTTTAACTTCAGAGTGAGCCAATAGTTCACGCCGAGGTTAAGCACGTTAGCTGCAGAAAAGTTATGAAAGTGCCGTTTGCCTCTTACCTCTGCAAGATAGATGTACAACTTAATCGGCTATTTACTTGGGCTCTGACCTACAGAGCAGATTTCTCAAACAGGATGGGGGGCAAACTTTATGGGAGTGGCCACTTTTTATTTTGGCTGAAATGAATTTTGAGCAGTAAAAATTTTCATGACCTCTCCTGTAGTAGGAGAATATATGTGAATACATTTCTTTCTAAACTCTTCTCAAAAGTAGGGGGTATTTCTTAATCTAAAACCGAAGACTGAGATGAACAGAGGTGGAACAAAAATGGCAGCCCCATCAATGTGCATGTGAAACCTGTCCTTCAATAGTATACTATGCAGGATTGTTGGTTACTGTCGGTTAACATGCAGTAAAAAGTGAAAATAATGGTGAACCCCAGATTCAACCTCATTTGGCATTTCACCTTGCTATATTTGTGGTTTTTCTACTGACAGAAAGCCAACAGATATCTTTCCCTTCTTCTGTAAATATTCAGTCTGATAAAAACGGAAAAGTTAATCATGTTAGTGCAGGGCTGCCCAGAGCTTTACATCTGCCCCATGGATGATAGGCCTACACACTTATAAACAGCACCTGGAAGTACGGTCCTCTAATGTCCAGGGCTGGTACCTGCGGTTATTCCACAGGCTAGTTAATAACATGTCGGGCAGGAAATCCAAAGTGTGGGATGATTTTGAGAAGATGAAGGACGAACCCAAGGTGATATGTAAACTCATCTTCATTGGTCGACTACAAACATGACATATCATCTAAAACATGGAAGTAGCTACATGCCCCTTAGCCCACAGCGTCATTAACAGGCGGCTCACTCAGTGTGTGACGTGCACTTGTAGATAAAATATAGGCCTATATTAATGAAGGTTCATTAGTACGGTTTTGTATTTCTCTGTAATGTAGCACAGTGTTAACTATGTTACTGATACTATTCTTTCTCACACCTTCAACTTAAACCATTGTGTTGCCCCGCGTGACTAAAATCAGGAAAATCCTGCATAGTATGTTGACTGTTGTTTACTGATATGACTCTTACCGTTGGGAGAAAATGTCCCTGTAGGGGCTGCCGTGCTGCATGGCAATGCCATATCCCCGGTCTGGTGCGTTGCTGCTGACAGTGTAGAACGAGCAGTCTTCATCATTATTAGCAACGTACTCCAGCACTGCTGCATCCCACACAAAGCCGAATCGCCCGTACTTCACCTGAAAGAAAAAAAAGACACTTACAACATTTGGAAAGGTGGATCTTTACCTCAAGTTCCACAGGTGATAACCAACAAAGTTCTTGTTGAGTTAGTGAGAAGATTCGTCGAGAGGTCCTTGACGGGCTTCTAGCTTGCCCTCTAGAAAACTGACCTAAAATGTCAATTACTTATGTGCAAACACTGTTCGATTCAACAAACATAGGTGGCGGCATATTTGACCACTTATTGACCTATATATTTGTTGGAGCAGACTTTTACTTGCAGAAACATTTCACATGCCTCTATTTATTGTACATTTCATTCCTTTTCTTGGGTCAAATGTCTGTTTACAGAGCCTGTTATGCAATAATAGTACATTACAGTCTTTGATTCGGTGTCTAGGTTAAACTTCATCACATATACCTGTAAGAGTGGTTGAGTGTAGCTTTTAATAGCAGTTTAGCTTATCCTTGACCCATTAAGAAATATTCTTTAGACCCTCTCCTCCTGTGTGTCATGGTGGTACATTCAGAATAGGGACTGTAGAGGTGGTCTAACTCACCCCCACACACCACTTATTTAAAACCATGGTCTTTCAGTATTTTTAGTCCAAACATGCACCAACATCACACTCCTTACACTGTAGGACAACAAACTTGACAGCACAGCAACTTTACTGTTTAACATTCCCTCTAGACTCTATGCACAAGTGTTAATGGCTTGTTGACTCATCTTTACTGCACCCTATGTGGGCATGTCTTGGTTATATATATGTTTATGTGCACGTCCTTGTTTAGTATGTGTACCTGTGGGCAAACTGTAGGTGCGTGTTAAGTGTTTGCTTGCAGCTTGCGCTTCAGAAAAAATAGAAGGTCAAAGGGATTCAAGGTGAGAATCACAGCTTGGTTTATTGAAGTTAAGGTGCCTGTTGTTAACATGGCTCCTCGTTAACATTCAATAAATCTTTATTTTCACAGGAAAATGGAAAGTGGAGAATAAACAACCTGGCTGTGATATTCACATCCTGACATCTCTTCTGGCAATTCACTTGAACAGACACACGCATAAACACAAGCGCGCACACACTTTTCTTCTAACATATTATTTTGGATGTGGTGTGTCATTAACTTTAATGGAGCTTTATAAAATTTTCAAACCCCTCTGTCTTCACTGTGTGGGCTTGTGTGTATGTGTGTGTGTCACCTCAGTTGGCCTATGTGTGATGACTAATGTCTGAGAACCGACAAGACCCTCTGATTGGGTAATTTCACACTCTGTAGTCCTCTGAAGTGCGTGTGCGTGTGTGTGTGTGTGTGTGTGTGTTCATGTGTGTGCTCAATAATTCACTGCAGGGCATCAGAATGGCTCATTCTGCTCTTTACAACCTTAAAAAGAGTGGAAAGAGCACTTTATTACTTTGAAGAATAATTTTATGGCTTTTCATTATTGCTTTTGAATTGGAAAGATTATAGGCTTTGTGGAAAGGAAATTAGTAAAAAATCTGTTTCAACAGCCCACTATTGTACATTAAGGACACCTTTTTTTCTCGTTATTTGGGTGAAAAGGTCTGAAGAGAATTATCATGCACAGTATGTAGTGACCTCTGAGGTCAGCCACACTGAAAACACAACAAAGCTGTGCTAATCTCACTGATCTCATGACCATAGTCATGCTCAGTTTGAATTCAGACACTTTACATGCTAAGTATTAAAAAAATGCCTGTACAATATGCACTACATCTCTGGAAAAAAGGTAAAAAGAATAGTTGTTTGTAGACTGCTAATTAATGCATTTTGTTTATTTATTTATTTATAGGCGCCTTTTAATGTGCTCAAGGACACCTTACAAGCACAGTTAAAAAACAAAACAAAAAAAGAAGCAAGCAAGCAGCAATGTCTCCATAGATAATAAAAACAATTTTACCACATACAATAAAAGTTACTGTGACTAGACAAATATCATTATTATAAATATTAGGTATAAAATCATCATCTGTTCATATGTGTGTCTCCATTTAATCAGACCCAATATGGCAGCGTTTCCAGACGGGATTTGAAAGTGGAAAGGGGGTCAATATTGTAAATGTCATGGGGGAGAGAGATCCAGAGGCGTGTGGCAGAACAGCTGAGGGCTCTAGATCCCATGGTGGTCAAGTGGGCAAGTTGTGATGTGAGCTGGATTGCAGAAGAGTGTACGTGTAAGTGTACATGAGGGTGTGTAGATATGAAGGAGTTCAGACAGGTAGGAAGGGGCTTGATTATGAAGGGCCTCAAAGGTGAGAAGCAGACTCTTGTAATGGAGGCAATATTCAACAGGAAGCCAGTGAAGTTGCTGGAGAACAGGAGTGATATGATCTATGGAGTTGGTTCTAGTAATGATACGGGCGGCTATTTGACATGGACTAATAGTTTGCACAGATTGCCTAAATTGTTTACTTGTAATTTTGACCTGGATGCTGTAGAACCTCCCTCTGAACCACTCTGTAAACTACATCTTGTATGAATGTGTTTTTAACGAGTCCTGGTTTCAAACCAATTTCCCTGTCAGGGACAAGAAATATACTTTGAACTTCATGGCAAAGTTTAGAGAAAAGTTTTGGTCAAATGTAAAGCTAATGACACAATGACCACCGTGGAGTTCGCCTTGATAGAAAATCAGCATTCATATTAACATATAATAAACTCCAGAGGTGGACTGAGTAAAGTGCAGATTGTGGCCATTTTAGACATGCAGCACAGCTGTGCCTGGTGGAATTGTCCCTCCAGGCTCCATTACAGCGATGATGGCAGCAAAGATAACAAAAAAAAGTTTCTAGAAATGCCTTTTGCTCTTTGTGATTTTGCTGAGGACTTGTGGCCCCAACCGACTGATAAGATGATTGAGGAGTCGGCAGTAAATGACGGCGTAAAACAGTAAATAAAACAGGTTTTCAACACCGTGAATCAACCACAAGAGGTCTTTGAGCATATAATCATAAATATGCACACAAAATATTAGGCTGATCGGTCCAATGGTATGCAAGATTACCTGCGGACAAACAGATGCAGACACACATACACACAATTGACCAAACACATGATCCCCTCCAGGCTTGTGCCTGTCAGATATAATTAAAGGCCCATTTTACTACCGTGTTTACAAAAACTGATGTAAACAAACTCTTTAACCGCATCAGAAAACACCAATAAAATAAATTTGGTTGTTAAAAAGTCCTGGTATTATAAAAGATCTGTCAATAAAGTTTAGAGTGATGACAACTTCCAGTTCTGTCCTTTGAATTTCAGTGTTGAGGTAACACTAACTTTCAATTGAATCATGGCAGGCGCTTAAGGGGAAGAACGAAATGACAAAAAAAACAAATAACATGTTTGTAAGGATTTAAAAGCCCTTGTGTGTTGATGCCTTTCGGAAGCAAGGACAGAGTCGAATTAATGTGTTCATACTGACTGATGAGCCATTTTCCAGGAAGCTAAATGGTGACCAAGAATACCACAAAAAGTATCAAACAGACTCTGTGTAAAGTGACAAATGGGATGGTGAGAACGAGTGGGAGTGGAGGGAGCACTGCACATGATTACAAACACCACAGGCCTAAAAGACTATGGGTAAAAAAGAATACGGGTGAGAAACGGTTAAGTGTGTCAGGCTTCAAGGTTGGTGCCTGCTATATATTCCTGCTATAAAGTCTCCTTCAGTTTCACTAAGTTCGTTTTTAAAATGAGCAGCACAGAATGTAAGGGATGTAAACTTTTTCAGCCGTGAGTTTGGGACCTCACATGAGGTCACTTGACTTGAAGATCAGTTCGAATATACCAGTGTTTCCATCACAAAACAACTTCTTTGAGTGCAGTTCTCAAAGCTTTAATCCAATTAAACTAGACTCGATAAAATAATAATTATAGCAACGCCAACATAGCACAAAATCACATAAAAAGGAATTATCCCTACAATGAAAATTATGCTGGCGCCTGTGAAGGGAAATGCTCTTGCCTGCAGCTGCGTTTCATAAACAAAGACAATGTTTCTATGAAAAGGGAGCACTTTATTTGATGCATCAGAACAAGCGCTCTACATGCAAAGCATCAGTTTAATATTGGCTCAAGTTTGATTAATTACTAAAGACCTAATCATGATCGGGGGGGCAGCATAAAAGTGATATGTTGAAGGTCAGTCCTTCCCTCTGACGGTGATTATCTAAGCAGCTCACATGAAAAGATTTGCAACTTTCTTACCGCTGAGAACTTTGGAGCCAAAAAACACGTTTATGGGCCGGAACAGTGCAGGAAAGCCTTTATTATTCTCTTTATATGCCCACTTCTCAGAGCATGTTAAATGTACTCGTACTTTGTTTTGCCGCTCCTCGTTTTTTTTTTCACGGTACTTCTTTTCCGACTTATCAACAATATGACTGCTTTTCAAGTGTCTGACACTCATAGCTCACATCCCCGAGGTCTGCAGCCTGCCGAGGTTCAAACGATGGAGAGGAAAGAGAGCAGCGCTGAGGAATAGAGGTAGACACTTAAACTCTACATTCTATCTGTTGCTAGAGGAAATGTAAGGTCACTGGCAAACAAGATAGATGAGCTCTATAGTTTGTTAAGGACTCAGTAGGATTATCTAGGCAAGGCAGCTTTATATGCTTCACAAACCACATTTGCATGCGTAGCGTAACCCGGCAATGGGCTCCAATTAAGGTATTAAACTGTTTACATGCACCTTTGACACCCAGCGATTGAGTCACCATGTTTCCACTTAAACTAATATTGCTCAGAATAAAACATACCCTTAAACCAGTGAAAGAAAGAGCTGCAAGATGCTTCCACCGGCTACCTCCTGCTTTTGTAAACTGAGGCCTTTCAAAATTCTTGGGAAGAATTCATGATCCCAGTTGCAATAACAAATGGTGTTCTCTGGCATGCTTCTGTTGACACAGAAATACATTGCCTCATGCTGAAGTCATGGAAGTAGGACCTCATTTTCATAGCAGCTGAGGAACATAACAAACAAATGCTAGACTAAGGGTGCTTCCACACCTGTCCTGTTTGGTTCGGTTCAGTCAAACTTAAGTTTGTTTGCTCCCTAAGTGCGTTCGTTTGGGCAGGTGTGAACACAGCACCAAAACAACCTGAACGAAACCTTCTTGAAGAGGTGGTCTCGGTCTAGTTACAAGAGAACTCTGGTGTGGTTCGTTTGTGGTGAGAACGTGTTCCCACCTCGATCAGGACCAACTGCAGTCACATGACACATTGTTTGGGTTAAACATGAGCATGTTACAGTCCTGGATGATTATTAATGTGCAGCTCAAAACATTGTTTTCTAGAAAAAAAAAAAAGTTCAACATCTAAGCAAATATATGCATCATAGTCTACAGCCTGCTGCCTTTTCCTAAAATCTGCAGAATGTCAATAGCGATGGCTAGTCTTGAGTCACTATTGTGAGGCTAGCTACTGATTCCAAATCCTAAAAAGAAAATGTCTTGGAGGAAAACTGAGACTTTCATTGTGAGTAGACAGATTTGTTTGCAGTCACCACAAACACTGCAAAGTGTAAGTACCAAATAATCATGAACAGCCCACTGCAGAGTGGCTACATTGTTGTAAAACATTAATGAATGCTCATTTAGACCTATTAGGAATGTTAATAGGCTAATCAAAATTAAACAGTCTGTGTTGCTGTCAGCATGAGGCACCAATATATATTGCAACTCCAGACAGATTTAAAACAAAACAACAACATTTTTTGGGCCAAAAATGGCTCTTTTGATAATGAAGGTTGCTGACCCCTGCTCTTTAATGTTACCTGCTCCAGGCAACGCAACTGAAGTGTTTACAATATGTAGCCTACACTGCTATATGAAGCTACATGCTAAAGTCTGAAAAACATGTAAACCTGGTTGCATATGTTGTAAATTTCACGTCGATTAAGGATCATATTCCTGCCAGAACGTGTCTGGTTGTGTTTAGAGGCTTTAACTGGTGTTTTTTTCATGGCAGAAAGTGCTGCTATTCTTGTTACAGTCATTCACCGGGCTGTACTGATGGTACAGAGAGGCCACGATGCAGAAGACCTGGAAACGCTGACCTTTCAGAGCAGATTGGGCTTATTTGAAGAGGGAGCTTAAAGAAACAGATGCAAAATCGAAGCCTTTTAGATAGAGGGTGAATAAAGGTGTTCCAGCACAGACAGTATGAGGAAAATAAAAGTCTTCTGTAAACAGCTGTTCCCAACTGGTGGGTTGCGGGTCCACTTTGAGTGGACCGCAACTGACTTGCAAATGTCTCAAGGTTATAAAAAACATACTTTATTCTGAAGTACAGTGAATATCCGACACAGAGCTTTTATTTTGAAGTGTCGTTTCCTGTTTTGAGTGATTGACAAACAGACAGCTACTTAATAAAGACCGTGCACTAGCTTGATGACATGTCGATTGACAAATGCAAGTATGATGCTTAATATTGTAAACTGTGAGGACCTTGAACTAATGACTAAGGAGAAAAATGGACCTTGTGGCCGGACCAGTTGGGAACCACTGTTTCAAAGCATGTAAACATGTTGAAGGCCTGTTGAAACCCAAAGTATTAGCTTGAACCTGAAAATGAGCATAATAGGTCCAGAACAGAGTAGCTTTAATACCTCACTACAGATGAAAATAAAATCCAAAAGTTAAAGTTGCTCCATATTTGGAGTCACACTAACTATTGAAATTCTGGAGTAAAGTACATGTATGACCTGAATACTGTACAGTATGCGGCACTAAATCAAGTCGAACTGTTCCTGCATAAATATGCATCAGTACAGAAGCAGGTTACTTTTAAACAGGTTGGTTCTGAACATGTAAAAATAGTGACTGAGATTTGGCTGCAGGAGAAAACACCAGACTCTGCAATCACTCCAGGGAGTTTTGTGCTGGTACAGTGTGAATAGATGGAGGTAAACACAGCTGCAAGAGAAGTGGGGGAGGCTGGGATGTTTTTTGCTGTTTTGCTTGGCATCACCAGTGCAAACATAAACATGGTACAGATAGTAAATTAGTGACTGCATCCATTAAGATATTTCAGAGGTCACTGTTTTTGTGGTCGAGTAGCTGTAAGAACATGGAGAACAAGCTAAAAATATCACAGCTCAACACCATGCTCAAACCTCCATAGGCTTTCCCTCATATATATAACAGATACCAGTGTGTCTGAACATATATCTTTATATTATACATGATACGCAGCACATATTAAGAAACACGTCATATGCATTTTTAAAGGCAGAAGTACAAGTAATTCCACATATAGTAATTTGTATTGCCTTCTGTTTCTACATGTTTTGTTATATATTTCTTACTTAATATGTTCTTGCTATTTTGTAATCTTTGTGCAGTATACCACAAAAAGTTCTTCTCTCTGCAATCGAAGCAAGGCACGGAAAACAACTTTAATAGTTCTGGCTATGAGTTTCCTTAAGGTCAACCTGCAAAATAACATTCTCAAAAACTTTTTGAGATGAAGGATTTTCAAACAAATACGCTTTTCTTCCTGCTCAATAGCCGGCTATTGCATCTGGTGCCTTGATCAAATCTAAAAATGGTAGCTATTTCTCAGAGGAGGAGATGTCCAACAATAGAAGAGAACAGCTTGTCTCTCACTGCACCGTTGTGCTCAACCCTCAAACAAAAGCCTCAATCAACAAATCCAAAAGGACTCTTTGTGAACACAGCCCACCAGTGGGCTACGTTCGCACGGTATTTTAAATAGCATATTTTAGAGTTTTGTATAAACCTCCTATCATCATACAAATGGGGGACGAGAGATGAGTTACTGTGCTCGCCTTCTATCGTTGGTTAGCAACCAGAGAACTTTTTAGCACCTCTATTTGTAGGTGCGTTTTAGAGTTGCTATCAAATGCTTCAAAGTCCTGTGGGGAATAACTGTGGTGGTGTAAGCCTTTTCTCAAGTGAACTCTTCATTAAATGTGTTCAGGCTGAGGTTTTAACCTGCTCGCAAAAGGCTGTACTGTGAGATTAGGTTATCATGCATATGCAGTATTTACGTATATGCAAGCAACACTTGGCTTACTCACTCTACACTTAATTGCTGCATCTTAAATGTGTCCCTCACATAACACACACACACTGTACACATGCACACACTGTTACTTCTGTTCCGTGTCCAGGGTTGTGACTCTAGTTGTGCCAGGGTAATTATCAGAAGCTATTTTCCTCAGAAACATTGACAAACACGCTGGCAACAATCATAGTCACACACACAGAAACACACACGCAGAAACACACACCAAACATCCACTATCGAATCCTAATCATTGCATTGGACCTTGTTTTTCTCTCTCATGAATGTGACAGAAAACCCAATAAGATCCATAATCACTAAATTAAAACCGTCCCAGCGTCTCTCTACCTGTTCCGTCCTCTGGCTTCCTACCGCTCCAACCAATTTTTAATTTCGATCCCTCCTTACATGGGAGGAGAGAAAATGAATTTAATGCTGTTGCTCTTTCGTTGTTTATGTTCACGTTGATCAGTTTCAAAGGGTTTTGTTGATGGTGGAGCTCATTTAATGAAGACATAACACCACTGAACCATGAACCTGAGTTATTTTTGCTGCAGCTCAACTGGAAACAGGAAATAGGGAACAGTTGGAAAAAGACTAATTATTCATCATTTTCCGCCATTATTTATAATGAGTGGTTGAAAATATTATGGAACAAAACTGACTGGGTTGTGACCAGAATGTTAACATGTTGTACAACAGCATCTGAAGCAACTAAAGTGTGACACAATCAATGCAGATAACCAAAACAAAGACAAACAAAGGCACTTAAATAATTAAAGTCCCCTCTGGACACATTTTAAAGTATTAAAATTATTCTGCTATGATTAGTGTTTTGTTTTACTTGGTTTCCCACAAAAAAAAGTAAATAAAAGGCACTCTGAAAGGGGGCTAGAAGCAGATCTACTCTTTCTTCCACATTGAGAAATCCTGCATCTGGCTTTGTGACCTGCCCAACACCAATGTTTGTGCTCGGTGAGCCCGGTCTCACTCTGAAGTTGTCGAAATCCGGCGCTTGAGCAGTGACTTGCAGTGTCAGATACAAACGAAAAAAGGCGTCCTTTAAGCCGGCATGATGCTAGGCTGGTTGCTGTTACAGTTTAATGGTGTCCGGTGGCATCTGGGAGAAACGTGGCAGGACAAGGACGAAAGATAAGGCAGCAAAAGTCTGACTAGGGTGGGCAGGAGGGGTGGTGGATGGGTCCAACAACACCAAATTTTACTCGAGAGGGCGGTGTTGGCGTCCTATAAGACTCTAAAGCCAAATCCTGTTCTTTATTCCTAAACCCATGTGGGTTTGTTGTTGAAGGGAAAAAAAAAACGTCAGTTTTTGGTATTGTAGCAACATAGTGCGTGAGAATGCGTTGGCTAGGTTGACCGGTAAAAGAACAGTGCACATTAAGATGGTAGGTATCAGCGCTGGAAGAACCATTGTAGAGATTCAGCCTTACATGTTTGAGCCTCAGTCAGAGCCATGCACTGTCGAGGAGTCTATTGTGCGCCAAAATCAGCAACTATCAGACGTAGGCCCATCAGAATGGTAAGTGTAGTTGGTTATTTGTTTATGTTGTTTGTTAGCTCGTTGGCTTGCAACTGGCAGTGGCTGACAGCAACATCTGGCTTCTCTTGTGATACCCCTCATTTTGCTATAGAATCATGCTAACGATATGAAAAGCACCACCCCTCAAGTTGATGAGATTAGTGTCTTAGATATATGATGAAACCCTGGCAGTCTGAATCTGTATTCGTGAGACTGTTGTTGGCACACTGCAGTTCCAAGGCGGAAATGCTCAGCCATGGCGTTGACTGCGTTTTTTTTTTTTGCTCATAATATGTCAACAACGACAAGGACTGATCATTCTACACTGTCAGCAGCAACACAAAAGACAGGGGATATGGTATTACCATGTAGCACGGCAGCCCCTACAGCGACATTTTCTCCCAGGGGTAAGAGTCGTGATAGTAAACAACAGTCAGCAGCATTATTGACTGCCTTTTAGTTGTTATTAAAATATATACTATGCAGGATATTTCAAAAAACAGTAGACCAGGGCTGCCCCCTACTAGAGTTTTCCCTGACGACCAATAGTCATCATTTAGGGCCATTAGTCGACTAGTCGCCTGCATGTTTAAGATGTTGGTAGGAAAATGCAAATATAGCGAGGTCAAACGCCAAACAAAAGTGAATCTGGACATGGCTTTTTCTTTCACTTTCACTGGCAAGAGTGTTTACTAACAGTAATCAACAATCCTGCATAGTACACCTTTGAATAATTAAAGCCATATCCACATGAAAAGGGAACCAATTTCGTTTTTAAAAGTTTTACAAAAAAACGGAATCGTCTCAAGATATGTGTACGTGAACATGAAGCCACTGAAAAAGCTGTAGTATATATTATGCAAGGCTTGTAAGTGGCGCTGCAACACTGCCACAAAGTACACCAAAAACAGAGAATACAAAATGGAGCGTGCACATAAGACTCGTGTGAGTTACATACAAAAGCCAGAGGAGACCAGTTTGTATGGACTAACGGCAAGGTAGAGCTGCTACTTAGGGTCACACTTGATTGCAAAACTGCAGGAGAATGTTGACTAGCGCATGCGGGTTAAGGGAGAGGTGGGGTTATGGCGTCATTGCTTCAGGAAAGAGGCGTACTGTGTTCTAAATACCGAAACGCGAAGGTGGCGTCTTCAGATTGTTTCACTGAACAATCTGGGACCCTGTTTCAAAAGTTGGCGTATTTGGACTCCTAAACGCTGGTTGCGTGTTTTCGAAAGGTCTATACGATAAAACACCTTTGCAGATACACCTAATCTCGTCTCCGTGTGGACATGGCCTAAGTCTTATTAGCGTCATGTTATGCAAAAACAACAATTATGACACATAGGTCCGGTCAAGTTAAAGCTCAAAATATGAGATAACACATTTATTAGCAGATCCAAAAGATGGTTTTAGAAGGACTGATTTATTAGTCTGGATTACTTGGCCGGTGATTTCAATGCTGTCAAGGTAGTTTGCTGTTTCTGTCAAGTAGCTGTCTGTTTTCCACTCTCTCTACAGCAGGAAATGGCTCTTCAAAATAAAAACTGTGCCCAAAATTCACTGTACTTGAAAATAAAGGGTGCTTTTAACAAACTTGACATGTTTGTGAGTCACTTGCGGTCCATTCAGAATGGACCCACAACCCACTTTGGGACCATGACCCACCAATTGGGAACCACTGCTATAAATAACATCATATTGGCACATGTTTCACATCAGCAATCAACTGTTTTAAATATCAAACCAAGTTTACTTTACCTAACCTTCACCACAACTTAACCATACTGTACAGTACTTCCAATAACAACAGTGTTTTCCTCAACTTAAAATTGTAGTAGTAGATTTCGACATTGATGTGACCTCATCCCGTAGGAAAACAACATTGTGCCTTGAGAGTGATAAAGAGAGCTTAGTCTGAATGAAAAACAAAAACCCAAATACAAACAAAGAAAAAACATTGAAAGATGACCTAATTTCAGATGTTTTTCATTTAAACAAGGCTGCGCTATTTTCAGGGATTGCATACAACTTTTATCAGGTGTGACTTTGGATCAGCAGGGTTGTTCCAGTCCAGATTTACTGACAGAAAAACATTTTCAAAATCAGGTTAGTCCGCTTTCGTCTTAATCAGCCAGATGAGGCAACATGCATGATAAATAAAAGATGATAGGTGAACTTTGAGGACTGCTCAACCGAAAGAAAGCCATCTATTAAGTATGACTGTGCTCCTCAGAGTGAGCTCATACACTTTCTGACTTATACAACTCTCTCTAGACGCTATTTTCCAATTATATGACAGAACCGGCCCAATGAGTGTCTAGGCAGGTTTCAAGAGGTCCTTCTATCTCATCCACAGTTCAAACAGTTTGGCTTCAGAGTCTAGCCATGCTGAAACTTCAAAACGGCTAAACTACTCCAGGGTCCACTCTCCCTCTCTCTTTCTGTCTTCTTCACTCTCCTCCCCTCTCTCAGAGAGATCCCTTCAAGGGCACCCAACATGCAAAAGGAATAGCACATTCTTCATCTTGCTCTAAGTTTCAACTCAAAAATATCAAGAAAAAAAAAAGAAAGAAGTCTTTTTCCTCATCCATAAATTACATTTTAGATTACAAACACTTTAAAAGTGGCACATAACAAATCGTCCCCCAGTGCAAAGTCAGTTTCTTAAATGTTCAGTATTTAGCCTTTAAGCAATGAATGTGAAATGTTTTACACACGGGAGATTGGGTGCTTTGTTCTGTCCTGCGGGAATACACTGATGAAGTGACTGCAGAAGAGTAAAAACTTCAGATGAGGACTCATGGCCGTAATAAAGAAGGACACTTTTGCCAGTTTTCACTCATGTATTATTTTGTTATCGAGCATTACGTTTTCCGCATGGATTTGTGGCAGCAGCACATTTTATCCCCACAGCAGACAACACAGTTGTCCATATCCATTACTTTTTTAATCTCCCAGTGAAATAATCAGCTTTAAACACAGATAAATCTTCTTTGATCAGGGCTGGAGATCGCAATATGTGAGGAATCTGACTTGCAAAACATTAATGTGACAAAATAACACATTGATTCTACTTGTGCTGTTTGACGTTGCATATGTGAGCATGCTTCTCATGTGTACTGACAGGCAGGCTAATGAGCCAAGCTTCAAAGTGCCTCCCCATAGCCTGAACTCACTGTATACTTCTGCATATGTGTTTTTTATGCTTGCATCATTGTCCTTTTACTTCGATTTGTTTGGTTTTGAGAAATGAGAGAGAGGCTGTTGTGGGACAGACACAGAGAGAAAGAAACAGCCTAGAGACAAGCTCAAATGCACTTCTACTATCTTTACATCTCAGGCCACATGCACCAAAGATCCAGAGCTTTCCCCCAATTTATCAACAAGATTGGTAGTCTCTCTCCCTCTCTGTCTCACACATACATACTTACACACACACACACACACGAACCACGCCTTCACAGACCTACAAATGGTTTTGTCTATCCTTAAGCCAGCCTGCTCTGTCTCTTGGCTCGTTCCCTCTCCTTGTCTTTTTTACTTGCATCCCACATGCTCGGCGCTGCCTTTGTTTGGGCCTCATTTGACAAATCAGAGAGCATTACAATGAGAGGCTGCTCCCCAGCCAAATATTCCCCCCAGTCTGCGCTGGCTGGCTTCCTGCAGATATGTGAATATCTGAATAAAGATAAGATTAGGTGCAAGCAAATCAATCAAGGCACAGAAGAGGGAGACGTCACCTCCCCTTCCATACATCACACTGCATCAGTATACGTGAGGAAGGTTGTTTCAGGACAGCGTCTGTTGAAATGTATGAGGGGGGCTGTGATATACTGTGTTTTACTAACTTATTGGAAGTATAAATGTAAATATCACATAATTTTCTAGTTAAAATATCAATGTGACAGAGTAAATATGCGCAGTCGTACTTTTACATTTACTTTTTATTACCGTAAATCCTGTTTTATGCTTTTGCACAAAAGAGGTTTTGAACTGAAAAAGAAAACACCAAAAGCATGTTCGTTTTGAATAATGTCTTACTTCCTTTACTTATGTCTTTATTTTGGAGTTTAGCAGACAAGTGCAGTCTTCTCACACACCCAGTCAAAAGCGCTTTATACTTGTCATTCTCTAGTGATAAATGATCAATCACTTCCCTCTTCCAAGAAGCAAAATACATAAAAAGACGCTCATGGCCAAATCTCAGATGATGAAAGCCTGGCACGCAGGTGGCATCAATCCCTCATGAGGCGTTCTGTCCGACTGCTTGCTCTAGTGGCAGCACTCGCCTCAATCTCCTGAGACACAATATGACAACTTCTTCACTCCCTCTCTTCCTCTTTGTTTTCTCTGTTGTTTAATTACCCTCAGCTGTCATTAGTCCGCTTTATTTCTTCAGGAAGAAGGCGCAAAAAAAAAAAAAAAAATTAATCGCCTATTGCCGTGCTGTATGCAAATCTTTGCTCAGACCCCGTTAAGCCGATGAGAGATGTGATAGTGGAAGAGGGGAGTAATTGGAGACAGATGTTGGAGAGACGGATCATCCGAGACGGATCAGTGAGCCAAAACTAAGATGCCACCCTTAATAGGATCTGGCAGAAAAATTATTATTTCTCTCGGTTTCCTTTTCATCTTCCCTTTGTTCAACTGTATTTTTCATAATGAAGTCTTGTGTTACATTTGCTTGCCTCTGAAAACTACAAATCATTTTTTTTTTTTCCAATGTGGTCTTATGTACTTGTTTCCTTAATCAGCTCTCTTGCACATGCAGATGATGTTTATGTGCGCATAACACCAAGGAGGGGTTCATTCAGTCTGCTCCACTTGCGCCCCGTTGCCCAGCAACACAGCAGCAACAGAGGGACCTTCACAGCCCCACAATAAAGACAACACAAACTTGTCAAGCTACTAATTACATAAATTATGTTTACTGTATTCTGCTTTACATGACCTTAAGTATAATGTAATCATAAGACAAAGATTTCTGCATAATATTGAAATTAAAGTGTAGTGAGGTTGGATTTTAAGTGACAAATTACATTGAGAATACTGTAAAAGCAGTTGCCAGCTGGGTCCTTAATGATGTCTCAATGAGCCTCTGTACTCAGACCAGGCCTTCTACGTTAACATACTTCATGAATACACCCCCAGAAGGTCACTAGAGGTCACAGATTTAATTGAGATTTGCAAGTCAGTGGAAAAAGAATATAAAGTAAGAATTACAAGAAGCAGGTTTAATTATCTTCAATTACATTTTCTAATTTTCATAGAAAATTATGTTGCAGCCCTCCTCTGTGTTAAACTGTGTATTTTGCACTGAAGAGCAAATTTTAATTGCATTGCGAGATTTTGTCTCCCTGTATGCACAACGAAATATCACTAATCTGGCATTTGTCGTGATGAGTTGTTTTTATTATGTAATTTTTTCATGAAATAATCCTATTGCGTGCTTTTATTGAAAACCTCAGTCAGTGAACTCAAGTCCTCCCACAGGACAATAATATTCCACTTCAATCTTTTCTGCATGAGGCAGCTTATCTGATGTACATTGTTGCTGTACCCCAGGCACGTAATAAAAGGTTTCAATAGATGGACGATAATATGCTGCGTCTCTTGTTGGAACACTAAAAAATTATAGGTACAAGTGATCACTATGGGAGTTTGGAGTGTGAAACACAGTTGGATTAAAGCCATTCGGCTGTGTGATGTGCAACCAGCATTTGTTGTTCAAGGGAGAACAAGTGGAGCAGAAAAGCTTCAGGTGGATGCTGCACTGTGACGTTTTCCAGGGGGGCTGAATGAATGTGTCAAAGCCCCGTTTCCACCAAGTTGTCCGGATCAGTTCAGTTTGTTATACATCAGAATGATTATTTCTGTGTTTCAATTGTGAAAAGTTGTGGATGGTATCAATGGAACAAATCTATTATGTACCGTTTTTTGTCACCCCTCTGTTGAGGTACCTAGTGCACTGATGCAACGCTAAAAGGTGGAGCTAGAAACACTGCAGTCTGTTGTAACCACTGTGGCGACTCTACATACATGAGTGAAAATGAAAGAACGGTAGCTGCCTTTTCATCTTTATCTTTACTAGCTAACAGTTAGCAGAAGGAAATAATTTAATCAACTGTGCCCCTCAAAGTCTACTGCTATCAGCTACTGTCAATCTTTATGGTGGTGAGTTGATGTGAATCAGTCATTACACCTTAAATGACAACCCTGACCATTCCATTTCTTTATTGTCTCTTGTGCATTACAGACACTCTAGAGATAATTGGATCTTCAAGTGCTTAAAAAATGTATTCAACCCTTTCACGCATACTACAGCGGGCAGCTATTTAAAAATCTCTTTCTTGTATATGCATGGGTTTTGATGCTATAGGTGCATGTAAGCCACTACTGTGGACCCCATTATGTCTTGCCATACACTGCCACCCACTAGCCAGGTGTTGTGAGTGCAACACAAATCTCTGAAATCCAAGATGGTCGACTGAACGCAAGAAATGTTGTGCAGCTCATTTCAAACATCGGGTAACATCTAAGAAGTTATACAACTGTTAAAATTTCCAGGTATTGATTTAATGTTGGGAAGAAATTACTCAAGAAATGAATCATCTGTCCACTAAACTGGACATCATGCACCACTGGCTATATTTTAACTACAATTTATACCATTACTGCAACCTTGTACTTCAATTTTTGTGGGCTAAATTTGCACCACTTTATGGGAAATGCAAATATTCTTCTTCTGCAATTGGAGAAAAAAAAGTCGTTTCTGTGTGCTCCAGCAGCACTTAACCCCTCCTATGCTCTAAACATAGCCAGATTTTTTTATGATGAAAATGTAGCACAACCTGCATCTTTGCACCTGCACACACCCACACTATTTTCTTTCAAAACTATGGAGTTTACTGTGTACTTCAGAAAAGAAACTGAGAAGAGAAGCAGCGGTACCTTGGAGAATGGTCCCTAACTGCGGGGAGAGGCGAGAGGGCTTCCCCGGAGGTCGGCCACTTAACCTGGTCCGTCTCCTCTACACTTTGACTTATTTCCACCCTGCCTGCGGTACCATGTAGAACAGTCCCTAACTGCGGGGAGAGGGCTTCCCCGGAGAATCTACCAAGCTCATGTTTTATTTGTGAATAGAAGATTACAGGTTAGGGTAGTTCGATGCAGGTTTATTTGAGCGGAGTGGTGAGCGGGATAAAATTTATGATGGAGCGGAGCGAAGAATGCGCAGAACCAAGCGGAGCGGACAAGTGGTGCAAAGTGACAGGTCTGCGAGCGAGGAGCGGAAATTTTCACTCAGTCCGCTCACATGCTCTGGTACCCAAAGTGTTAGGTGGAAACGCGGCCAATGGCATCGGTATGTTAAGAGAGAGACAGAAAGAGGGGAAGAAAGACAGGGAAATTAAGAGAGAACGTCAAAGTGGACTCATGCAAGGTTTCTGTAAGTTAGCCTATTTAACTTTAACTTACTCGGAATGCTGCTTTGTCACTTTTTGACCCAGCCGCTCGACCTACCAGTGATATGTTCCGGTGTGACAATCACTAATTATTGCATGGCATTAGTGTTAGTCTAGTGTTTATTTTACAAGGCAATAATTACAATAACTATTAAAAAATAAATAAATTATAAGATATTACTGCAGTATAAACCCTATAATATAACACAAGGATAGAACTGAAGACAATGCATTAAAAATGTATTCTATACAAACACAACAGCAAAAAAATATGCGTAAGTGTGCTCTTCAGTGTGCGCAGATAATGTTCTTCCTTAAGAAAAAAGCCAAAAAAAAGAAAACAGGAGCAAATGTCAGAATCGTCATGAAAACTGTAGGTGGCAGGGGCGTAAATACAGACAGTGCAGGCAGGGTGGTTGCACCTGGGCCCTTGGGGTGAGGGGGCCCATAGGAAGAATGGGGCCTCCAACTATATGAAAACAGGCCCTTTGCTGTATGTGCCTTTGAAAATGCATACCCTTCTCCATTATGCTTTTCTTTTCTTTTTTTGTAAAACAGCCAGTAGCAATCTATAAAAAATATGTAATAAAATATATGCTTACTCTACATAAACTATAAATATACTATAAAAAAACTTTACAGTAAATGAATAATCTCTTAGTTCTGTTGGTATTTTTGTCATATATATGCCATGATGATTATTATCCAACATCTAGTCATCTAGGGGTCCAGATTTCTCCTCAGTCATTAGTTCATGGTCCACACAGTTTAATATATTCAGCATCATGCTTGCATTTGGCCATGCCGTCAAGCTAGTTTGCTGTCACTGTCAAGTAGCTGTCCGTTATTCACTGACTCTACACCAATAAACAGAACTTCATAATAAAAGCTCTGTGCCGGAAATTGGCTATACTTCAAAATAAAGTGTGTTTTTTACAAACACATTAGCAAGTCACTTGTGGTCCATTCAGAATGGACCCACTTTTGGACTGGGACCCACCAGCTGGGAACCACTGACTGAGATTATGGCTCAAGTGCATGATCACCTTTCTTATTCTTTTCTTTTTTTTCTGGAAATGAAAGAAAGTAAAATAAAGAGAGAGCAACAGAGAGACAGACGATGAGAGACATCTTTTGAAACCCATCTTCTGAAACTCACTGACGAGAAGCAGGTAGTCTATCACGTGACATTTGTTGTCAAGCAAGTTTCTCTTTTATATTTGTGAGTAAAACAAACATACAAACAAACCAACAGATGAACATAACAAGAAAAAAAGTTTTGAGGTATAAATGTTAGCAAACATATGCAAAGTGAACTATTATGAGCTTGTTTTTTTTTTGGTTTCTTTGATCTATCTCTTCTTAAAAAACACGAAACAAAAAAAAAAACACACAAAAGAATCAACGTCATCAACATCACAGCACAGCGGGGCGGCCAAGTAGAGGAAAGCTTCAGCAAACAGAAACAGATTGAAAGTGAGAAGAAAGAGACGTGGAATCTGTCCATGACAAACACAGGCGGTGACAGAGCGAGACAGACGTGAGAGCAAGTTAAATGTGAAAGAAAATACAAAGTAATGATGAGACTTGCAGATGAGACAGAGAGAGTATAGGATGCTCAATGTGCATGTCTCTACAAGGCTTCATCTCAGAATCATAAGCATATCAATAAGCTCATTACTAACACCTGGAAAATTCTGCACAATTACTGTAAAAAGTGACCTTCAAAACATAAAACAAAAGGCTGCAAGGATGCTCACAATCTCTACACAGCACCTTTATTTGCATACAACGTGCACACGTGACTGCATTCAGATTGAAATACAGGAATGAAAGTGGTCCAGAGAGCTTTCCATCGCTCCTCTCACTGTGGTGCCGCTTCATTTTTGACTTTGAGTTTTCTCTCTTATTTTCTCTGTGTGGGAAAGAGAAACTGAGATACTGTATGTGAAAACTTTGTGAGAAGTTTTCTTTCTATTATGGTATTGTGTAAGCGGCAACCTCCAGGGCTGAAAAAGGAAGCCAACACAAAGTGCCAAAAACTGCAGTTCACCAAATGGCCACTTGAGGCTGGCTCCAAAAGCTAGGCAATCCCCACAGATCCCGTGTTAAAATGCCCGACTTTACAGCAGAAATACACATGTTTACAGCCTGGTGCAAAAAACAGTTATGGTCTCAATAGTTAATTTCACCTGTTATGACATTGTACTGCGGGTGAATTTTTATTTAACTAATCTGTTTACACTTTATTAAGGCTTGAAATTAAGGTCGGGGCGTGGAGTGATACGCTGTCTGCTACAGTCCATGAGTCAGATGCACCCCTCATCCACAGCTCCACCCTCTTGTCCAAATATGGTCACTTCTGGCTTAAAAAACAACAACAAGATGGCGACGGCCAAAATGCTGAGCTTGAAGCTCCTTATTGGGACTTCACAAACCAATGGGTAATGTCACCTTAGCTATGTTTAGGGGTGCCTGCTGTCCAACAGGAGGCACAACCTATTACTATTCCTCATACTTCTTCTTATTCTCCTTCTTCCGCATCGATATTCTGGCACGCTTCTCATCCCACAGTGTTGCCAACACATTCACAAAACATACACATACAAACATCAAAACATGCCGAATGGTCACGAATGGTGTGCTATGACTTTTCTCAGAGATCCGTCCAGCGTTTTTTATGAGCAAACTTCCCATTTATTCCCATACAAATGAATGGGACATCAAGAAAACAGCGTGAAACCAGCAAAAATCACTCCTCTTTGAGGCTACATCAAATCGCCATACTTTCACGTGGAAAAATGAGGAGAGAGCTAGAGTGGTGACATCATCGCTTGAGTGTGGAGGAGCTGAACGTTTTCTTAAAATTCTGATCAAATTGCTCTCACTGCCACAATTATCACTCTACATACTCAATTTATATCACACACACACACACACACACACATTTGGCTCAGTGAGCCTCCGAGCAAAGGGGGAGCCAATTTTCCTCTCATTGATTCCTATGTAAACTGAGATGAGAAATTTCTTGAAAACAGCTGGGGGCACCAGTTTTCTAACCTGTGACCATGACCACATTTTTGACACCATAATCATAAAAAAGACATCTACGCATTCTAGTAGGCAGTACAAATCAATGACTCAGCTGCAGCTGTCAGTAGTTACGTAGTACATGGTGGCAGTAACAGGCACCAGTCAAAGTTTCTTATGAAATTTTCTAGTTATTTTGTACAGTCGATGATTTTGGGTAGTTGTAATGTCATGGTGAAAACACACCAGACAAATGAACTAGGACAGAATGTCTGTCCATCCATCTATTTCCATTTACTTCACAATGGGGGCGCCCTTCGTCCCCATCCGCTCAATAAAGCCCAGTGGAAACAATGACAGTGTGAAAAATATCTGCCACCTTGTTCCTCTCAATGTGGAAGATCAGTGATTGGGTTCAATGTTGTCCCAGATTACTGAGCTCCTCAGCCTGCCAAGGCGAATGAGACAAGACGCCCTGTGGAGGAACCTCATTTGGCGGCTCGCAAATTTCAGCACTCTGGTCACTCTCTAAATTTCATGACCATCGGTTAAGTGTCAGAAAGAAAACAAGTTAATTAAAACTTTTTCTTTGTGGCTCTCTTAACTGCCACAGTCAACCACAGCTCAGCAGTCACTGCACTTGACTTAAACCCCTATTCTCTCCTTGTGGAACACAGGTCATCTTCAATGGTAGCCACTTCACTTAAATTTCACAATTATACCCTTGCTTGTGAGAAAGATCAGCATAGGAGCATGAAATCATCCACTTTAAGAAAATGCAAAATGAAACGAAGCGTGGTCTTTAAGACTGAGAAGTGCTGACGCTGATCCCAAATGCATTACAAACAGTAACAAACCACTGCAGAGCACCTCAGAGATCACAGTCAGCTAACAGCTAAAAGCACAGCGTACCACTTTAACGTCGCCGTGGTTAACACTGCAGCTTTAGAATCAAGACAGGATCCTCCATGTCTTCTGCCAATTTAACATCTAAGCTGCCAAAGCAGTTTTGAGAATATAAAGGCCTAATTAAATGCAGGCTGCAGTGTTCGACCCGCTACTAAGAAGCTGCCAGCCCTCCTAAATTAAGTTCATTAGCAGTGGTTTCAGTGGTGAGTTGCGGTGCCAAATGGTCTAAGTACGGAGTCAAAGGCCCTCCACACCACCGAGGAATAATTGCAAGGGAAAACACTGGCATATACTGCAGATGGATTTTGCGTGTGCACCACAAGGCACCTTTTGAGAGTGGATATCCATTGAAGCCTCAAGTAATCATGTCGCTTGTATTTATATGAAAAAAAAAAAGCCTTGCATATGTTAATATGGAAGCAATACAGTCTGATTTGGAGGAGTTTTAATTGGAACCCTGGGAAAGAAATGGTTGTGAAGGCAAGGAGAGAAAATGATGACTGATACACTCAGATGCTTTTCCAGCAACAGATTTAGGTGCACGAGCGCTCTCACACCATCAGTCACTGTAGCTCCATCTACTCCCGTGGGTAATTAAATGGAGTGACTATTTTTTTTTTTTATCTCAACAGTTGCTGTTTATCACAGAATAATATGAATTCAGGAGAAATTTCACCTGTAAGACCTGAAAATACAGTTCAAGTAAATGAATGCCAATAAGCCTGACACAGAAGATCTGTCATCAAAGAGGAGAAACCTCGCTATCAGTTAGCAGGCTGACTGACATACTGTGCCAATATTTCACAGCAGTTCTGTTCATTTGAGTGGTTCCACAGCCGCACTCGCACAAAATTAATGAACAGCTGGTGTTTGCTAAAATGAACCTTCCAGATCATACAGTCCCATTGGTCGCGTGAATCTGTCTAAATTTTAAAGCATCTGCCATTGTAACGCTGCTTGACCGTTCGTTATTCACCACTCATGGTCCAACAGTGATGTTGGCGCCGACCCCTCAAAGCCCTCCAGTCACCCTTGCATATGTAAACACGTGTAAACAGAGTTGTATATCCTCCGCGCGCCGACTCATTCAGCAAACATAACCACCTGTCAAAAGGAAAGGAAAGATCAGACGCTAGATTACCCAGAATGCATTTAGTTATGAGAACGATTCAGAGAAACCTGCCCTGCAGTTCAACTCAGACCTGAGCTGAATGTTAACATCACAGTTTCTGCCCTAACAGGCTGCAGGTATACTTGAGGATGCATGCCTTGCAGTTTGATGGGCTCTGCTGTGAGACTGGGGATGAGTTTGCCACTGAAGGTCTGCACTTGGTCATTACCGATACATTTCAATGTCCAGCTGACCACATGCAGTCCATAAAGGGACGGAGTGCAGTGTGGAAATGATCTCTACTTTAACTACTAGGCAAGTGCCTTTATGCCTCTGTGTGTGTGTGTGTGTGTGTGTGTGTGTGTGTGTTTACGTCACTGTATGTGTATCACTGGAACTCTTACTTTGTAGGCAGAGGTCATGACTCTGTGGTGCCTTACAGACTAAGAAACACTATGTGTGTGTGCAACTGCCTGTGTATGTGTGTGTGTGTGTGTGTGTATGCTTTGGATTCTCCCCAACTCGAGATGTGACCCAGACACCAGAGATTATTCCATCTGCTAAGCCTTAAGCTACAACAGTCTTCTCTCTCCTCCTCTCTCTCTGTGGAGGTGCCTTTCAAATAAAGAAACCCTGCTCGGTACTCGTGTCCTTATGGAGAACAGTCATTCAATGTGGTGTTGGAGAGAAAGAATTACTCAAAAACAAAGGACTACATCCTCACAGTCTGACATGGAGTGGACACCATGGTGCTGTGCAGTTAGAATTATATAACAGTGTTGGATGTTTATATTAAAAGTAACTAAAGTTGAAATAATGAGGTAAGCGTATGTAAAAGTAATTCATGTGAGAAAAACCTCAGGCTTCAGACTGTTCTGAATACTGAATTCTGTTTCTTTCTTCCCTCTTAACAAGCTGACATGAGCTCATGATGGATTTCTTGAAGGAGGGTTTGAAGCAGCAGGCGCTAAATCGAAGCTTTTTTGAACATTTAAGCATGTAAACATAAGGGCTGTACACAGGCCATGCCTTTAACCACCTGCAAAACACAAGGTCCGGTGCTGGGTGCTGCTTTTGTCCCTTTGTTGAGCCAGCTTTCAAGACCGCAGCAGTAGGTTGTAGGGCTGTCAAAAAAAATTCGAAGTTCGAAATATATTCGAATATATATATATTTTTTATAAGTTCGAACTTACATTTGATAATTCGAATATCATTAATAATTCATACTATTAATAACATCGTATATCACGGCGAATCCCGTTCGGGCAGAAATGGCTCACACACAAGCCGGGCCAGAGAGGGACGCTGACCCCCAAATTCCACCAGATGCGTGTTGGTTGCATCTGTGAACACAGTGGATAACTAGCGCAGCCGTTCCGCAACGGACCCGCATCCAGTGGCATTCCTGCAAGAGACGGAGAGAGAGGCACGGACGGAGGACCCGCTGCGCCAACAGCACCCACTGCGCTGTCCGCGATGTATGACCTGTTCAGGGAGACATACAGGGAGAGTGGTGCACCTGCTGCCTCCCTGCCTACCCTTTTTGAAGAAGAGATGAAACGTTACCAGAATGAGACACCACTACGAGCCGAACAGGATCCACTCTTGTGGTGGAAAACTACAGGCGCACTTAAGTATCCAAACATTGCAGTCAGGACGGGTGTTTTCATCCGAGTGTCACGTTCATATTGCGCTAGCAATAAGCATCTTACTTATATTTGTGTTGTTGTTGTGTTTTTTTTTAAATAATAAAAAATGTAATAATAATAATAAAAAAATTAATAATAAATTTGAATATTATTCGAACTCTACTAAATTAATTCGAAAATATTCGGACTCAATTTCATGGTGCTTTTGACAGCCCTAGTAAGTTGTGCCTAAGCAACCTTAACAAGCTCCATATTAAAGCCTATTTACCTGAAATCCTGAGTACAGAGCCTTTCTTCTTCCAGGCTCCATTTATAAGTGTGTGGGCATATCGTCCGTGGAACAGATGTAAAGCTCTGCACCAAAATGATCAACATTTCCATATGTATCACAGACCGATATTTACGGAAGAAGGGAAAGATATCTGATGGCTGTGATTGGTTGTTCACCGTCACATGACATGTGCTGCCACTGCTGTGTTCCAAAATTTGAACTAGGCTTATCTCAGAGCGCAGTCGTCGTGCCCTGAAAAATGGGCAGCATGTGTACGGCCCCATATTCTACTAGAGACTTAAAATACCCATATGAACCTGAAAACACAGTGGGTTCCCTTTCAGATAAAATCACATTAAAAGCCCATTTATCTATTTAAACTGCAGACGCATTGACCATTGAAGCTGCAAAACTTAATAACAAAACAAGAAAAGTTTTGCAGATGTGGTTCAGTATGATCAGGACTTCAGCTGTGGAAGCTGTTCTATTTAGGCTCTCTTGACAGATTCTTTTTCTCAGGGCACATTTACTTCAAATCACTCATTTCTTAGTGAGTTTCTATTAATATTCACCAATTTGGTTATAGCCCCATGGATCTTTCACATCTTCTCATAAGCTACTTTCAAGTTTTGGGAGGTAGCATTGGTGCTATAGAAGTCCAAAGTTTTATGAAACAAAACTGTAGCACTGAGATGATGATGATTCTGCTAACTTATAGAGTTACTATTTTCAGCTGTAGCCCGTTGTTCACACACACAGACTCAAAGGAGCAGGCTCGTTGTTGCCCCTCTTGAGCCGGAAGTTTGAAGGTTTTTTTGTTTTGTTTTTTAAATGTCAAGCTCGTAATTTAAATGTTCAGCTTTGACTGGACTGTTATTTCCTCCTGTTGCCACCCCACTGTTACAGGATGAAGTTTTTCATTTCCTAAGCAATGTGCTTTCATGCCTTGCTTTTCTCATTCAGGTCCTAGTAGCTTGTTAAAGTTATCATGGTGAATGGGGAAGTTGTTGACAATGAAAATCAGCCTATCAAGTAGTCTACTCTGAGTTTGCAGTATTTCTCATGTACCAAATTACTAGGTAAATTTCTTAGATGTGAAAACTTGTTTCTGATTCTGGTTGAGAGAACAGCTGTGTTTCTGTTTACTGAAGGAATCAAATGAATTTGCTGTGTGAGTTTATCTATCTTGCATGTCAGAGGACTTTCTCAACACCTCCAGTCAGGCTGTTCTTGCACACTTTTTATGTACACCAACAGTACAATGCACCAGAATTCTTATATAATCGATGTAATCATGAGCCAGTAATTTGTATATAACTCACGTAATCATATAGGCTACCATCATGTGATGAATACACTGACCAGAATAAAGAAGGAAGTAGCATTAAGAGTGAAAATGTGTGTAAGGAGGTACGTTCAGGTGGTGGATGGGTCAAACGAATACACGCCTGTCCCCAGGAGACCAGCATCCAGAGCCCTGTGAAGTCAACTTTAAGTTAATTTAAGGTTCATCAACACTATGATTCTTGTCCTAAACCTACATTACTTTACATTCTTTAAATTAATCTACATAACTTAATATTCCGAAAACTTACATAGGTAACTTTGCATTCCTAAACCCAACCTACATCACTCTACTTTCCTAAACCTAACCTTTGCAACTTTACCTTCCTAAACCTGACATACATAACTTTACTTTCCTAAACCCAACCAAGGCAACTTTACTTAACCTACATGACTCCACCTTCCTAGACCTAGCCTACCTAAATTTACATTCCTAAACCTAACCCATGTGACTCCACCTTCCTAGAATTAACCTACCTAACTTAACCCTATGGGCCTGAAAGACGCATAGTGCGTCCAAATTCACACCTGTTCTATAGCGAGAAGCCACGCTTATCACGTGAAACAGCGGAATAGTGTAGCTTTCCAACAAGACCGAGCACTTGTCGGTAGTCCAATTTTTTCTCAGCGAAAAAAAAAATAATAATTTAACTACTAATTAATAAAGTTACACTAAAATCATGAATAACAGAGCTTTCATGCAGCTTTGCACACACATTACTCTTAGATGGATTACTCGCGAATACAGGCTCTCACAGAAATGCCACACATATCACATGAAAGTGCAGGACTAGAGCTTTTCAGTGATACCACACACATCATTGTGCTGTCATCCTTCATGCTTCATATAGTGAGGAATATCGTATCTTACCACGTCTTAGGCTTGTGTGTGTTTCTCCCTGTCTATCCACATTTGTAGTCCGGCTTTCAAGATGCAAATATCTGCATATTGTCCAGCTGACACTCCATCAAACTTTGTATGACAAGACAAGCGCACTTCACCTTTGCGGACCCAGACAACTGTAGCCTAATTATACATGCATGACAGGGCCATAGTTACCATATACATTGAGGGGGACATGCGCCCCCACCAATGCCCAAAATGTCCCCTCAATATATAACTGAAACTGAAAAACAACAACAAACTTTGTTTACTGCAAACCAAGTGGCAAATATTATCTTGGAGGACATCATTGCACTTGGTTGACTATTTTTCTGTTATCTTAGATGTAAATATTGCATGTTTCTTCCAGATAAAACACATGTTTGACTTGTGAATGAGTCAATGGATTTTCTTGCAATCATTTTCCGCCTGCCACAAACCACATGTTTTGGACAGCTGTGAAGTGACAGAATGTCCCAGCATCATGGTTCTTATATTTCCAGATTCCAGAGAGTCTCCCCTCTTCATATATGGCAGAATATGTCTACTTCCAACTTGATATGGTGAGATACATGTAAAAATGTAAGAATTTAGTCACACAGATTTGTTTATTTCACTGACATAAAAATTAATATAAAATACAGGCACATAGGACATGAAATGATGGAAAATCTGGTCAGCCCAGATTGTCCTGAAAAAAAAAACCCAACAACAACAAAAACAAGATATAGCATGTGTATGTAGCCTTTAGAATGACTGTGATAGGAGCGTTAAAGTAAAGGCAGTAAAAATACCCCAAAAACTTTCCTAAAAATTACCTACGTGACTCTACCTTCCTAGGCCTAACTTACGTAAGTTTACTTTCCTAAATCCAACCTACATGACTCTACTTTTCTAAACCTAACCTACATGACTCTACTTTGCTTAACCCAACCTATGTGACCCTACCTTTCTAGACCTTACCTATGTAACTTTACTTTCCTAAACCTAACCTACATGACTCTACTTTCCTTAACCTAACTTGCATAACTTTACTTTCTTAAACCCAACCTACGTGACCCTACCTTTCTAGACCTAACCTACGAAACTTTACTTTCCTAAACCTAACCTACGTGACTCTACCTTTTAGACCTAACCTAATGAACTTTACGTTCCTAAACCTAACTTACGTAACTTTCCTTTCCTAAACCTAACCTATGTAACTCTACCTTTCTAGACTTAACCTATGTAACTTTAATTTCCTAAACCTAACCTACATAATTCTACCTTTCTTGCTCTGGTGAGCATGAAAGAATGCATACATATTTGCATCACACAAAATCATTTTCGCACAGAGCCTGCGAGGTGTCATAAAAAATAAATAAATAAAATCCATGCTCTCGAATTATTAATTTGTGATCTCAATTTAATATTGTTTTTTGGTGTGAGACAGCTGCTTTCAAGCTCTGTCTCTCACTCCGTCTGTGCCCAAACAAAGCCACAAAGCCACTCTTTCACAGGAAATATACAATAGCAGTATAAATTATCTGCTGCCTCTGCACACAGGACAATGTCTAAACGTCAGGCTTTTTCCCACATCCAGTCAAATGTGTTTAATTTTATATTGCTGATCTGAAAACTAAAATCTTTGAGTTATATGATTATACTGTCACTCAGAAACTAAACTACATGCTTCTTACTACCACTTATTCATTTCTGGCTTTTCAACCACATACAGCAACACTGAATATTGCAATGTTAATGAGCTCCTTCTTGTTTGCATGAATATGCTGAGGCTGGCTGATTGGTAAATTATGGGAAATGTTGTGCCGTTTTACATCTTTAAACAAGTGAGAACGGGTTCCAGATCTCATTATTGATTACAGCTCCCACAGGCACTGGGACTTTTTCTCTCCCACTCTTTCTTCTGTGTGTTGCTTTAGAGGAACCTCTGAGTTTAATTTTACCTTCCCTACCAGTCTTTCCCTTGCACGTCTTCCTCCATCTCTCTCGGAAACCACTCTCCCTTCGGCTTCACTCCAAATCCTTCCACCCTCTCTTCCTCGTTCTGCAGACTGTGATGCATGGCTGTCTGTGTTTTCCAAAAGTCCATTAGTTGCTGGCACTAGGCCGCCTCCTCTCCCACAGACAGAGATAAAGACGCAGAGCATGGCTGCCCAGCAAGCCGCATGAAAATGAGAGGACAGTGGAGAGAGAGCGAGAGATGGAGGGACGCGAGAGAGAGAGAAAAAAGGAGGGTGGATGTGAAAACACCTTGATGCTGGCCAGAGGCCCAAGAGCAAAGGGGGCAGAGAAGAGAATGAAGGAAGGGAGGGAGTAGGAAAGTGGAAGGTGGCGAAAACAAAACTGAGAGTGAAAGAACAAAAGAAAAGACAAAAATATTATGCATGCAACAGGAACAGAAAGACGAAGGTAGAAAAGAGGGAAAAGGGTGAGAGAAAGAGGGCAGGACATACAAGAGAGAAGACTGAGATAAAACAGAGAAGCTTTCCATTGAGAGTGAGGGTGGTAAAGACAAAGGCAGAAAACTAAAGGATGGCAAGGAGGAGGAAGGGAGGAAAGAATGAGAAATGGAATGGGCTGAGGGTGAAATGAGGATAAGAAAGAGGGGTCAACAGTAACCAGATATCAAACCACCGGAGCCATTTATATCACGCTTTCTTCTTTAAAATCCCTCCTCCACCTCCTCCTTTGTCCCCTTAATTTATCTACAATCCAGTAATTGAACTTCCTCCTCAAAACAAAACGCAGGGGAGTTACAGTGATTCATTCTCCATTTTTCTTTTTTATCCTCTTTTTATCTTGGAAATTAAGATGCTATCTAATGCTTAGCTTTAGGTCGCGGAGCTGGCTAGACATGACGCAGAGCAGGCCGATGAAAAATGTGCGTAAAAAGTTCTTTTTTTCTTCTCTTTCTTTCGACAGGGGCATTTGGCCCTTTGATTAATATGTTGTCTAAGTTTGGCAACTTTGCTCTTTGTGTTCCTATTGGCCTAATTGCTTTTGTGCTCCTCTCCATGTTTCTCTCAGCCCATCTCTGAGTGCATTTTAATCTCCTACAGGCCTTAAATGTAATAATGATGTGTATCTTTGTATCTCGGACTATAGATAAAAAAAAGAAAGCAAGACAGAGAAAAGAAAACGTTAATTCTATTTCCTTAAAACATTTTAATTACATGCCCACCAGCTGGTTTGGAATTGAGTGTCTCCCTCCAAATTTATGCCCTTCCATCTTTTAAAATCGATATCTGTGAAGCATATCTCTTCCTCTTTCAAGTGATGGGATTGCTTTTGGGTTTTCGTTTGCTTAATTTCTCTCTGACCTGAGTATGTGCCGCCTGTTTGTGTGATTATTGTCTGGCATTACATGGCCATCTACCTTCCCTCTCTGGCTCATTAAGGTGAGTTGTCTCGTTAAGGATGTGAGGGATATCATTAGGGCCACAAAGCTCATTATTGGAGGTCTTTTATTGAGGAAAGAGATGTCAGAGTAATCAGAGTCAAACTAATGCTTTTAAATGATACAGAATGCGTAATGAGCACCAGGATTCAGCCAGATTAAACCTCTGAACAGCCATCACTACTGAGCTGTGAAAATACAACTCAACAATGTTCAAATCACACACTGACTCACAGCAAACCAAACCTCAACATATGACAGATTACAGATATCACTCGTGTCTTGAGTTGTATCTTCGTTTTAAAGGTTTAAGATACCTTTTTTCAAGCAACCAATAAGACAAACTCTAAAGCAAGCCTTTGTGGTCGGCAGAAAAAGCTCTGTTTATTTAGAGCTTGTTTGAGTTACATAGCAATGAATAATAATTCAAGCCGAAAAAGTGGAAATACGGCGTTTTGTTCAAGTAATGAGTGTGAAACAGGTTGGAAAGATGATGAGTTTCTTTTGTCCTTTAAAGTTTTGAGCATGCGGAGAATTGAACTGTAAGATTGTTTGCTGCGGGCGCTGCAAATGTAAATGCACAGATGTTGTAACCACATTATACTATATTCAAACAGGAAAACACATCATGTTAAAGTAGTCTCTTCTATACTCAGCTTACCAGTTTAATGTCGCTTATAAATTATGTTTACAATATACTACTCAATTGTCTGTATGTGGGTCATTATGTTGTGGTGACAACCTACACACTGCCTGGATTATACTCAGAGAAACATTTCTTTCAGATAATCAAACACTACATTTATGTATCACACTGGAATCACAGAGAGGTGAAGAGGGTGAATGGCGGACACACAAATGCAGGGCTGTGACACCAGACTGTCAGGTTCACGTCCAGACTCCTGTCTGAGATTTGGGCAACAAAAGCATTTTGTGGGATGCAAGGTACGTCCCACGGATGCTTATCAGATTAGGATCTGGGGAACTTGGAGGCCAGGTTGATCTCTTTGTCACGTTCCTCGGGTCACTCCTGAGCAGTTTTTGCTGTGTGGCATGGTGCATTATCCTGCTAGGGGGCGCTGCCATGGGGAAGTGCCATTGCCATGAGGGGGTGTACTGATCAGCAGCGGTATTTGGGTGAGTGATGCGTGTCAGGTGGCATCCAAATGAACGGCAGGACCCAAGGTTTCCCAGCATTGTAATGAGACTTCATCAGTTGTTTCAACGTTGTGGCTACTCTGTGAATAATCAGTATCTGATTATATATAATGTGTAACACCATGTTTACACGATGAGCAACAAATTAACAAAATGGCCAAGCGTGGCCAGCTTAACTGCCGTGTGTTTAAGAATCTGCTGTACAGCGATCATAAAAACAAGTACTGCAGAAGCATCAGTTATGGCAGAAAATGACAGCAGAAGTAAACAAGTTTGCTCATTCAACAAATTGAATATGTTGTCAGTGAACATCTTGCTGATATATGTTCAGTATCAACATCATAGCGACTTTTCAGGTACATTCATTTTCTCATTATGTGAATAGAAAACGTAATATGCTCAGCATTACAGTACGCTTATCCCAAAAACGTAATTGCTGTTTTTAATGAGTTCTATATAAGCCTAATTTTTAGGAGGCAGGGCTGGTCAAGCAAACTCGGTTGCCTGACAAAATGAATTGCTGGAAACCAAGGGTCACTTTTGTTAGGGCCATTTTAGATCACCACTTCAAAACTATTTGATGGTGAAAATGGTGGCACATCAAGGCCCAATCCTAATACCTCCCTTGTCCACTACCCCTTAGGCCTTGGCCTTACCCCTAGCCCTTGTCCACTACCCCTTGGCCCTGAAATTGAAGCAACGAGGGGTAGGGGTAGAAATCTTTCCCTAGCAATTGGGACACCGCTCACTACGTCACCGCATCATTTACGTTCATGCATATGCAACTATTTTAAACAGGAAGCTGCGAGCCATCTACATTTCCAACCGGCATCTACAATGGAGTCTCATTCATCCTACAGATTGCGTTTGCCGCATTCATCATGATTCGTTTGATGAACGACAGACGACAGGGGACTTCTGCTAGCTAGCTAACCAGCTAACATTACGAGGCAGCATAGTTATACGAGCTGACGTGTTATCGTAATGTGAAAAGTCCGATAATTTTGCAGAACAGGACAGATGACAGACGCCAGATAGTGCGAGCTAGCTACCTAGCTAGCTAACAAGCAACCTGACAACGGTAACGTTAGCTATGTATGAACCTTTTTCCCCATCTCTTGCTCGGTGGTAGCTATGGCGATGTCTACCTCTCGCTGGCAAGTCAGCATCTGAAATCCCTTGCTCTGAAGGGCTAGTTTCATACCCACTACCCCTCGTTATGCCCCCTACCCCTACACGCAAAAAGAAATTGGGACACCACTACCCCTCGCAGGAACGCGCAAATGTAGGGGTAGGGCTAAGGGGGGGTATTTGGATGGGCCCCAAGTGAAAGTGAAGGATCAGTATGGAGGTGACAAACAGTAATTTTGGGTTAGCCAACACAGGTTCAGAGGTGCACTGGAGAAGTCTTTCTTTATTCTCTTTATTTGTTTATTTTTCACCACCTTCCCCTTTCCTGCTCCTTCCCTTTAATTATTTAATATTATTATCATTAATGATTTTAACCCTTTCACATTTTCCTGAAAATGAATCCGTTAGATTTAGAGAAGTGTTTAATTGATGCCTGAACCCTTATGTTAGTTATGAAGATGTGTGTCTGTACACTGTGACATCACTACTAAGGGTGGTGACGGGTGCAACAGAGGACACTTCTGTTCTGATGACGACCAACAGAGCAGCAGAGAGGGCACAGAAACACCAGGCAATTGTTAACTAGTGGGGCCAGATTTACTATTTGAGCACTTACATTCTAGTGCTTGGCTTTCTTGAATGGATGAAAAGAATGACGGCATGATTACAAATGGGTGAATGGAGGTGACTGACCATTGCCGCCAAGGGGATATTCGTGCTGAATGTGGGCAGCGGATGTGACACACACGGAAAGCTAGCTCCCTGGCTAACAAATGAATGTAGCTAGATTGCTTAGAATGACTCACTGTAGACAGGCACCATCTCTCATGTGCGGCATTTTTCTATTTTTTTTATTCTAGAAATGTTTTAAGTCTCTTTGTACTTTTCGAGTAGTGTTGTGCAAACTTTCCTTTCAGCTCTGCATACTGTTTTTAATTATTTGCATCCAGCCAATCCATAGACCTATTTCTATCATAATTTCTATTATCTATCTATCTATCTATCTATCTATCTATCTATCTATCTATCTATTAAGAACAAGTGTGACAATAGTCATATATCCATGCAGAAATATTTCAACCCCCAATATTATTGTATGTCAGTGATGCTGTGGGCTAATGATGGCAAACTCTGTGCTAAGAGTCATATGATTGAGACATAAATATAGACTTTCTACTGTCAGATACTCACTAACAAAGACAGACATGCCTGCACATACAGTATGATAGGCATGCTCACAAACGCACACATAGATGCAAACACACCAACACCTACACACGCAGTAAAGCAGCACATTAATCGCCATCTTCATCTGCTGACTTTCACTGATTTCCTTGTTCCCTGCTGTAATTATTACAAGAGGTACAGCACAAGACAAAAAGACGGAGACAAAAACAGATATTGAGAGGAAGAGAGAGAAAAAGGAGAAGGGAGTGAAAATGAACAAAATTGAGAGTACAAAGATTGTGTGGGTGTCAGATGGCTTCTTGAGTCATGGCAGGCAGAGGAGAGAGAAACTGATAAAAAGGCAATTAGGCTTCATTATTAGATATGGGAGGATAAGAACATATAGATAGACAAAAATAGATAATACAATTATTCCATTCCTTCTTTTCCTTTCTCATTTCTTTCTGCTGTTATTAAAGCAAACACTTTCTTATCTCCTCTTCGTACTTTCCGCTTTCTCTCCCCCTTGTCCCTTGACTCCAGCCCAATTTGTCACGTCTCTTGCAAACATGCCACTTTTTAATCAATTGCCACAATTGGCAAGCGTGGGTTCCATCTATGTTCCTCTCTGATTTTTTTTTTTTTTAAATCTAGCATCTATCATTCCCTCATTACAAATGTCTCTTTCAATCCCTACCATCTCCTTTTTTTAACATGTAGAGTACATTTTTCCCCATTTCCTCCCTCTGCATTCCTCTTTTCATCTGCTCGCCTCGAATCTGAGTCACAACACAGAAACACTGTCATCACACAGGCAGAGAATTGTAACAGCAGGAAAATATGTTTGCTGTTTGGGCTTGTTGTGTTGAATCCTAATGAGCTATCAGACTCTGCAGGAGGAGAGCTTTCTATTTTTCCTGTCAGGGTGATTTGCACTACTAGAAAATAGAAATGAGAGAGCCCAGCATCTAAAAAGGCATTTTCTGGTCTTAGCAGAGGCTGGGTTATTACAGAGGATATTGCAGCAGTCATACCCAGGCACGGTGACAGATATATATCAAGCCAGCTTATGCCTCTGCAGAGATTTCATTCAAATCCAATAAAAGACATGACAAATACATAAATATGACATTAATTTTTAAAAATCTAATGAAACGGGTCTTGCCCAAGCCGCTCTGTAACCGCACCATGTCATCGCACCGGCTCAGACATAAAATACCACGAGCATCGGTGCTGACTTTAAAAGAACAAACCGGGGAAGAGAGGGGTGAAGGCAGGGAATTAAAGGGATGAGGAAGGAATTTCTGCGTTAGGAGGGATGTTGTATGTTCGCGGGCACGCCGTGAGAGATAAAAGTCACATAGCTTTAGGCAACTTTGAGACCTCTTTGTTCATGAAAAAAGTCGACCTCAGTCTCTCAAAGTGAGAGGGAGAGAATCACAAACACTGAGATCTGTCACCCGTACACAGCTGGGCCACCCTGCTCGGTAACCTTGGCAACTCCCTGACCAATGGCTGGTTGGCAGGAGGTCCTTCAAGAACTGTGAAACTGACACAAACACACACACACATACACACACACACACACACACACACATACACTCACAGAGAGCACCGCTGCCTACTGATCTCTTGTTGACTGTGATTTGAGAGGGTAAACAGGTGTTAGAGAGGCCTCTGAGTTGAGAGCGTACACACCGACACACACACACACACACACACATTTTGAGACATCTGGTGCAAGGCACGTTGATATGCTCTTAAACAGCATCCACCTTGCTTCATATTGCTTGACTGGCTAATGAAGAGTGAGCTAAAATCTTTACACCCATCTACATGATTTTTTCTTTCCATTAGGGGATACGGAGAGTTGGGAGATGACAACTAGAGGAAAGAGAGAGATAGAGGAGAGGACAGAGAAAGGGAGGGAGAGGAGGAAGATAGACGACCAAGAGGACGGGGTCTGTGGTTGCTCACCATCAGTCTCCTGTGCTGTCTACCCAAAGCTTGCTCTCTCTGTGTTGTGTTTACCTTCAAACCATCACTCCATCCATTAATCTCTCTTTCCCTACACTTCTGTCATCATTCTCACCAGCCTATTTCTCACCTTCCTTTTCCTTGTTCCTCTATCTGCCTCCCTTTATCACCCTCATTACTTCCTGTATTAGTCATACCTCTCATTCCCTCTGCCTGGACATCCATCCATACATGTTCCCCCCTTTCCTTATTTTTTCCTCTGTCTCGCTCTCATCCTGCCTCCTATGGTGAGACACCCGAGGTGAACAGGGTAAAATTTTTAACATACAGATATCGCAATGAAACTTCCCCAGCTGATTACTTACACAAGATTTCTAAATATTTTAAAGGATATAATCTATATAATATAATAAGTGTATTTTCTTCAGTGTATAATCACCTGAAAAAGAGAGCTGTTGTGTTTCCGGTACCTTAGAATGAGCTGTTTATATCTACATAGGGAGCAGGGCCTAGTCTAAAGAGATCATCATGTTGGACCACCATATTTGTAGAGTATCCCATAATGGATAAACCAAACACTGGCTCTAGATTGGCCCATTCCTGTTTTCCCATGAGCCCCTTCATGATATAATCATCGGAAAAACATATATATATATTTTTTTTTTAAATAAACTGCTTAATTTGGCGTTGTCACCAGATTAAATCACCAGGTCTGTTTGCTGTGAAGAGAAAGAGACTTCTCTGTGTAATTCAGCTCGTTGTAAAAACCTCCTTAACATCTGGATCTTAAGTTATCAGAGAAAAAGGTGAGCACGCGTTAGCAGGGGCTAGGCTAGTAGCCCGTCACCAACATGCCACCAAAAACACTATGATTTGAAACATGAAACTGCTTAATTTGGTGTTTTCACCGGTTTAAATCTTTGGGTCCATTTGTTTTGGAGACCAGGTAAAAACTGTAAAAGCTTCCTCAACGTCTGGATCAGAAATAAGGTGATTTAGCATTCAGAGAAAGTAGGTAAGCACACATTAGCAAGTGCTGGGCTAGCATCCCGTCTGCGACATGCGAAACAGCATAAGGAGAAACAATAATTGGTAACATCACGGTTTTAATAACCAGATGCCATACTCACAAACATTCTGAGAATCCTCTCCGAACTTAGCCTAAAAATTTCCAGCAAGGAGTCCTAGCTTAGAAGCTAGCTAGGAAAATTCTCAGAGCAACTCTGAGCTACGGGACAGAAACTTTCACCTTAGTGAGGAGGTGTAGTTGACCCTGCTGTTAGGTGTGACACATTGTCTTAACAAATGTGATTGGTTGTCTCTTTGCGAGCCTGCAAGGTGTGGCCACCCAGTGGAAATAAAATGAACTACATCACAATATGAGACTGTGAAAGTGCTGTCATTGTTGGTGTGATGATGACTCTGCTGATAAAGGGTTGAGACAGACTAAAGTCATCACTGCTGCACTGCTGCATTTTCCAGTTGCCAAATATTCTAGTGTTGTGATCACTTAACTTCTGGAGTTATAGCGTTAGTGGTTTGAGTGGGAGATATGAACACATCTTGAACGAGATTGACCATAAACATTCCTGCACCATCTGATCTGTAAATCTGCAATATTTCTTCAGCCTCTTTGTCTTTCCACCATTTTCTCTCCTGCTTAATAATCTCACAAGCCTCTTAAAAGTCCTCCTCCCTACTTCTGTCAGTTTTTAACCTTGGGAACTCTCTTAAGGGCTAAGATGTTTTGTGAGTAACTTCAGTCTTTGCAGTGCCTCGTCTTAACTTTACTGGAAATTCTTGGGAAAAGTCATATTTCTAAGAGTTTGTCAGTAGTAGCAACTATTTGTACAAGAATGCTTTGTGAATATGGCATCTTCTCAATTTATTTTGATCAGAAAGAGACCTCTGGCTCTGAGGATAATTTGGCTTCTGGTAAAAACTTCCTGACCAATGAACACTGAAGGAATTCTAACTGGAGGAAGTTTCAGCTGGTTGCAATCTCCAGTCTTCACCAATAAATCCCCCTAAATCTTGCAAACTGTTACTATGCGCGTTTGGCATAATTACTTTGGACGTTTTCCTTCCACTAGTCTGACAGAAGACATGTGATGTAAGCAAAACAGCCCAGAATTAGCCAGTGCATGAAAAAACAAACGATGTTTCCACCTGGGGTGTCTCACCATGATATAGGCTAATATAAGCTTTTACTGTGAGTAAAGAAATATGATGTGGGCCACTTAACGCATCATCATCACTGAAGGAGAGGCCTCACTTGTAGTCATACAAATTCTGCCTCTATGTCTGTCTCTGTAAATCCTCTCTAAGGTTTGATTGGGAAATTTCTTTTATTTTTTTTTATTTGATGGCTTTTAGCCCCGCTGATTAATGTGCCCAAGACTCAATTAAAGCAATAGGAAAATAAAGAATTTATGTATTAGTAAAACATGGTGTTAAAATCCACCCACATCCTCTGTCTCTGTGCTTGTTCTCGTTAATCTCCACTCTTTCTTCTGCCATTCTCTCCATCCTCCTTTCCTACTTTTCGACTCCAGCTAGATCCCTGTGCACAAATTCTTTCTATCCCTCCATCCTTCCCTATCTCTGTTCTTCTTTCTTTCCCTTTCTCGCCCATCTACAGTATCTGCCTCAATCTCCAGTCCTTTTTTAGTCCCTCGTTCCTCCCTTATCTCCCTCTTTCCGCCTTCCTAAAACTCCCAATTCTCTCTTTCCCATTCCCCGAGCACCCATTTGCCATCCATATCATCTTCCCTCCTCCCTTCATCTCTCCCCTGCTCGGTTGCAATCGTCCTCCGGAGTGCCGTGATGGCCTCACCCAGGGCTGAAGGAACTAAACAGGTCTTGCTTGATTTACCATCGGATCTATCTGGCGGATAGCTCTATCTGAGGAATCTGCGTAATTTTCATCATCATCAGTGAAGTCATTATGGCAAATTGGTGGAAGCTTATAGGCTTACATTATACAGCTCTTTACCTGCAGTATCTAGATATATGTAGCAGAGGTGAAGAAATGATGGTATATTTTATCATAATTCCAGGAGACATTATGCTAAATGGGCAGATGATGATAGGGAGATATTAAGTGATGGGCTTGTTCCAAAATGGAGTTAAGCATATGGGAGAGAAGTGAAGACATTTTCCATCATCAATAATATTATATAACATGTAAAACAGGTACATGTGAGGAGAAAACTTTCCTAACAGTTGCCAGAAGAGTTAAATCTATGTGACAGAAGTGTCATAAGTTAAAAGGGAACACAAGCACATGCCTGAAAGATATATCAATTGAATATCTGTGCTAATAAAACATGAATAAACCCTGTTTGCGTCTGTTGATTGGTGTGACCTTATCAGCCGAACAGGTCAGATCCATTTCAGCATGGTAATACACCAAAGCAAATTTGAAATTCAAATCCAAGAAATTGGTATGTTTCTCGGAAAAAGAGGAGTTTAACAAATGACAGCGAAAATGCAAAAGTGCTTTGGCTGAGGTGAATGTCCTCCATACAGTATAATCCGAATGTACATATGTATGAGGAATTTAACTTCACACTCACTGTTTCCAACACACCAGCCAGCCCGCTCGCTCTTTCTCCTCCTGTTCCTCGGCTTTGATTTGCTGTTAGATACATGCATGGCTGAAATTCAGAATTATCCACACTCTGCCAAAGGCTTCGTTGTCATGTTCAAAGCTGATCAGTTCAGGGTTAGGTTGGCAGGGATAGCGAATTCACTGCTGCCATATTTACCCGTCAAAGTGTTGTGAGTCTTTGTTGAAGAAAAAAAGGACCTTTCTCGTGCTTTCTTTGCTTCTAGCCTTGATTTCAGTTAACTTTCCCGCAAATGTCTCAATACAGTGTTTTTCCTTTTTAAGAAGCTGCCATCAATATGAGACTTGGGAGTAATGATAATATATAGTGCGCAAGGACATGTGGGAAAAGACGCATTTTCTAAAGTGGATCCTTCCCATAGTGCAGCAGAAAGTCATACAGACAGAAAATCACTCAAACTGGCAATCCACTCAACTCTAAAATCACTCAGCAGTCATCAGAGACTCTTGAGGCCTGACAGAGAGTAGCTGTCATATATTCACGCAGGGACACTTACATCAGCTGAGTCAGGTGCGTGTGTCGGCCTGCATCAGCATGTGTGTGTCAGCATGCAAATGTGAAGGTTTTTGTGGTTGTTTCAGATTAAATGTGTGAGTGCATGCCACATACATATGCATTCAGGCTCAAGATTTAAGAGCCACCCGGAGAAACATTTCCATTTCCCATTTCTATATATGTTCTTGTGGCGTCGGCTTAAATCAGTTGTGACCAGAAAAAAACCCACATCATATGATTTAATATAATGAAACACTATGAACACAGAGGTAAGACTGTGAGTCTATTCTATTATACACACCGCATTATGCACAAGGGAAAAAAAACCCATTATGACACATTACTGGATGCTGCAGAGCTCCAGTGCACCTTGCTAGTACCAGGTTGGACCCCTTTTACCTTCAGAACTGCCTTAATTCTTCGTGACATAGATTCAACAAGGTGCTGGAAACGTTCCTCAGAGATTTCGGTCCATATTGACATGATAGCATCACACAGGTGCTGCAGATTTGTCGGCTGCACATTCATGAAGTGAATCTCCCGTTCCACCACATCCCAAAGGTGCTCTATTGGACTGAGATCTGGTGACTGTGGAGGCCACTGGAGTACAGTGAACTCATTGTCATGTTCAAGAAACCCGTTTGAGATGATCTGAGCTTTGTGACATGGTGCGTTATCCTGCTGGAAGTAGCCATCAGAAGATGGGTACACTGTGGTCATAAAGGGATGGACACGGTCAGCAACAATACTCAGGTAGGCTGTGGTGTTTAAACCATGCTCAGTTGGTACTAAGGGGCCCAAAGTGTGCCAAGAAAATATCCCCCACACCATTACACCACCACCACCAGCCTGAACCGTTGATACAAGGCAGGATGGATCCATGCTTTCATGTTGTTTACACCAAATTCTGACCCTACCATCTGAATGTGGCAGCAGAAATCCAGACTCATCAGACCAGGCAACATTTTTCCAATCTTCTATTGTCCAGTTCTGGTGAGCCTGTGTGAACTGTAGCCTCAGTTTCCTGTTGTTAGCTGACAGGAGTGTCACCTGGTGTGGTCTTCTGCTGCTGTAGCCCATCTGCTGCAAGGTTCAACGTGTTGTTGGTTCAGAGATGGTCTTCTGCAGACCTTGGTTGTAACCAGTGGTTATTTGAGTTACTGTACTACTGAACCAGTCTGTCCATTCTCCTCTGACATCACCTTTTACCCAGAGAACTGCCATTCACTGGATATTTTCTCTTTTTGGGACCATCCTCTGTAAACCCTAGAGATGGCTGTGTGTGAAAATCCCAGTAGATCAGCAGTTTGTGAAATACTCAGACCAGCCCGTCTGGCACCAACAACCATGCCACGTTCAAAGTCATGTAAATCACCTTTCTTCCCCTTTCTGATGGTTGGTTTAAACTTCAGCAGGTCGTCTTGGCCACGTCTATATGCCTAAATGCACTGAGTTGCTGCCACGTGATTGGCTGATTAGCTATTTGCGTTAACGAGCAGTCACTCAATCCACAGAGGAACGCACACAGTCCATATTCAGAAACTGTGACTTTAAACAAGTCGCAAGCAATTCTGTGAATAAAAGCAATGTAGCAAAGCAGTATAAACGTAGAATCTGCCACCACAGTGCCATTTCAGCCATTCCCTGCTGCAATGATGATTCAAAGGTGCAGAGTGCAGATGTGGAAGACCCGAAAGCACTGGCCAATCAAAGCAGACTGGGCTTTTTCGGTGGGCTTAAAGGGATAGCTTGACATTTTGGCAAATTCGCCTACTGCCGTAATCCCTCTAGTCATATGTGTAGGTACATTACCTTTAATTGTCAGTGCCTGCAGTTCTGAGATCGGTGGAGCAGAGCTGCCTGCTGAAATGGAGGTGAATGGCCCCTTCTCTCCCTCAAAACTTATCAAATACACCATCAAATGACTCCAAAACGCTCTAGTGGAAAACACATGGCTTGCGCATTCCCCACGCTATGACCTAATATTGTATAATTAAGTAATATTTCGACACATGAAGTAAACACTCAGAACTACTTGAGTAAAACACTGGGCGGAGTGACACAGTGCGTACCTGAGACAGTGCCGTTGTTGCAGTATTGTCAGCTGGACGCACCAGAAGGTTTGAGGAAAGTGTTTTTGTAAATCATGGTTTGCACATGTATTGTTAAAGGTTGCAGTAACAAGCCGAAGACATGGAAAAGAGTGGAGTTTCTCATAGTTCCAACCGGTAATACGGACAGGATGAAACAACAGCTATTTGTGCTGGACATCGACCCCCACACGCCTGTGGATACGGTCCGGAAAATGTTTGTGTGCTCCTGCCATTTTTTACTGGAGGACTACATTGAAAGGATGGAGCGCAGAAGCTCAGGAATGGTTCAAACTCCTTTCTTGAGAGACACTGCCATACTATCTGTCGGCATCACAAAACGAGCAGACGTGGTAAGTGATTGTTGTGTAGTTTGCTCAGCAATCTCTCTGCTGCAACGTTACCTCCATGTTGAGTAACGTTAGCCTACAACCCAAGCATGGTAAATAAGGTTAAAATGCAAATGTTGTTGTGGTTATATTATGGATAAGTGCTTGCCCAGAGCATATAGTGAAGTGACTGGCATTACTACTCATTGTTGGGAATAAACAGACTGATAGGGGTCTCCTCTCAGCCCCTGGTTGCTTGGCAGCCTCAACCTCTCTTCTTGCTCTCTCTTCTTCCAAAACCTGTAACTCTTCCTCTGTATATTCTGGCTTCTTCTCAACAAATGTGTTTTGATGACGGGAGTAACTGCACTAAACATACGCTGTTTGAAATCACTCCGCCCAGCAAGTACTGTATGTCTGGGATGTAGTTCCTGCTGTGCATTTGGCTTCAAAACAACTCTGTCTCGTAATATTACATTATTATTTCATAGCGTGGTGAATGTGTAAGCTACAAGTTGTCTACAAGCGCGTTTTGGAGTCATTTGATGGCGTATTTGATTAGTTTTGAGGGAGAGACGGGGCTGTACCATTCACCTCCATTCTGTGCGCTAAGCAGCGTGCACTGTCAATTAAAGATAATGTACCTACTCATATGACTATAGAGATTACGGCAATAGGCAAATTTGCCAAAATGTCGAACTATCCCTTTAAGTGTTTCAGACAGAGGGTGAATACAAGTATATTCAGGCACAGTATGAGAAAAGAAATGCATTTCTTGAAAATGCAAGCATGCAAACATATTCTAGTAGGAACCCTAACTACAAGTATGAACCTGAAAATTAGCACAATATGGGACCTTTAATATTTTTAGCTGAGCGAGATGCCATGTTCTACTAGCACTATGTTTTTTTTCTTTGTTTTGGTTTTTATTCTGTTATTAATGACAAATATATGTTTGCCTCACCCTCAGATTATCAGCACAGGTCCTGTCAGTAATTTACAAGTGGCAGTCTGGGGGTGCAGAGGTTAAGTAAATAAGAGGGTAATGGATACATAATTTTAGTCATTACTTTGACAAGTCAGCACAACCATCAAACGCTGAGCTGTCAGGAGCTCCTCAGCTCAAAGGCTTGCCTAACATCACACAGGAAAAAACAAACAGGGAAAAATGCTTTATTTTCTCCCATGAGACCATGGAAAAATAAACAGGGACGATCACAGCTGAGTAACGCATCGCCTTAAACGAAGACGCCATTATGTCAAACGGTGACATACAGCACGCTCGTCTCTGAAATATATATGTGACACCAAGTCTGAGGTGCAACACGTCTTAGTTTATTGAACGCCTTGATCATTGACTGAAATAAGAGAGATGCATATATTACCCCGTGACAAGCCTCACCCTTCAGCCCATGCCTGGATTTGCGTGTGTATTGATGTGTGCATGAGAAAACATGTTGGTGTGCAAAGCTGCTTTTGGACATGTGTTTGTGTGTGTGTGTGTGTGTGTGTGTGTATGTGAGTGCCCCCACACGTCCGTGCATCTGTGTGTGTTTTCATGTATGTATTTGTGTACGAGTGATACCACAGACAGCTCAGACGCTGACCCGTTCTGACATATAATATTATTCTGCTGCAGGGGATCGAAACTGAAAAGGAAGAAAATCCATAGTGCACAGGAGACGATGGTGACAGAGAGGAGTAAGAGGTTTATTGTGAAAGAGAAAAGGCCTGAGAGAAAGCGTGAGAGCGGGAGAGGGGAAAGCAGCACCGGGGAAAGTAGAGAGAGGGAGAGAGAGCATGACACTGAGGGGAAAAATATATCAAGTTCTTAACCTCACAGGAATCAAATATAGCAAAGGGGACTGGATTGAAGGAGACAAACACATCCAAATAAATCAAACGGAGACAGAGAACAAAAGATGTCTGAGTCTGACTGACTCATGGGGTCTGTTAATCACATCATGGCCTTCCAAATAGCCCCCAGCTTGAAAATACTATTCCAGGTACCGTTCACTGGCTTCCAAATATATTTCAAAGCCAGCGATATATTACGAGAAGAAAGTTTCCAATTTGAGGGGAATTTTCTAGGCGATTGTTTCAGTTTCCTAGCCATTAGGTGTTTCAAAGTGAACTCAGGCTTAGTTTATATATCTCTTTGTAGCAGACCTTGTGAAAAGCAACTGAGAACAAGAGTTCATTTACTCTAGTCTGTCACATTCTCTGTGTGAGAAGCTCCAAGGTAAATTATATCTCACCAATTTTCTATGAAAGGAACATTCATTTTAGACACAGAGTATTAAATGTAGAGTGTTAAGTATATTGATGTTAAGTTTGCATTTATAGTATTGTTTAATGAATCATTAAATAACAATAACAATCTGAGTTTCACTGGAGGTTTAAATTAAAATCAAACATGGCAACAGTGTCGCTGATGGTGCCACTGCAGCAGAAAACATCAGCTTGTGTCAATGCAGCTAAAAGAGAGGGACGGGCATCGATGTACCACTAGAGTGCACCCTGTAGCCTTTAACACAATGTAGATGAAGAAGAGACTGACAGACAGACAGAGGGGGACGCAGAAAGGGAAGAAAATAAAGAGAGGTAGAAAAAGAGAGAGACCATATAGAGAGGGATGTAAAGCTGGGGAAGCAGAGTAGTATGAGAACATAGAAGGGTACTAACGTAGACATTTGTATATAATCGGCAGCGAAAGAGATGCAGCGGAGGAGAAAAAAAATTAAATCAAGGGAGACACAGTCGGAGGGAAAGGTCTGCCTCCGTCTTGTGTTCTCTCTCGTTGCTGCTGTGCGGTGCTTGCTGCTGCTCTGGGAGGTGTCACCTCTGTCATGTAGAATTTATCCATGAAAACCAAATCGTCTCTCCACCCTGCGTATGACCAGCCCCTCATGCAGTCCTGTCTCCTGTCACTTCTGCCTGCTCACATGCTGCTGCCATTGAAAGGCAACCTTATTTCATAGGACTGACTCATCACAGAGCTTTCAGTGCCAGTGGCTACTCAAAGAATCAGCAATCCTTAAACACAGCTCCTGGAAATGTATACCAGTAGCCAAAACACCTTTGTGTAGCTACAGGACAACTACTGTTCTTTTACTCTAACTCAGTAGTGCCTAACTGGTCCAGCCACAGGGTCCTCAGGTTGTCTTAGTAGTTTGCTGTCTCTGTCAAGTACTAGAAAGTACTCACTGTCCAGCAGGAAATGGCACTTCAAAATAAAAGCTCTGTGCATTCCTAAGTCACCTGTGGTCCATTCAAAATGACCACAGCTCCACTTTTGGACTGCGACCCATCCACTGGGAACCACTGCTCTAACTTACAAACTTATCTTACCATCAGTATTGCCATCATTCCTTTTGCAGACACATTAAATCTTAGTGAATTACACATTAGTCATCCCATTTTCTTACAGGGATACTTAACCCCAGAATCAAAAGACGGATTTTCCCTCTTATCCGTAGCACTATTTATAAATCTAAATTATTTTGGTGTGCATTGCTGAATGTCGGAGATATTAGCTGTAGAGATGTCTGCCTTCTCTCAAATATAATGGAACTAGATGACACATAGTTTGTGGTGCACAAAGTGCCCATTAAATATATTTCAAAATATCAACAGCAATAAGATAATCTACAGATTTACTGTAAGCAGTTCAATGTAGGAACTATTTTCTTTCTACCAAACTACACCCCCAAACTGTATCACCGCACAGAGGCAAGACGGCATCTGCTCATGGACGAGAGACTCATAAACAGTCAGTCATAAACATTAATCCCATCCTTCTCGGCTGAGCTGTAACATGAACTAGCTCAGTAGTACTAGGTGCAACCAGGTCTCACTCTGAAGTTGTTGAAATCTGGCGCTTGGGCAATGACTTGTGGTGTCAGACAGCAACGAAAGAAGGCGTTAAACGTTGACATGATACCTGGCTGGTTGCTGTATAGTTTAACAGCACCTGGCGACATCAGAGGTAAACATGGCGGGGCAAGAACAAAAGTTAAGGCGGTGAAAGTTTGACCGGGGCGGGCTGCAGGGGTGGTGAATGGGTCCAACAAACACCTACTTTCACCTGGGAGAGTAGTGTTTGCAGCCAAACCCTGTTTTGTGACGTAGTGCGTTTATCTTTAAAGAGAGAGTATGTCAATGTTAAAGTGTATTTTGAAAGAAGACAATGCACGCAACAGGCAGAACTTGACACGGTGTGACATCAACAGCCAGGGTATTTTGCACGCCATATCTGGACGTGGAAAGTCCATGATGAAACCTCAATAAGTGACGAGGTTGGAGTGAGAACGTGTTGCTAGGAGAGCTAACAATAGAAGCACACCTTTCTTTGCGTGGTGATATGGTTGGCCGGTACGTAGAAAGAAAATAGTTCCTTCATGAAACCACTCACAACAAAGTCTCTAGATTATCTTGAGTATCCACGTCATAATTTCAGAAGAGACATTGCTGTTACGTTTTTTAAATGTAGTTTTGGTTCTTTGAGCACAACAAGCCGAGTACCATCTAGTTCCATGATACTGAAGGTGAGAGACTCATCTCTGCGCTGATATCTCCAACACTCGGCAAGTCACACCAAAATAATCTAGATTTATAAACAGCACTACAGGTGAGAGGAAAAATATATATTTTCAATTTTGGGGTGAACTGACCCTTTAATACTACTGTGCTACATGTACTTGTGTGTACTAGGTTGATAAGGCAATCTGCACCAGATCCTCCTTTAAAGCAGTGGGTGAGGTGGTTCAATCTGTGAATCTGATCAGCATCCACACATGCTTTAAATATATTTCAGGTCTGATCATCCTCTATTTGTTCTGATGCTGCAGCAGCCACACTTGTTAACTAGCATACAGCAGACTGGTGCTTTTCCCCAACAGCGTGATGTCTGTCAGTCTCTCTGGCCATGCACTTATTCTAAACATCATGCAGACTCTGTCTGATTGGTCAGCTCCACATCACGCTGGAGGCTCTGATGATCAATATTGCTGTTGTAGTGATACTGCAGTCACCTCTGGAAGCTGGGATGTGGCACTGATGTACACACAGGGTGAAACTGATCTATCCCACCACTCTCTGTAGCCAATCAGTGGAAAACAACATAGAGCTTGACTCTGTACTTGTTGGCCTGGCATGTTGTATACACAGTGGTAGCAGATGGCATAACAAACCGCACTGCTACCTCATATATTGCAATGATGACACATTCTAACATGGTTTTTAACTCCTCAGCCTTGACAGCAATCCAGAAAAGGCTCTCTACAGCCGATATTTCCAACACTCAGCATCCTAAACCAAAACATTCTGGATTGACAAACGGCACGAAAGATTTAAGAGTGTACTGTCCCTTAAAATTTGAATTTCAATTAAATACAAAGGATATGAGAATTATGTGAGCCCTGCATTAAGGACATGAGCATTTTTATTCATTTATTTTACAATATTATGATGAAAATATTGTACACTACAAAAATATGTTTGGCAGTTCAGTTTTATCAGAGGCTGTGTGTGTTTTGCCAAGCTGCCGATGTCAAGTTGGTAATCATGAGGATTAATGTATCTTTAATTTAAACACACAAAGCTCTCATTAGCATTAAATGAAAGGCATGATCCCGGACACGCTACTCACTAGTCATATATGCTCAATAAACACCTCTGCCAACGAGCAATGTGTGTGAGGGAGTGTTAATAGTTGTGTGCTTATATGCTGTTATGTGCTGCATTTATCTCATCATTTTGAAAACATCACCCACCACTTTAATCACTCCTCCTAACACTTCGAAAGCTTCCAACGCTGGCTTCAGTTCAAGTCTAATATATTCTAGAGGGAGGAGGGATAAAGTGAGACCCTCAGTGGAGGAGAGATGGGCGATGCGTACAGAAAGCGGGATGCGTGCAAATGAGATGCAGTAGTCAGGTATTTATGATGCTGGGTAATCACCAAGGGAATTAAGTATTTAACCATGCACGCGTTATCTGTGTATCATTAACATCGTTTAGATAGATTTATCCCCTATCAACAAAGACGACCCTGCAGCATGAGCTGTATATCAAAACAGGACTGAGGCTGAGCTGTGTACAATAAGGATATACTGTATGCCATTAGAAAATTCAGTTTAGCTGTGTTAAATACAGTAAATTCTTACTGGTACTGACATGACATCAGAAAAACTGTAGCGGTAGTGCGCCAAATGTAAACAACAGGTAGTATGCAAACATAAATTTCTGGTCTAAAAAAGAAAATACACATTTTATCATTATTATTTATTATTACATCACATAAAATAGTTGCAGTGTATCCTTATGTGCAGAGCAATGTGATGGTATTTACCAGATGCCCATGTTATTCAGTGACAACAGCATTTGCACAAAGTATGCTCTGCCTTTGCCACATGACTTATTGGTTTGGACATTTAGCATAACGTTGGGCAGCAATGCTCTCAAGTGAAATTGCTCTCTGTAAGAGCAAGGATGCATGACAATTCTTTCAGTGTGATCATATTACAAGACTCCCCTGGTTTCCTGGGCAAATGTCACCTTATACTATCAAATATGTTCAAGTCAAGTTAACACACAACATGATTTTGCCAAGCAGGCCATACTCACGGATCAACATCCTGTGGTGTTCCTGGACCAACACTGCAATCATTGCTGTTCTTCTTCTGTACTTCTTTCAAAATTCCTTTACTTCTGAGCTAAGCTAGTTTTCCACATTTAATCTAATACAATTAAACAAATCCTCGGTGGTTAGGCTTTGCCAACAAGTAAGTTTGCCAAGGGTCAACATGGCATCAACACAAGCACTGCAATCTTGCAAAAAATAGCTTTGAATGTGCTATTAAAAAGGAGGGACAATGTGTTCTTCGCAGGTCTTTGCAACTCAAAAATGACACTACCCTTACTCTTAATGTTAATTAATGAACAATATTTTATCCTACTGGCAGCTTACTTGTTAGCATAGCCAATATCATTAGCAAGCTAACTCGCTAACCCTGCAGTCGCTTATACAGTTTTTGTTTAATGTTACTGATGATTTTGTTTAATTGTGCTAACTTCAATTTAAAAAACTACCTTAGCTCAGAGGAAGCACAAAGGAATTTTGAAAGTACGTACAAGCAGCGCGTTGACGATGTCAGAGCGCTGTGATTGGTTGATTCCAATGGTGGGTCAGGAATGCAATGTGGGATCTTGATCCAGGTCCTACTTGGCAAAATCAGGTCATGCCCAAGTTAACAGTAGATGTTTTAATCCTGGTAATAATTCTAATGTGACCCCCTAACAAAGCGGTTTAATATGACTGGTTAATTGTTAATTGAATTACAACAACATATCTGGAAGATATGATACTGTAGATATGATAAAAAAAGACTCAATGCAAGTTTGATTTAAAACCTGTGGTGACTGAAATGATAAAGGGCATTTAGTAATTTGAGTGTGTTCTCAATTGTGACAAGGTCAGATGATGGCAAATGACGGCTTGAGTGTGAATGCTTTGCACCGAGTAATAAATAATCACTTTGATGTTGCCGCCTTTCTGCACCTGGTCCTGTATTCAAAACTCATCAGTCATTCTACTCCAATGTTTGTTTTACTAACCACAGTCATTTTACATGTGTCACTGGCCCTTTGTTCAGAACTGACAACTAATTAAAAAAGTAAGGACCTACCTTGCGAATGCCTTCTTTTGACTCCTCAACGTTATTATCTCCTCCTCCGGTGCGGTTAATCATCCGCCACATCTGGGAGTACATAGGATCTCTCTCGAAGGGGTTCATAGCCTTGGAGCGCACCTGATCGTATACTGCGGAGTCCAACACTGTTCCATAAGGCAATTCTGTCTGCTTGGATAAGTCCTGGAGGGACCTGGAGAGACAAGTGGTGAGAAGAGTTAGTATTCACATTGTTTCTCAGTCATCCATTCACTGTGAGCATCATGCAGACTCTGCCTGAATAGTCAGCTTCACATCACACATGGGGCTCAGTTTATCCCCTGGGTGTTGCTGCTGTGGTGATACTGCAGTCACCTTTTCGTTGTTTTTTTGGTGGCTGTAGTTGTTGTAATGGATGTAGCAATGCAGTGTTTTTAACAGCATGCTGTCTGTGCAAAAAGTATCCACAGGGACAGCAAATATCGAAGTACACTGCCATATCATCTACTGCAATGATCACACTTTCTAACATGACTTTGGAGTAAAACTGTTGAACAATGTCAAAAATTAGGATCTTATCCTTTTGTCCAATGCCGGTCCATGGTAAGACACCAAAACCAATATGACTCCATGCTCACACACATGGGACGGCTGTGGCTCAGAGGTAACAGGTCGTCCACCAATCGGAAGATGGCACCTTGTATGGCAGCCTCGGCCACCAGTGTGTGAATGTGTGTGAATGGGGGAATGGGACTCGTAGTGCAAAAAGCGCTTTGAGTGGTCGGATGACTAGAAAGGCGCTAATGCAGGTCCATTTACCATTTACAGTGCCTCACTTTTTTTGTATCTCCATCTCTGTCTTCATCCATAGCAAAACCTATGCACGGTTCAGGCTATTACACTTGGCTTCTGTTCACTAAATTCTGTGCTGTTGTATGTTATCTGAATGACCAAAGACGACTGAGACAGTTTGCTTTACGCTGTTTCTCTTCGCTGATGGTGCTGACGTAAGTGATGTAGGTCCTCTGGAATGCTAGTGAAGCTCAAGGACTTGCCATACAAACATCAGTTTGTTGCGATGCCCATGTTTTGGATTGGGAGTCATGAATAACGACTCTAATTTATCAACTACTGAAGCGTCCATTGGTACCAATCATGTCATGCTATCTTGTTGGGAAGGGGTGAAGTTTGGTAAAATTTTTGTGGGGGGAAAAGTGGCACTGTGGTTATTTCTGCTATTGTGATGCCCGCTATTTGAAATTCAACACCATGAACTTGGCGTGTTGGAGCAAAATCTGTGTGTGTGCATATTGGTGACTGCCATATTGGAAACTGCTTCCCCTCTGCCGCCTTCTCCTCACTGAAATGACTAGGGGCGGCAAGTTACCATGTGAGAGTGTGAAAGCAGCTTAAGGGTGGGTGATGGTGCTGGAGGGGAGGTGGATGAGGGGCCCAATTTGGAAAAATTTGTCCTCCTGTGCATTATTCCCAATGGCTAGCCTGCTCACATACTCTAGATGCTCCACTGTATACCGCAGCCTGCAATCTAAAATTAAACCATCATTTTCTCTTGACATCAGGGTGAAGGAAGAACAGCATTGAGAGAATTTGCTCATCCACTGACCTGGATTAAATCTCTACTGTGGTGCTTCTGGCTTGGCACTCTTACGTTTGCATGAGGGGACATGGTGAATGATCAAGCCTTTGTTACTGTCTTGGTAAATCCCAGTGAGAGCCGATTAGGTCTGCAGAGGCGTTGGACATTGGACAGTGAACATAGCATTCATGAAGTGGCCAGCTGTACAGTGGATCACAATATTTCTTCCCTTATAACTGAGTGATTTGGATCTAAACTCTCCATGGGCCAACGGTGGGAGTTGGCAGCAACATGTAATTGACATGGAATAAAAATAGAAGAAGGGGAATTGGCCATTACCAACAAATGTGAGAAGAGTGGGGGTGGAAAGCAGTTTAGACAGCACGTGGCTCCAAGTGCTAAGCAAGATGGCTTGGCTAACTGCACATGGTTTATATTTACAACTATATCAAGAAAAAGAGAGACACAAAAAAAGAAGTCGAAATGAAAAACAAGCGTCAGTCTGTCTTGTATTTTTTTTTCTTGTTTCTCTGTCTAGTCCCCCCTCTCTCTCGCTCTACCCCTCACCCATAAATTGCCACCTCTGGGGGAATACACAAGCTATTGTTAATTATAATGCAACAGTGCTTGGGTTGCCTCTCAAAGAGTTTGGCCGCTGAGAAATGTAATGGAGAACCATTACAGGAACTAATTACTGTTTGTTTGTTAAATGGCTGCTACATACCACCCATGGATTTGAGAGACACACTTTTTTGAAACAAAACATGCACACAAAAATGCTCAACATGCCCTGCTTAATGAAGAACAAGTGTACAGTATCTTACTTCATTAATTCTGTTGTAAACCCACAAAGCAGATTTAACAACAGGCACACATATAAGTAGGTACAGTTGGCATTATTACAAGGCTGCTCACTTAAAACACACACGTGAAATAACACATCTGGACGTTTTAGGGAAAGTCACGGCTGTTGCAGTTGTCTCCCTCTTACTTTCTCGTGCCCTCCTGTACTACCCCTCTGACCCGGTCTAAAACGAAAAGAAACCTTTGAAGATTTTAATGAACTTTGCCATGAATATGAATCTTTTATTGCCATCAGTTAATCTTTGGCCTTAATAATCTCCCCTCCCCACTACTCCCCTGTGAATATGCATGCCTGTCAGCACACTCTGACCAGGATTCCCCCTTTGTGACTTGGTTTCACTGGGTAGTAACTCTGGGCTTGTTATTTAACGGTGTGAGCAAGTGTAGGAGGCAGGGAGAGGGAGAAATATGTCATGTCTTAAAGATGAGTTTAGATTTTACTGAGACAAAACAAGTCCTGATTACAATGTGTTCACAGTGACTTAACCTCGATTAATGTGTCCAAGTTTTACAGGAGAAAGAACCAAAACTTATAAGAGGAAGTATTCAGGGAGAATTATATGGTGCAAGTCTCACAACCAAACAGCCCCTTTCCAAAATGCTCACCACAGAGTATTGGGAAAATGAAAAACAGTCTCCAGAGTTCAACCTTTGATATCCCTGAAATACAGAGCATCCTGTTCAATAGTTATTATTCTGTTGATTGAAGGTTGTTAAAAAAAGAACAGCCTCTGCTGTGGCTACAATGCACAAGTGTGATGTTTACGTAATATCACCTACAGTATTTCCACAGACATATGAGAGGATGTCATGTCATACGAAAGAAGGGAAATTTGGAAGAGTGGACAAAAACCATGACAGCATAGGAGGTGTTTACAACAATTAATTTGAATCAAATATTATAAAATATCTTGATTTCAATATCATGGTCTTGTTCATGCGAAAGGGTAGAATGGAGCATGAGATGGATCAGCGCTTCTGCAGTGATGCAGGCGATGCACCAGACCATCGTGGTGAAGAGAGAGCTGGTCCATCGACATCCCAACCTTCACCTATGCTCATGACCTCTGGGTAGTGACCAAAAAAAGGAGATCGCAGATACAAGCGGCTGAAATGAATTTCCTCTGTGGGGTGGCTGGGTTCAGCCTAATAGATAGGGTAAGGAGCTCAGATGTCTGGAGGGAGCTCGGAGTAGAGCCGCTGCTCTTTCACATCAAAAGGGGCCAGTTGAGGTGGTTCAGGTATCTGATCAGGATGCCTCATGGGCACCGCAGGTTTGAGATGTTCTGGGCACATCCAATGGGTAGGACGTCCCAGGGCAGACCCAGAACATGCTGCAGGGACTTCATATCTTATCTGGCCTGGGAACGCCTCAGAGTCCCCCGGGAGGAGCTGGAAAGTATTGCTGGGGAGAGGCAAGTCTGGGGTGCTTTGCTTGGCCTGCTGCTCCCGCGACCTGGCCTCGGATAAGCGGATGAAAATGGATGAATGGATGGATTTTCATTTAAAGAGACATTGACCCCCTTTACACCTTTACGCACAAAATGTATCTTGTTTCCAGATTGTATCTAGAGAGGTCCGTTCAGTCTACTCATCTCAACAACTGAAAGCAGTCCATATGGGCCCTGCCCCCGCCTGCTTGAAAAATGTTTTAATTGTTTAGAATATGTATATAACTACATAGGGTTGCATCATATTGTCTGCATTTTCAGAGACAATATTGGTGTAAAAATGATATTTGCTGGTCCACAGTTTTCTTTCTTACACACTTACACAGATTTAGAGGGCATAGCAAGGTCGACAAAGATGAAACAGGGCTAACTGATTTTTAAGACCGTGATCAACAGGAAGAATACACTACAGATGAGGGAGACACCCTGGTACTGTTAGCATCCGATGATAGAAAGACCACCTTGCCGCCGCAGCTTCAGCGTCAACTAAGATGGGGCTGCTACTGCATTGGTTTGAAATAGCAACTTGCAATTATGCTCTCATATTGCATGTGTATTGAAAACGCAATTTGTCACAATGCATGTCTGACCACCTCCAGAGGCTCTTTGTCCAATCAGATCACAATCATCCTCAATGTGTTTTGGGTGCATTTATACCTGTACTTTCATGTGGTCAAGCACTATTAGATTGCAGTCTGATCACCCAAAATGCATTTAAATCAAGGTGTAATCTTCCTCCAGGATTGATTACTCTGTGTATGTTGTCTCATGGAGATACGCATGTATGCCTTTTGTGCATGTTTGGTGAGAATCTACTGCGTGTATGTGTGCGTGTATTTGCACACACTTGCCTCTCTGTCCTGTGTGTATGCTAGCTCATTTTGCAACCAATTATATTACCCCTAAGCAGCTCAATGAGCAAGTAAATGGACTGAACAGCAGCTGAATGTATCCTGTGACAAATAGTAGCGTGTGTGTGTGTGTGTGGAAAGAGAGAGAACGAGACAGAGGGAGAAGAGAGATATAGATTAACTGCATGTTAATCAGATGGTATGTGTGTGATTGCTGTGTGTACATCTTCGTCTGAATATTTGGTCATCTTCATTGAAATCTATTGGTAATATGAAGGCAAAACCTGTTTAACCGTCGAGGGGAACATTTTTGTGCAACTAAGTGGTTGATAATTTTTTCAGCTGTTTTTAATCTTTTATTTTGCTTTAAAGGCTTGGGCTTCTATGCCACTTCGTGTTTTATAAGTAGGTTAACAGACAAACTGTTCCACAAGTCTTGCAGAGAGTCAAAGCATGCACTTTTGTTTTTTTCAAAAGCCAAAAGACAAAGATGATCTTGGCTCCGTTATTCTGTAGGGAAATTAATTTGGGTATAGGCAGTAGAGCCTTGATCAGTTCATTAACTTTTTAACAAATGGCTGTTGAAGCACTGCAGACAGCTGTGCAACCTTGAACAACAAGCAATCTGTGCGGACCTAAGCCAAAACCCAAAGAGGTTTTTTTTCCCCCTCAGCGACAAAAAGAGGTCTTTAGAGTACGTTAGTTAGATTTTAATGCTGTTAAAGTTTTGTTTATATTTGCATTATTTGGAGTTTGGGAGCTACACAGTCATAGATATACCAGCTTTCTTATTATGATTAAAGTATTAAGAAGTGAGAAAGTTATCCATTACTATGTTATTAATGGTCAGTGTGAAGCAATGCCATTATATGTTATCTCTTCAGTATTTTTTTTTTTTATTGTGTAGTTTTACAGAAGCTAGCTTCTGCACTGCTGTGAAAGTGTAATAATCATTACTGTTTCATACACTGTCAAGGTATGGGGGCAGTGGTGCCACAATTCCTTTCTCACCAACAGAGGGCAATAAAGTAACAGTGTGATGGTAAATCTTGACTTCATGGTCCTTGAGAAAACATGCACCAATACCACTTTTGACAGTCACAGGCTAGTATGGCTTGGTTTGGGCCATCAGCCCAGCACAGCAGGGATTTGTATTTCCATTACAACAGGGCTACCTTCTTGAAGGTGTGTCTTAAACTGATGATGGCTGGTCTTGAGTAATGACGTTTAAAAGCAGAGTGCCGATCCGCGGCTACAGACCCCTGTTATTGTTGCTGCATGTGTTGAAGTTTACCTATTGGAGGTGAGCTTTTTGCAGAGGTGCAGTAAGAACCTGTTTTCTGCAGCTCTTCATCAACATCTCACTGTGGCTGTTCCTGCTTTCACTTTCCTCCCTGCTGTATTATTAGACTGGCCTTTATTGAAGAGAAGCTGTAAGAAAGTTCTGCCAATACAATAATAATACATTTCATTTCCTATAGATTCTCCACAGTAAAAGTCGCTATTTAGTTATGTATAAACTTTTATTGTGAAGCACCGAAATAAGGAAATGTTTAGTTTTCGAGAAGCAACTTAACACAACTCCTAATACGGCGGATAGCGAACCTGAAACAGTAAAATAAGCAGATATCTAATCGCCGCAGCATGGCCTTACTCGGCACCGCCAAGAATGACAATGGAAAAAGGGTACAAATGAGCTGCTGACCAATGGGAGCACTCTGCAGACATCAGCCACTACGATGTTCAGATACACAACCATAACAACTGATTGACTGTATTGGCAATCAGTAGCTACTATGATATACGATGCAGCCGTGTGAGATTGAGCCAAGAGAGGAAGCTTTTTATCCTCAAACCCTTCATCCCTCTTTCAGTCTTCCATTCCTGACCAATTCTTCCGCTCCTCTTTCCTCTCTCAACAGGTGCCACCTCTTTTCTCTCATTTTACTCCTCCAAAATCCATTTCTCATTCAAACTCATCACCGCTGCCCAACCCCCTTCCCCTCTCTGCATTTCCCCACTCTCCTTTTCTACCTTTCCCCCTCCTGTTCTCTGCCTCTCTCCTCCCCTTTTTGACTCAATCTGTTTCATCTTTTCTTCCACGTACTTCCTCTCTTTATAAGACTTAAGACCGTTTTGTCTCTCTCTTTGTATGTTGCTCTCATGCTCCCTCTCTCTGTTGCTCTCCACCACCATCCCTCACTGTTTTCCTAAAGGATTCACACTGAAATTGAGGGAAAACATCCAAGCGTGAAATAGTCCAGAGAGGGTTCTGAACGCTCACTTGTTATTTCATTTCCAGGATGAAACAAGGGCATTAATACTTAAAAACCCTGTCTGTCCTGACGGCTCACTGAGACACAAAGACGAGCTACGCCTCCATCCTTCCCCAGCCCTCTCCTCCCTTCCTGTCCATGCGTTCGCTTTCCTGCTCTTCTCCATACTTAACAAATTCACTCTCTCAATCAGTCACTCACAAAACCATTTGCTCTCGCTCCATCTGCGTAATATGTTAATCAAGTATTCATCAGATAAAAATGCACGCTAATCACAACATCACAATCCTCTTTTTTCTCTACGCTCGGCTACTCTCTTCATCTCTCCATTAAGGTTTTTGTTATGCTTTACGACTCCTCTCAGTTTGTTTTGAGTATGCTCCCTCTCGGCACTCACCCCGCCACCCATCTTTGGAGACCCAAGGCCATGTGGGTGCTGCTGTTTAGGTGGCAATTATGCCACTAATGACCCCAGAAGAGTCAACACATTAAAGATAATGCATTAAAATTTATGGAAATCCTTAATTAGCTCAATGGTTGCTGAATGAAGCGGTAAACTGAGAGGCACTCGGTAATGACAGCAAACTTAAAAGAAACAAACTAAAAGACAGACAAAAGAAAATAGGAACAGCGTCTTTCTACATATTTTCCAGAGGGCTAGAAAGAAAGACGGCGGGGGAAAAGGACAGCATGTAGACGAGAGAGGAAAAGAGAGTGGAGACAGAAGTAGAGGATAAAGAGGGTGGTCTGCCAGAGACGGAAGAGAGAGGGAGAAAGGGAAAGACGGAGAGACAAACTGACAGAAACAAATTAAGAGACAGACAGTGATGAGATTTAGAGAAATAAATGTTGTTTATTCCAAAGCCAAGCACAATTAACTGTGGCACTGCCGGGCATAGCGGATGCTTCGGCATGCTGATTAGTCCAATGAGAGATGAGCGTTTCCTTGTGCCACCAGGAGAGAAGCAGGCAAACATATTATCACAAGGATAGATAAACAGAGGGCACAGAGCTTAGGGAAATAATGTGTGTGTCAGTGTTTGTTTGTGTGTGTATGTGTGTGTTGCGGGGCAAAATAAGAGCAGAAGGTTTTGCTAGTTGCCCTGATACATCCTCTGCCCCTGAACCTGAGAGGAACATGCAAAAACACTCTCTTTTTACTTTCTTTCACACTTGGCCTGGTTCTCTCTGTCTTTCTGTTCCCCCTTATCTTCCCTATCTTCATCACTGGAAGCACACACAAACACACACACACACACACCGTGATAGATCCAAACTTGGGGCAGACAGGAAATTACTATCCTACGATGGTGTGAAGAAGGAGGAGGGGAGAAAGGATGGAAAGGATAGGGAAGTAATTTGTGTGTGTGTGTGTGTGTGTGTGTGTGTGTGTGTGTGTGTGTGTGTGTGTGTGTGTGTGTGTGTGTGTGTGTGTTGCCTCTCATACATTACACCTGCCTGGTAGAATGGATTTCCACACTGAGCAACAATCAAACACACTGGGGAAGACTGCAGTGTGTCTCTGTGTGTTAGAAACAATTTGTCATGCACACACAGCTACACACAAACTAGGTGTGAGTAAGCATAAGTGTGTGCATAATTGCACTGTGCTTGAGCATCTGTTCAGACGTGATGTGCACCTTTAAAGTACAACTAAATATAATGAAAACTGTTGATGTGGAAGAGTTAGGGTTAGGGGTTAGAAATTCAGGTCTTTTATTTGGTCAGAAGTGGAGATGTCCAGACCAAGTGTTTTTGCTCCTGATACCAACTCGAGTCATTTAATACTGAGTATCTGCTGATGCAGTCTGAATTTGATTATTCTATTTTTAATTCTCCTAGATTAAACAACTTTACAGTGCACACTTCAAGTACATTATTAAAATCAATCCAATGTATACCTAAGCTTGATAATAGCTTAGCAATTAATTACGAAAAAGATGCATCTAAGCTATTCCTCTGATGCTTTTTTTTTGCTTTTAATGATAATGTATAAAATCACAAACCCTTTGAGCAATCCCTGTCGCCATTTCGATGTCTCTTTAAGGCCTCATTGACACCACTAGCGCTCGCGAACGGTCGCTGTTTACTCGCGTTTTCATTTCTGTGAGCATGTTAACAGGTTAGAGCATTCACAGCGCCTCTGTTCTACGCACTTCTCGAGTCGCACTGCTTTCGCGAGCAAGCTCGAAAATAGAATAGATGCCGATTTTTTGCACGTGTTGCGAGCGAAAGGTCGTGGTATTGAACAAAAAAAAACATGAGTTTGCGTGTGTTGTGACCTCTCTTGGCCACCGTAGACATCTCCCCCTTGACCAAGCAAGACCTGACAGGCACATTTTGCAAGTATAAACACCCATGTGACATCTGATGTAAAACAAGGATCAGATCAGGCTCTTTATAGTTCAACAGAGCCAATCCTGATCAGTTAAAAAAATGCCTTGATCAACCACGATGTCGATCCTTGAGATCAGATTGGGACATCCCTTGTCAAAAGAGCTGACTTTTTCAGAAATTAAAGCCACAGAACCAACTGCCACCACTAACAGAGCAAGACAAAATGGGTTGGAGACTTACTGTATGGAGTTCTCTATGCGTGAGATGGTGAGGAAGGCTGCTAGGTTGGCGGTATACGAGGAGATGACAATAAGAGCAAACATCCACCAAACGCCCATCATCATCCTCGTCGCTAGAGTGGTGTAGGGCACCTCTCCACCTGAAATGAAAGAAAGGTGCATAAACTAATGTACAGTCAGTCAAAAAAGGCATCACATTGACGCATACAAGCAACTCTTAGCTGCAGGAAGAAAAGCTGTTAAAACAGCAAAGCACATCCTGGAAGATTATGTTCGGATTAACAGATCTGATCTGATGCTTTGGCACAGATCCGATCTTCACATGGCGGCATAAAGTGGGAGACACTGCAGAGAAATCAATCTTTGCTCTTCTAAAAAGACATCAAAAGCACAAATCTTTGCAAAATCTCTGAAAAAGATAACATTTATATATTGAGGTAAAGGTGGCCTGTGTATGCAACTGTCTCCAACTCTCTGGGAACGTCTTAATACACAATCACTCTCGAAGTGCCTGCAGGCACAACTGTTTGGACAGAAGTAAAAAAATGTAATGTGCCATTGCGATAAATTATCTTGAGAAACGTCTTGATCAATGTGAACAGAATGTGTAAATGCTTGTCAGGCTTTCCTATTAGGATTTAATGCTGCCTGGAGCACGTTACAATGAAAAGTGGCTTGTCCGTCTTCACGTATAAAACCTCTTTATCCCCGTCTTGTGTTATAAACAGCTTTTGTGGCCTTGTCCTCTGAAATCTTGTTGTGCTACAGTAAAAAACTAACCACCTCAGCTTTCTGTGAGCCTTCAAAAATGCCTGTCACTCTAACCCAAAAAACAAACAAACATAAAAAAATCTATTTATTTGTGCGTTAACCAGAGAAGAAAATAGCATACATTTATCTTTGGCTTTTCTGTTGTGCTAGTCATACACTGAAATGCACAGAGTAATGATTGATTTGCAGCCAGTGAGCTCTCCCTCACTGCCTTTGTTGTAGCATGTTAGAAATTAGCCTCATTCATCCTTGTAGCAGGGGATCCCTGTTAAGTGGACTGTTAATGCTCTCCTCGCTCCCACTTCCTCCAGTTCAGACTCAATCACATGTGATACCCACGTAATCCCATGTTCCCTTTATCTTCCTCTCTCCAATGGATTTCCTGCTTTTTCCATCTCCCTTTCAGGCCTTTTCTGCATCACTTATAGCATTTGATTTAATTCAAATTTGTTATCTCTCTCCCTCTCTATGCATTACTGTATCTTTCCCAGGCAATACATTTGCATGTTGACATCAGGCTTTACAACGAGCCCGAAGGCGGAGTGATGCGAAGTACTGTACCCTATATATTCAGTCCAAATAATCACTTTACATGTATGCCTGCGTGCTATTCTCCTTTTTATGCAGCATGCTTTTATGCAGAATTATTTGACATCTTGAAGTCTGCTGTGTGTTTTTAAAATGTGATGATCTTTTATGGTTCTTTGAGCATTTTCCCTGCAGAGTCACATATACGGCCCTGAGGTTATGAAATCCCTCTTTTCATTTCATGTGGCATTTATTTTTTATCAGGTATCCAAACTGAGATTGGCATCTCTTATTGGAAACAGATTATAAAATAACAGAAAACAACGAGAAATGTCTAACCTGTAACCTGCTCAGCACTGACGTTATGTTTTGTGTCTATTTCTTTCTGATCTCTGTAAACACATATACATATAGAACGTAACATATATGCCTTTGTATCAAATAGGTTTCAGAGAAAGAAAATGCAGAGTGCAGGCAATCAATTAAAATATAATAAATATGGAAATAATATTTTTTATAAAGTTCACGTGGTTAACTATTCATGAGAAATTACTGTGAATATGCCAGCGGGAAGATGAATTGAATCTTTTCCAGGACTGAATGCAAGCAGCAGGCACAGATGCTTTTTCTCCTAACGCGGCCTGCCAAAAGTGTCCAAATATATGCCAAACTGTGACTGCAGTATCTTGGACTTCAACAGCTTTTAAAACATGACCTTTGTGAATCATTCCACCCGCAGAAGGTATTTGGGGATTTTGGGTTTCACACTGGCAATATCCATGGAGGACCGATTAAGTTACCAGAAAAAACCCTATTGTGGAGTCTCTGAACAATTTTCATGTTGATTTCTGGCTGCACAACTTACTTTTATAGAATATTTAATACAGCTGGGAAAATGACTCTGCTGAGTTGTGACATCTAAATGTCCCAAAAATCTGAAGGTGGGCAGACTTTTGTTCGGGTTCTTTTGGATATTTTATGGTTCCCTCTGTCCCTGGACAGCGTCTGAATCAAATCAAGATCAACTACAACAGACTTTTTGAAAAGGTCGTGTGTGTGTATGTGCGTGTGTTTGAGAGGGACAGAGAGTCAGAGGGAGACAGGCGGAGGTAACATCTCTGTAAGAGATTATATTAACTTGGATTTATGAAGCTCAATAAAACTAACTGAACACTGAGAAACGGGATGAAAGGCCCTTGACATAGTTTACTTGAAGACTGGTCTGGCATTGATTTTAAAGGTGCCGAAATGTCAGACATTTCCGGTTTACTACGGACTTAGAAATCAGCTCTTAAAATGTTGCAAAAATAGTAAGGTGCACAATAATTTGTGTTCTTGTCATGCTGTCAGTGTCTGTCTCACTCTACGCTCATTATGGCTGGGTATCGTTTAAAATATTTCGATACCAGTACCCTTAAAGTGATACTGATACAAATAGGGTACTTCAATTGATACCCATAATTTGAAAAGAGAGACTTGTAGTATAGCCATACTTTTGAACATGTTGATGGCATCTCCGTAAGCTCAATTACCAACTCTGTCAGTACACCACACTTGACCTCACCACACCACAGACGGCATGGGTTGTAGCTGCTGCGGCGCGAGTGTGAGCTCCACGCTTGGGACAGTAGATAGGAGTCACACAATGACAGGGCTAACTGTTCGCACCATACTGCTACCGGGTTTAACAATAAACCAAGCTGTTGTAGTGTGTCTAAGACTGTTTAATGGATTGGTGTTGGATGTTCGCTGCTGCTGCTGTGTTAGCTCATGCTAACAGGGCAGACGTTGAATTGACTGTTCGCTCGGAAGAAAGCGGGCCCGGAAATGACAGTAACAGAAAGCGTGTTGTAGGAGTGGGGACAGTCTGGGATCTGTTACGCAAAAAGGATTCAAAGCAGGTATTGTTGACTTGAGACATTCTGATACTATGTGGTACTAGATTATTTCCTACGACTCCAATACCCAGCCCTAATGCTCATGTTAAAACAGAAAACAAATACTTTTATGGTTCAATTCTTCACCTGTTTTTCGACAATACCTGGTGAAGAGTTCTGTTAGATTGAAATGTTGCACAATTGCTTTTAATACAGTGTGCAGATCTCCTGTCTGAATACTTCACCATTCAAGTATCAGTAACTACTGTTGGCCACTTAGGTGAGGCCCCGAAGCAGACCCACAACACGCTGGAGGGACTATACATCCCATCTGGCCTGGGAATGCCCTGGGGTCCCCCAGGAGGAGCTGGAAAGCATTGCTGGGGAGAGGGACGATGTACGGGTGGATGGATAGTCAACATCACAAAAAGTCTGAATCCTCATGGGAAGAGCTGACCCAAAGGACCGCTGTGTTAGAAGTTAAAACTAAATATCCAATGTGGTGCTGTATAGAAACACCTTCCTTCTGTCAAGCAGAGGACATGAAATACTCATGCACCTATAGTCACGCATCACTGATCTATTAAACCAATGTATAATGTGGCTGCTACCAGTGCAATGTGCTATTAACTCTCATACTACAGTATACTGATTCATTGGGAACATTCTTCATACTGTGCTATATCAAAAACATCCTTCAGAAAGGAGAATACACCCAGATGGATGTCACCATTGAGGAGGAATACAGGCAATCAACAAACCCTTCAAGTTGGTGAGGAATTGAGTCATGACTATGTAGTATGTGTATGCTTCTGTATCTTTTAATAAATCCTTTCCCTGTGCTGACTACAACAGCACCGTGAGGATAAATAAGGAAGAAAAAAATGTTGATGAACATGTGTGCTGTATATTAGAAGTCTATGACTGGACATGCTGCTGCTTACACACAACCTCAGTATAGTCTGAACTCACCATGAGGTTTCAACCATAGACTGTATAAAAGCAATGGATTTAGCCAAGGTGGCATAATTGGACACATTTAAATGGGTGAGTTATATAAAAATCAATCCTCCTACAGTTGTCACGAACAGGTAAATTAATTATAGAGACCAAAACCACACTCACACTCAAAACACACATTAAACATGGCTTAATAGAGACTATTTCAAACACAAAAATTTCAAATCAGCTTCACTGTAACTTGCAGCATTCACAGACAAAGCATTTGTCTTTATCTGGACACATTTTCCCCACAAATACAACATGCTAATGTTTTTAGCAGAAGCCTATGGTATTTTACACTGTATTAGCCTAGCAACGAGTGGAGATTTCCTCTGCTCATATGAAGCAAGGATAAATCACACACAAAACTTAAACTACTATTGTGTGGGGGCTTTCTTGTCTTCACAATTAATTCTGTGAAATTAAAGTAAATAAAAGCTTTGTTTCCACTAAGGGAAATGGTTTCATCTTACAAAAATACAAAGGAGGTCTGCGTCACTGGGACGTGTAGTTTCTGGGGAGGTGCACATTAGGCTACGGCATAAAGTATGGCATAGGCTCCATCCAGAAGTATAAATCCTGCATAATGGAGCGATGACCACTAGAAGTTGATCAGTTTGAAGCAATATAGATAAACTGACTTCTGATTGTTTGTTTCTTGGTTGTAATGGCGCCTGAGTGAATAAGTTAGCTGTTTTTCTGTAGGGATTCCTTCAATTAAGCTAACCAGGACAACTAAACAAAGCCAATGGTGACTCTTCTCTATAAGACTTAGAATAAAGGAGCTTCTATTCAAGGCGTTCTTCAAGGCACCTTTCAAGTGTTCCTATGATTGCATTCCTGGAAAAACTCCTGTCAAAGGTAAGAAGGTGTGTGTGCCTCCGTCTGTATGTGTGCATGTTTATGAATTCCAGAGGAGGCATTGCTAGCATGAAGCAGCTTTTGTAGATGTCAGCTTGGCAGCTTCAAAGGCACCCTATTGTGTCCCCTCAATATAGCTCTCCATTCTTACCACCACGTCTCTCCATGCTTCCCCTCTCATTCTCTGCTGTGTTCCCCTGTAGCTGCGGGCAAACAGCATTTCTCTATTTCATCTGACTCCATTGGAAACGGGAAATCAAAATCAAAATTAAATGTGCTATTTTACTGCAGAACATTTTGAAAATCAATGTTTCTTTCAAAAAAAAAGATTGTATTTTTTTCCCACTACTATTGGCAGAACCTTATGTGTGGCTTACGTCCTGTGTGCTTTCTTTGATTGACTGAGTGACTGGATTGCTGGATGTCTACATAACTGATTGGTTAATTAGGTAGCTGGCTGGCAGCCTGGTCCTTTGGCTGTGTGACTGACTGATTGACTACTTTGCTGGCCTCTGAGCTGCCCAACAGATCTGCTGCCTTTAAATCCTGTTTATTCCTTTTGATTTGTGATATGCGCTTGTTTCTTTTAACAGTACTCCTAAGATTATCTCCTTTTGGTTGTCATATTGCTAAGCCTTGAGAATCTTTTCTTAGCCATGCTGAATTTAACATAAATACAGTTACATAAAATCAAAAAAAAAAAGAGAGCTGCCCGGCACCACTTCACCACTACACAAGCGGCAGTCTCCCACTCTTGGCTGCTGAGCAGTTTGGCTAGTAATTAGTCCTTCCACCTCTTTCTAATCCTCTCTGTTTTTATTAAAAGATTCTCTCAGACATTCCCTCTATCTCCGGTTTAATTCTCATCTCCTATCTTCCTGCCTTTTGGCTCATGTAGCTAAATGAACACACAAAACACAGATGAGTGTGTCACTGAGTCCCAAGGAAAAAGGGAACAAGAGGGAGAATAAAAAGCTGAAAGACAGATAATCCAGAATACTTTGAGCGGATGACTAATGGACTGGATATAGTTTTAATAAAAATGTGCAGTGCAGAAAAACTACAATTATGTTAGGGTTTTATCTAAGTTAACTTGTTTCGACCAACTTTTTCAAACCATCAGAGTAATGTGATTTATATGGCAAAAACGTATTATGTTGATCATCTCCTTTCTGTTGATTGTAATTGATCTGCTCATTTACGAAGCTGCCCAAATATCTAGCAAGAACATCAAGTCCTCGGATATGCAACAGCACCAGATACAACCCTCATCCCTCAGTTTTGGAACAAACTAATCAGAGAGGAACATAATTGGGCCAAAACGCCCTTGATCTTGCGTGTATCCGTGCAGTAAATCTGATGAGGTGACTGAGAGGCCAGGACATTTTGTGTAGGAAGTTGGTACAAGTTGCAACATGCATGGAGCCTTTTCACTACTGCTTGTAAAACTTACTTTTGGAGTTACTTTTGACTTTTTCTGGTCTTTGAGTTGAGTCTGTTCTTGGTAAGAGTCGGTGCTCGAGCTCGGTGGTGTCCTTTGTACCATCTGCTGGATGATTGAGTGTTGTGAGCCTTAAGTGCTAATGATTTTTTAGGAAAGAACTAAAGGGGAACTAAAAATCCCAGCATATTTTTCTTTAATTAACTAGTTTTATCTGATCAGTGTGTTACAGTCTATGTCTTGATCTTAATGTTTTGATAACTGATATTTCTAGGTTAAGAAAGAGCAGAGTGATACAGCGCCAATAAACTGTTATTATCCATCCATCCATCCATCCATTTTTATCCACTTATCCAGGGGTGGGTCGCAGGGGCAGCAGCCCAAGCAAAGCAGCCCAGACGTCCCTCTCCCCAGCAATGCTTTCCAGCTCCTCCTGGGGGACCCCAAGGCGTTCCCAGGCAAGATAAGATGTAATCCCTCCAGCATGTTCTCGGTCTGTAGTGGAAGGAGTGAAATCTCACCTTTTATAAACCAGCTATGTGTCCATTGACCGCTCTGCATGAGATCGCGAGTAATCCTTTAACTTTTCCTCTCGAAAAACGGCATGACATGGCTTGTCACAACTTACTGCAATTTTGGACTTCGTGTATTTAGGCTGCTCTGGTGCGAAAACCATAAGGAATAAAAGAAAAACGATGTCTGTGATTACTTGATATCAAAGTCACTTATTTATGTACTTTTCACTTTGATATCAACAATTAGGATGCTATATAGTTTGACAGTAAAGGATTCAGTTTGTTCAGAACAAAATGAGGACAGGAGGCACCGTTTGAGTGACATCTATAATTATCATTAATAATTTTATCTAATAAACAGATCACCACCTACAGTTTCCCTTTAAAACAATGTATGAAAAAGTGATTATAAGATAAGTCAATATAATTTGTCCGTCATTAACTATAATTTCCACTATAATTACAAAACAGCAACGTAAAGTCATCAGACAGTATCCAGCTTGCAATGTCTGACTTCTAGTCTTTTGTTATATACAGGTGTTTTGTGAGAAAATCTACATGACAAGAATGCATTGCAGAAGAGGAAAGACGGAGTACAGCAGCCTGATGGAGAAGTTTATCCTATTTGTCAAGTCTAAGTGATTAAAAGGGGGTGAACTGCTGGCAAAAGTGGCTGGACTTATTGGTAGTAAGGACTAACTCCGCTACTATGCGTGGCCTAGAGACAATGGCCGCTACACTCTTCACTGCATTCTGTCAGTGTAAACAGGCACCTTCAGTCACTAGTTTATTTTTCTGAAGTGTGCTGAGAGATACTTGTGCAGCCGCGTGGCTGTGTAATCTCACCTCACAACAGCATCAGCAGCAGCATGTTTTAATTATCTATCTCTCTTCCTCTTTCCCGCACTCTGCTTCTCCTTCTACAACTTTAGACAGTGAGGAGAGTTCACGGCGTCTGTCCACAGCTCTGGAAGTCCACTTCTATCAAACGTTCCATCATTTTTTAAAATCTACATTCCCGCTGCCAACTGTTCCGAGGCTCCTCTTCAAAGTTAAAGCATCACACTCCAGTTTTTCTTGGATGAAAGAAGACTAGAGCAGTTCATTAGAGCTTTTTAAATGAGGAAAGGAGAGCTGGAATATGTTCAGCTGATGTCAGCTCCCAGTTGGAATCACTGCAATCTTGCCACAAAATGATGTAACTTCTTTTTTTCTTTCTTTCTTTCTTAACTACAATTTGGACAATTTTTTCCTTCACAGCCCTGAAAAGTGTCTCGGTGAAGGACATTTTGGCAGGGTGGTACAGTGATAGATTCACAACAGATAGGTGAAAATCCACTTGAAGAGTTGGTCTCATTACGTACAAATCAGAGGTAAAAATGGCAAAAAAGATTCGCCATTTAAGAAAAATAGGGAGTGCTGCACTGGGTCAAGAAACTTAGTGTTGACAATGTCAAAGTTAAAATGATTTGACATTTAAAAAGAAAAAAAGAACGAATGAAAGAAAGAATACAGGTTCTATTTTAAAAGCTGAATCACAAAAGCATTTATATGGATCCAGGATGCCATTAGAGAGCTGGATGAAATGGAAGACAAATTATAAACTTTGCAGTCAGTGGCATTAGTCATCTTTTATGCGTTATCAGCTGAACCAATCACAGTGGTTAACAATGCTGGTTCCTTAGAGAAAGACAATAATAGAAGCAACTAGGGCTTAACGTTTACTTGCATTAAAACGGACAGCACTGTAACAGAATGCAATTTTCAAATCGAAAAGATGCGACAGTCGGAAACACCTGGCCCTGTGGACTTCACATGTTCACGCTACCCTCTGCACCATATGACATGACGTGACATGTGCAAATGGAAGTAAATAAAAGACAAATACAGGGGCGGCAGTAGCTTAGCCCATAGGGTCTTGGGTTTGAACCCAAGGGTTGCTGATTCAAGTCCCTGTCATAACCCAATATTGAGTGCGGACTGGTAGTTGGTGAGGTGCCAGTTCGCCTCCTGGGCACTGTCCAGGTGTCCTTGAGCAAGGCCCCGTAGCTGCTTACCATGGCATCTCTTCGTTTAATGCATGTATAGGTCCTGTTTGTGCACTTGTGTGTATTTGGGGCCTGTGTGTATAAAGTACTATTTGGACGGGATTAGTTTTACATAGGGATGTGGACTAATGTCAGTCTACCACAGGATGTCTGTAATAAAAATGTTTGATTCGCACGGGACAAGAAATCTCCGGAATTCTACCAGAGATGGGAGTGGTAACTCGGTTTGCACCCTGGTGTCACCTCCCTGTCGGCATGTGCATGCTACGTTGTTTCCTGTAAGCATCAGCTGAAGGATAATAATAATTAATGATTAGCCCAATATGAATTATTGTGCATGATCAGGATTGTGTTAACACAACAATAACACAACCAGAAGTCCCGTGGCTCTGAAAAGTGCTTTCTTCTCGACCCTCAATGTATATGGTTACTATGGCCCTGTCATGCATGCATAATTAGGCTACAGTTGTCTGGGTGCGCAAAGGTGAAATGGCTGGTCTTGTCATACAAAGTTTGATGGAGTGTCAACTGGACAATATGGAGATATTTGCATCTTGAAAGCCGGACTACAAATGTGGATAGACAGGGAGAAACACACGCAAGCCTAAGACGTGGTAAGATATGATATATTCCTCACTATGAAGTGACTAACAAGATGGATTGTAAAGAAATTCGTCAGGTTTTTATTTTGTAGACAATCAATCTGTATTTATAGCATGATGGGATGACAGCACAATGATGTGTGTGGTATCACTGGAAAGCTCTAGTCCTGCGCTTTCATGTGATATGTGTGGCATTTCTGTGCGACCCTGCATTTGCGAGTAATCCATCTAAGAGTAATGTGTGTGCAAAGCTACAAAGCTCTGTTATTCATGACTTTAGTGTAACTTTATCTTTTTTTTTTTTTTTGCTGCAAAAACATTGAACTACCGAAAGCTACGATTCCGCTGTTTCACGTGATATGCATGTGCTATGATGCGTGGTCGCGGAGAAAATCAATAGAGAAGAACAGGTGTGAATTTGGACGCACTATGCGTCGTTCGGGCCCTTAGGGTTAAAAGAATGTCCACTATCACGACTGCCGACAACACCAAATGTTTCTTCAAGCGCCTCCATCATCGGAAAAACACAGAAACCTAGTTGTAAACGCGTAAAAAAATTGTACATACATTTTTACAGAGGATCGCGTTTTCACAAGATTAACATTACGAAAGGTATTTTCTCCGGACCGTTTTACAGAAGGTAAAAGTTGGCGTAATTTTAATTGAAATTATCCATAATGATTACAGACATGACACGTTTGGACAGGACTAAAATCCCTGGTAATAATTACTTTACCCCACGTCTCCACCTTAAACTAATCCCGTCCGAATAGGGCTTATGACAACAGAGTGAAAAAATTTAATTTCCCCTCAAGGATTTATTAAGTATATCTTTTTCTTATAGTGTGTGAAAATGGCCAAGAACAAGCTGAAGTGCAATCTACATGTTCACTTATGACATGTTTGTAGGAGAGGAGGATTTAGTGCCTTTTGAGTGAGTGGTTGAGTGAGAGGGAGAGTGGCAGTGGATGAACTCAAAGCAGCCAGGTGTTGGTGATCGGAGCAGAAAGTAAATTACAGTAAAGCTGTCAAATGAAGCTCAGCGTAAGTTCAATCAGGACGACTGTTTATGTTTTATTCATTTATTCATTTCACTGCTTCCTCCAACCAGCTGATTATGGGCGTTAGCTTTCTAGGTAGCCAATCAAACTTTGCCACGATCTCCTTCAACCATTCTTGTTGCTACTGTCAAACCTCAAATCTACTCTCCTCTCTGCTCCTGTCAGCTGTCATTTAGGTGGAAGCGTTGCACCCTCCTCCACCCCATTCACCTCCAGCCACCTCATTCATAGCCCAGGACGAGCTCATCAAAAGCCTGCTCCTCTTGACATTTAGATCCTCAGCTCCTCATCTCATCTCATCACCACCACTACCACCAGCAGCAGCATCTAGCCTCTATAGGAAGGTTCCCTACTATGTCTTTACCACCCTCTTGAAATATATGACATCATGATGTAGTCTAATCACCACAGGCTTTTTACATTTCCTATGCACATGTTCTTTTCTGTCAGAACAAGTCTCTCCTGATTGAAGGGGTAAATATACAGTGTAGGTTTCAGTTTGTCCATGAGGAAATGCTGCAGCTCATTCAGCTTCCACACATGGTCGGAAAGCTGAAGTATGAATGGTTATAACAACGTGTTCACAATGAGTCAACGTGGACTTTAGCTTGTGTGATTTGTGACAGAACTGACTGGAGATCATTAAGATTCATATTTATTTTTTAATATATTATGTTCACACACCAGGCCTGTTGTTATGCAGTGCTTTATTGTTCTGTTTTCAGATTTCATTTAAGTCAGGCCATGTTTACATGTTTGAAAGGTTTGAAGTTACACACTGAAATATTCAACTGTGAATGAAGGTTTGAACAATTCCATAGCTAAATAAATATATGATATTCATATCAATTCATGCATAAATTCATCTCATTACATCATAACATGTAAGCCTGGCTGACATGAAAGAGCACTGTATATGTTGAGTGTATTCACTGTTGAGTTGGTGATATTTTAGAATGAGTAATTGCTTTTTGTATAGGAAAGAAAACAGAAGATAAGGAACCATTAATATTTAAATTGCATACTGAATCACAATCACAATATTGATCTAAAAAAAAACACCTTAATTTGATGATTGTCCCATATTGTTCAGCCCTTGAAGCAATGTACAGACATACTGCACAGCATTAAAAAATGTGCTGCCGAAGGCGGCTGACTTTTAATGCTGAATTTACATTTCTTGAGGTATTGAATTCCTAGTCATGTCATGTTGTTTTTCATGCGTAGTATTGCATATTTTTATTTTGTAACTCGATGATCCGCACAAAAGCTGTAACTGACAGCTACAGTCGGTGAAGGCTACATCAAAACCAGAACAAAAAACCCCTGGAAGGGTGGTTTCATATGAAGCAGTGGTGGATGACATATACAGTGAGGATAGGAATCACCTATTTTTCTTTAGCTGAATACTTTACTCGCATTCTTGCCATGCTATGCTCACCGTTAATTTTAATTTCATGCCAATCTAAATATTTATACCAAAGACTGTTTACATCATTCTTCTCTAGCTGTGTTACACACGTGTACAGTACCAAAGGGACATGCAACCAGCATCAGGAAAAAAACAACCTGTAGGGATGCTTTCACTTGTCTTTGCGCTGCCAGAAAACTGAGCCCTTCCCGATGGTAGTGAGGCTCTTTGAATCTGGGGTTATTAAGAAATAGAAAACATAAGGCCTTTTCTTAACAATTATGGGTAACACTTTACTTGAGGGTATCAAGATAAGGGTGACATGACACTGTCACAACTATGACATGACACTGTCACGAACTTGTCATAACCATTATGAACCTGTCATAAACGTTTATGACTGCTGTCATTAAGTGGTAAATGGACCTGCATTTGTATAGCGCCTCACACATTCATACACTGATGGCCGAGGCTACCATACTGCTGCTCAGTTTTAACACACTCACACACCGATGACACAGCCATCGGGAGCAATTTGGGGTTCAGTATCTTGCTCAAGGATACTTTGACATGCAGCCTGGAGGAGCCCGGGATCGAACCGCTGATCTTTCGATTGGTGGACGACCCGCTCTACCTCTGAGCCACAGCCGCTTAAGTGTCATTCATTTTTTGTAATGACAAGTTGACATTAAAGTGACATTAGCAGAAGATGTCTCTGTCATGACAAGTTGACATTAACCAGGAAAACATTATCAGAGGATGTCTTTATCATAACAATAATAATCATTATGTCAACTTGTCATAAACACAAAAAGAGGTGCATTTCTTGCTAATGTCAAGTTGTTATAACAAAAACATCCTCTGGTAATGTCATACTGGTTAATGTCTAGTTGTCATTCCAAGGACATCCCAAACAAATTTAATGTCAACTTGTCATGACAAAGACAACTTCTGGTAATGTCACTTTGATTAATGTCAAGTTGTCATAATCAAGACAACCCAAACAATGTCAACTTGTCATTACAAAAACTGAATGACACTTAATGACAGCAGTCATAAACGTTTATGACATTTACATAATGTAGATACCTTCAAGTAAAGTGTAACCCAATTATGTCATGTTTCAAACTTTCTCTCGCTGTCTTAATCACCTCGCACTATATACTCTGCCAATAATACAGTTTACAAAACAGCAGGTCTTTATATTTCCTCTGAAACATTGACAGCAGCTTTTCACCCAAAATATTCTGTAAAGATGTTTTCTCAAAGCCATTAGTCTTGAAACAAAATAATGATGTCTGCCATCTTTCAAACCATACAAAGACAGCAGGCTGTTCAAAGCAACAGCATCTCATTAAAAAAACGACTTATTCATTGTCAGAGCTTAAAAATATTTCATCAAAGTCAAAAAGTTAAACATGATTATTCACACTGCACGACCGCATGTTGTATTACTTTGTCTGCTTTGCGTGAACGGGCCGGAAAGAAAGTGGAAATTGGAGAAATGAGATGTTTTCCACACAAGAAAATCTGTTTAAAGCTATAACCCTCAAGTGCATGAAGCTACTTGAAGTCAAGAAAAACACATTTTCCTTTTAAATCTAAATCAAAACACTGCGTATTGCTCGTGCTCCGGCAAATACCATAATCTCCTATATCTGCAATTACAAGTAATTAACACTTTCCAGTATCTCCAGGCAACCTAACATGTATGAGTTTGATAAAGTGTGCGTGCATGACACTGATTGTATCACACCGTCAGTAATAACCAGTTTCTGAACTCATAAGGCAGGTTCCAGCAAAAATAAATAGGAGTAGAAAATCATTATAGCTACAGTATTACCACATGAATACCAATGATTTTAAATTGTAGGACACGATGCCAGAGAATCTCAAAGAGCCCCGATTGTTACACAAACATTTTGGGGGCAGTCTGAATAATCTGACAATGAAAGAACTTCTTTTTGTTTGAGTCAACAAATTCAGAGGCTTCATGAGGCAAACAGAATCAAAGCCAAACACACAGACACGCGCACGCACTTGCAGAAAGCATACAAACATGTGTCTGCGCACAGTTATTTATTTGTTTTGAGTGAAATAAACAGGGACAGCCGGAAACAGGGATGAAAAATTAGTCAGATACAGGAGCTGTTGTTTCCTGCAGGTTTGGAGCACGAAATTATTCTATGAGCCAACTCATTTGCATCAAACACATTCACAGTGTTTCTCTGCCTGCCTCCCTTTCTCACTTCTTCTCCCTGCTCCTCTCAGTCCCCCCCCCCCCCCCACATCCTTGTTGACATGCTGCAGTTAAAGGTAGCTCCAGATGAGTGCGGCTTTGAAACCAGCAGAGCGGCAGGCACATCCAGGAGGGTTTTTATATGTATGTGGCTTTCTTGTAAAGCTTCGAATCTCACCACTGAGCAAGCACCTCCACTGCCTCAGATTATACCCCTCTACTGTCTGATGACTTGCAGGAATTATTTATTTTTTTCCTACCATCCATTTCTCCTCCAGCACCTCAATCGCTCGCGACTGACGGTGTCCTGGTGATTATAAACAACTTGGGACAGACATATAGCGGTGTTGGGGCCAGGGTGACGAGGGGAAAAATGGGAGAATAGACGGAGGGAGGAGGAGGATGACGGAGTGCGTGCATCCCTCCTCCAGCCCCTCTCCTGCCTTCTGCTCCTCAATCTCTCCATTGTACAAGTGCTGCCTCTAATACGCCTGGCTATCAGCCAAAGCGAAGAGGGATTTTCCATGTGGTTAGCAATTTTTTTCAAGCCATCAAGCGCCACCATTCTAAGGATCCAACGGGCCAGTGATGTTGTGGATTTGAGCTAAGATGCATGAAGTTTACGATTCTGAGATGTGCTTAATGGTATCTCCCTTCCCAGCATGCTTTCTGATTTCTTATAAGAACCTTAGACCATCATCAAAACATGATGGAATATAAGTATTAACCAAACTGTATAATGATAAACAAATTACATATGCAATTTTTATGTGTGTGTTTCTAAATGTTTGCTTTTAGTGTATCAGGGTGATTGCAGGGAACAAGGCCACGATCAGATAGAGCTGCTGCGTCTTCTTTCAAAATTGTTGTGAAAATTGTGAAGCAAACTCGCAGATCTGTATCTTAAAATGTGCATAAAAATGATCAGACAGAGTTCTGGCTCTGATTGAGGGCGAGAGGCTGTTCCCAAATAGTATGTTGGTCACAGGGAAACTGAGATCTGTGTGGGTACGGGAGACCCTCAGAAAGAGCAGAAATTTCAGGGAGTGCAACCAGCTGGTCCAGGAGCTCTGCCTGGATGACGGTCGATCCCAGGCTTATTTTAGGATGAGTCAGAGGCAGTTTGACAATTTGCTGTCAATCGTCAGGCCTAATTATGGTTGGTAAGGTATGTCTTGCAGATTGCCTTGGGCGACGTTGAAAGCGAGCTAATGTCAGCTTTGGACAAACCACGTACGCCACTTTTATTTGTCATCTCCGCCACAGAGGGCCCGTCTCTCAATTCATCTGATTTGTCAATGGGAAATCATTGATGACGCTTTTCCACTCTAAGATGAAGGGTTTGAGTGCTCCTGCATAAATGCGAGGCCATCATCAAGCACTTCACTCTCATTGAAAACTATTACAAAGAGCTGCCCCAGGCTGCGAAAACACGCCGTCTGATCGAAGCCTAAGATGAGACGTGAAGACAAAAGGGTAATGATTAAAAGGGGAGAAGAGAGGTAATGACAGTGTCCACATTATTCCTATTATGTTTGCTAACATTTCTCAACATCTAAAATTCAATAAACAATTAATTACACATTCTACTACATTCTACCAAAAGTTGATGGGGGTGATTATGTTGATTTCAAAGTTAGGGTTCAACTCATGTAACTTCGTGCTATTTGCATTTATATTTCTAGCAGCAAGAGGACTTAATTAAAATGAGATTTTAACTGATTGTTTTATGACTGTCGTCCAATTTTTTATTTTTTAATTCTGACAGGAGAGGTCTTGATTACACTTGGCATAACAAACTCAAATTGCAATCAGCAACTTGGCAACCAAATCTGGCAATCAACTTTTCTTTTTTTCTTTTTTTTTTTACGCTTCTGTATCAATATTCCAGCTGACAAATTACGGAGCTCTTACATTTCTTGTGTGCGCACACAAGGCTCGTATACGTACATACAATAAATCAGCGTTATTTACATATTCATTCCATTTTGCTATTTGACGGAAACAATGTGAAACACACAACGTATATTGCACTAGATACACTATAGCTAAAAATCAATTTTCACATGCGGTCCCCGAGTGTTGTGGAGCTCGACGAAGCGCTCAGAGGCAAGCGGTTTAATTTCTCTGTGTGTGCACGTGAAACTCACATAAAGAGAATAAATCCATATTATTTAGTGTATAATTTATTTCCCTATAATACTGAATTTAACATGTGCTGGAGGAGTGTTGGTATTATGGTAATTGCTTCAATAAAGTTATTAATATTCATGAGTGACATATTAATATTTATATTGGCAATGTTTCACCTCTGATGTTGACAAATTGCTCTGGACCCTGTTAGTAACGGCGTGCTCGACATACACACTATCACCTATAGCGACACGCCAGTGAAATACAATAGAATACACATGTGCACTTGTACATGCGTATATGAGATGCATTTTTCTATCAGGCCCACACTCTGTTTTTTATTTGCTTGTATTTTATCTTGTTGTTTGTGAAATGCATCATGGTATAGCATGGTTTTATTGATGTACTTATATTATTTTGACTGTTTTTAATTTGATTATTTCTGTGTTTCTATTTGATCATGCCTCAGTTTTATTTAATCTCTTTGTAAAGCACTTTTGTTCTTTTTAAGTGTGCTCTAAAAATTAACTGGACTTAATGTGTATGTACATGAATAAGAAGAGCAAGACAGAGAGCACAGTTTCCCAGGCAGCAAAGATGATACATAAAAAGGTTTGGACACCAACTTTAGGGACATAGTAGGAGCATACTACAAAACAAAGCAGGCATCCACTACTGATGATTACAAACCTTTTAATCTTAAAAATTAATTTTGTTTTCAATATCTTTGTATATCAAGTATCCCGGGAATTGAAAACAGGAGGAGATCAAAGGGTAGAGGGAGCCAAATTGAGTGTGTGGGAGCAAGAGGGTCAGAAAGAAACAGCCAAACTGGCCAGGAGACCAAACCAGGGATCATCTAAATGGATTAAATAAGGCCTGTGTGTGTGTGTGTGTGTGTGTGTGTGTGTGTGTGTGTGTGTGTGTGTGTGTGTGTGTGTGTGTGTGTGTGTGTGTGTTACAGTGTTTGATCTTCTTGTGTGCTGGGTACACTTGCCACATCATTAGGACACAGATGTTACACTTTTCAGTAACTGCTACGTCGTACCTGATGTACCGAAAAATCCCCAGAAGTGAATCTCTCAAGCAGGCTGCATCTTTACAAATAATTGAATTCAACCTTAATCATCAAATGTGCATTTTTCCTCATTAAAGAATATAGATTTAAAAAAAATAAAGGGCAATATCTTGGTATTGAGCATCAGCAAAGTAATCTAAGACCGAAACATGAAGGTCAAAATGTAAAAAAAACAAATTGACTAAACTAAGCAACAAAACATTTCAATTACACAGACACAGAGTGATTAATTCCAACTTTATGAGAAGAAAGATAACAGTAATTGTAAAAGTTAGAAAATCTTACTCTATTGTGACTTTTTCTGGCAATTAAAATTCAGAAAATCGAAATGACATACTGATTGCTTCGCTGCAGTACATAACAAATATGACACTATTTTGTCATTTTATTAATATTTAATGCATTTGATGAAAAAAAAAAATACTAAAAGAAGATGAAAAACTCTTTTTGTTTTGTTTCTGCTGCTGTTTGACTGGGCGAAATGTTACCTCAACCACAACAGTGTACTTTGAAGGATTAAATGCACACCACAACAAGCTGTGTCACATCGTGACAAATACCACATTTTGTAAAGCAGAAAGCTGTTTTGGAACATTTAAGAAGCATCGGAGAGGTAAACAAAGTGCTGCAGTCTCTTCTGAGGAATTTCTCTCTTCTTTGTTTGGAATTTCAAACTCCCCGTCATTCCGCACTTAAGAGACCAGAGAGCAAGTGCCAGACTGAATTTTGAATGCAGTATGTCTTTAACTCTTCTATCTTTGCAGAGTCGACATGTTCGGAACATGACTTAAGCTGAAAACCCACAAGAGTTCAATGTGTGTAATAGGAGTATGAGCTTCAATATGGGTTCAACTGGGTGGGAAAAAAAAGATATTCAAATTGTACAGAATCACCCTTAGGGGCAACGCTGAAATGGGGTTCTGTACTCACTGCGGTTAGCTTGTGGAAGTCGGCTCAATTTCACAAAAAGGGAGCAAATTAAAAGATTGAAATGCAAATTATTCCCCCACTTAGCTGCGCTTCGGAGTGTGCTCGCCATGCAGATATCAGCTATGTCTGCATATGTGCAGGGGGGACAATATAGCAAAAAGACTCTGTGCCTATGCCTACATATGTGCAGTATATGTATTCAGGGGAAACAGATAACACTTTACATTATTTCATTTCATCCCCCTTGTCCTTGTGGAAGATAGCACAGTTCATGTTTTACACTACATCTGGACAAAAAGGAGCAAGGAGAGTGTTTTGATGGCCCTTTACAGAGAATTGAAATTAATTGGAAAAGGCAACTTTGTAAATCGATTTTTCCGGCAGTTTGCTTTGCTCTCTTTGTGATGCTTTCTCTTTCTCGCCTTCTCTTGTTGGCTTTGAAATTTTGCTTGTAATGATGATATTTTGGAAGAGAACTACAGCGGGAAAGTCACTGGTGCGCAGACAGCAACATACTGTTCCCAAACAGTCGCACTTACTCATCCTCTCATCACAACAGGCACACACACACCCTTCCAGTATTTGGAGGCATAACACAACAGAATCCAGTTTCTCCTATCACAGATGCTGGTCTTACACCAAACAACTTTTCAAGCGGCATCACTGTTGCAGACAAATTCTTAATGGTGGAATAAAATCAAGAGAGTTTTACCTCAGTTGTTTTTTCTTGTCTTAACCTTTCAGCAAAATCCAACATGTTTAATATCATCCTAATCCTACATTTTCAGTCTTGGCTCTTAGAAACAGTGAAATTGTTGCTAACAAGATGTGAACATCAATAGTTGTGCTCTCCCCAAGCACCAAACCAGAAGCAGCAAACCAGGTAGACAGAAAACATGGAGGGAACTCTGGAAAGGCGCAAGAACATGATCAAGTCTCAGTTCTCTGTGAAAAAAAGAGGAGAAACTGGCTGAGTTGAGGAGTGAACAAGAGTCGGCACTTATCTTAGTGAGAAATGTAACAGCTAACCAACAGAGGCTGGTCGTGAGTTGAGGCGACAAAATCCAAAATCTAAAGTTTGCAAGTACAGTTTATCTTTATGGATTAAATTGATACAGAATTGACAAGAATACTGTACTTTCTAGAGTAATGTGCTTTTGTGGACAAGAAAGGAATTGTCAATATGTCATATTCATTAAAAGAAGTTCAGTATCATCATTTTCACAAGTAGAGGAATGAGAAGTGATCTTCAAAGGAATCTAGTTGTAGTCCTACAAATAGTGACCCTGCTAGATCCCCAATCTTTACAAAATCTCATAATGTGCAACTAACAAAATTAGTATAGCAGTAGTTCAGGCAGGACACAATGTCAAGCTCAGCTCTCATCCCAGCATGGAGCAGCTGACTGATGGAAGGGAGTCAGCTGATAGATCACATGATTCCTTTCTATGCAACTAAGTGGCAAATCTCATTCAGGGTGCCCTATTTAAACTATTCTGGCCTGCCTACTGTTGCTGCTTCCTCTGCAAGCTGCTTTGCAACCCTCATCCACCCCAGCTCCTCCTTTTCATGCTGTGTCTGACTTATTAATGTCAATTCTGTTTGTCACTGATGCTCTGTTCTGTTCCCAGGGGGGTCTTTGCTGCTACTCTCCCTGCCTAAGGCTTTCAATGTAGGCACATGGAAGGCCAGAGATGTTTGCTCTCTCTGCCCCAGGCTTTCCTTGTAGGTACATGGAATGGCAGACAGGTGTGCTCTCTATGCCTTATGGCTTTCCGTGTAGGCACATGGAAGGGCAGGGGGTTTGCTCTCTATGCCTCAAGGCTTTCCACGTAGGCGCGTGGAAGGGCAGAGATGTGTGCTCTCTCCGCCACTGGCTTTCCATGCAGGCGCTTGGAGGTTTTCCTGCGCAGGCCCGAGGAAAGGCAGAGGGGCCCCAGAACAGAGCCATGCCACCAAATATAATACTGCAAATGGAAATAAAGTTTTCTTGACTAAAGTATTCCTGACTGAACTTAAGTTTATAAGCAAGTACAGTTTATCTTTATTGATTATATAAATGCCGAATTGACAAGATTACCGTCAACATATGAAGCCTTTTATGCTGTGCTTCTAGAGAAAGATCCCCAGTCTTTGCAAAAATTTTATATCTGTGACTATGAACTCACATTTTCTTCAGATGTAAGAGAGTGTGCGACTTTAAGTCTCTTAAAAGTCTTTTCAAAGTTTGTCAGTGTATGGTAGGGTTAGGGTTAGGGTTAGGTGAAGGAAGACACCGAAGTCTGATGCACCATTTTTACTTTCCAACAAAGTGTTGGATTTGTGATGTTTTTAAATGTAATTTAGCAAGAAAAAATACATCCCTCTTTCTGTTCACCTTTAGCCACACTGAATTCTGTGAATAAATGTGTGTATATGGTGCAAGTAGGATGCACAGTGCTAATAGAAGGGAGCGTAACATCTGTGGCTGTACCCCTCAGAAGATTCCTCAGTATTTCTCTTTCCCTGTGTTCTCAGTGCTCCCCTGTCTGTATCTCTCCATGTTCATGTTTTGTTTGTGTGTGTTGGCGCAGGCGTGGTCTTCCTTCTTCTTCCTCCTGGCTCCAGGCTCTGCTCATCATGCACACCTGTCTGCAATCACCTCTCCCAGTCTGCTCACTTGCCGCTCGTCAGCTTCCAATATATCACTTCAACCATTCTTAGCAAGATTGTCATTTCAACCACAGCAGAACGCTTCCGGGCCAACTTTGTTTATCTCTCCATTGATTCATTATCTTCTAGTTTCATTTGAGTAAGCTGTCTCTCTTGTGTCCCAAGGATCAAAACCCACCTGCCTGTCTTTCACCTTGACTCCCTGCCTACCTGCCAGCACACTCCTTGCCTCCAAGCTACCCCTGCCTGTCACACTTCCCCCTCACGTCTGCCCCATCCTCCATTATCTCCATTCCTCCAAGCTGTCATCGGATTCCCATTCCCTGCCAACAGCTCCTCGTCCAGATCCTTCTCTACAATAAAAACACTTTCTTACCACCACTAGACAGTCTGAATCCAGTGTTTGGGTCCTGTGTTCATAGTACAGAGAACCCGCATTCATTGGACATGTTGGTCAGAAAAATTAAATGATGATTGTCAATGATCATTTCCACTGAGAGGACGATATGTCCTTGTACATAATTCTGTATTTTGGCTTGACTCATCGGCTATGTTTGGCTGCCCAACACTGGAAAAGTGCAATGTTATGCTTAATAGCCAGATATGAACAGGTTAGGCAGATGGTTTATTTTTGTGAGATGCTACAGTGTCTTGTGCTGGTCGTTGGCTGGCATTTTTGTGGTGTTATGGCCAAACATGTAACCCATGAGGAATGGCTTATTGGCAATTATAAAGTAATTATGTTTGGTGCTGCTTGGTCAGGTTCACAGATTATTTCTTATTAGCGAGAAAAGCTTTGAGGGTGTCCAAAACACGCACATCAGTCTCTTTGAAGAAGGAATAATTAAAATATATATCAGGTTTGACTCAAATTCAGCAGTCAAAGTAGGAACAGTCACACAAAAAACCAGACCACAAACAGCTTTGATTTAACATGGTACTTTAGGTTCTAAGCTTCAAGTCCCACATTAACAAGGTGACAAAAACATTTTTCCACCTCAGAAACATAGTCAAGGTGCGACCATTTCTAAATGAACAAGATGCTGAGGTATTGATTCATGCCTTTATTTCAAGCTGCCTAAACGACTGTAATACACTTTTCACTGCCCTCCAAAAAACACCACTGAGAGTCTTCAGCTCATTCAAAACTCTGCAGCTCGGCTATTAACCAGAACCAAGAGGAGAGAGCTCATCAGGCCAGTCTGAGCTGCTCTAAACTGGCTTACTGTTACATTGAGAATTGATGTGAAGGTGCTACTTGTTAACTATTTGCCTCCAAGAACACTACGATCATCTGCTTGGAGATTCCCAGCAACAGCCAGAAGAAGATCGGGATGCAGCCTTTGTCAATTACACCCCAAAGCTATGGAACACACTTGCTGCGACTCAAATTGCGTACTTTTGTACTTACACTTAATATTTTGAGTGCATAAGTGCGTTCACACTGAGAAGTATAGAAAAATGCAGTGCACCCAGGTGGTGCACTCAAAACGGTCAAGAATTTGAGAGTGAAACTATGGACACTTCTCACCCTCAATGGTCGCCATCTTGGCTACGTAGCGGAAGGGGAGGGACCACTTTTCAAGCTGGAAATGGCAGCCGAGGACTGTGCGACCGTGAACGTCGCTGCATTGTACAAATATACATGCATTTTTTACACTAATATTGTTGTTGGATATGAGCCAGCAGTATGTTTATTGGGTTAATTCAGCAGTCTGTAATGATTTGGTACCGCGAACGATAACGCAAATGCTAATGCTAGTTTGCTAACTAGCTAACAGCTGCGGTTTCCGGTAAGTGCACAATGGCCATGTTAGGTTTGAGACAACACTACCCTGTTGAAATTCGCGCAGTACGCCAATAAGTAGATAGTGCACATAGTATACTACATTGAAGTGTACTAACGGAAGTATCGCATCTATCTGTAGGGAAGCTAGCTCGCTAAATACTGTTCATGCTATACGAATACGATTCATGCTGCTGCAACTCTTAGAATCTTACTTGATTTTATGATTTATTGTTTTACAACTTAGTTAATCCATATATTAAACTGTCTTAAATGTCCTTTTATATTGAATTGTCTGTTTTATGTCCTTTATGTCTATTTTTTGTGTGAAGCACTCCTTATAATGCTCTTGTTGTAAAACACTTTGTGCTGCAATTCATGTGTGAAAGGTGCTATATAAATAAAGAATTATTATTACTGTGCAACAGTAGCATCTATCACAGCTGCACAGGTTGTGGAAAAAGTATGCTATCACCATAGTTGGCAGAGAAGGTAAGATTAGCAGGCAAGGCTCAGTCAGTCTTTAAAGACGTGGGCACAGGTCAGTTTGGAGTCTTAGTATTGTGCCAAAGCAGACCACAAGTCTGGATATTAAGATTCATCATTGTCTTTGTCTTTTTATCCTTGAAATGATGTCTGAGCACGCTTCTATTCCTCTTGTTGTGTAGCAAGTTTTACATAACAGCCTTTGCTAACTGTGCCAAAATAAACACAAAACTTTGCAGAAGCCTCTGTGCAATTGAGTTGTAACAAAACACCAAGTCAGTGTGATTTGTACATTTTGATTTTTGTCAGTTCGTGTTGCACTACATTACACTGACTTACAAACTGCCTTGGGTACAAAGTATCCTCGACTCAATTTAAGGTGACGCTGACTAAATATATCATTTGGTTATAAACTTACTTATTATTCTTAACTCATGCACACTTACTTATGTGTTCACATGCCTGCCCTTCAGAGACACTCTGACCAACTTGCTGCATCATCGCTTAAACATTCATTAAACCTGGCTGCTTTTTAGCCTGGGAGAGCTTTTTCTTCCTCCCTGGGATGAATGAAGGTGAAGCAGTCAGTGAAGTTCCAGACTGCACCGGGCCAAGTGTGGAGACCGGCGATAAACCCCTGGCCTTTTTCTGTGTAAGTGTGTATCTGCATCTGTATGTGTGTGTATAGCTTAGTGTGGTAACTTCCTAATGCCCTCCCAAAATAGCTGGGGTAAGGGTACTGCTCTGAATGTGCGTGCGTGAGGGTGCGCGTGTGTACCATATGCAGAAATTGCTTGACATTGGACTTATTACCGAAACACTCATTTCTCCTCTTCTCTCCTCCTTTTCTGGGAGCCTCATCAGCACTTTTGCTTCCTTTTCACAGTTGAAAGGAACATAAAAATGACGGAGTCAGCAGAAATTTCTTTGAGCTTATTTACAGGCTGTGTTTCCCTGCTCGCCCTCCTATATATGGATCAATACAATCTGTGTATAGTATAAGGGTCACAACAGCCAACAAGCCAAAGCTGTGTGTGTGTGTGTGTGTGTGTGTGTGTGTGTGTGTGTGTGTGTGTGTGTGTGTGTGTGTGTGTGTGTGTGTGTGTGTGTGTGAACCTGTTAGCGTTCATGTATATGTAGCACTTTTGTGTGTATGCTTATTTCTAAAGGGCAAAAGTAAGGGCTTTTCCTGCACGGAGAACATTTCACACACCGGTGTACAGCCAATCCATAATGTCTGAAGGTTGTTGAAAAAGTGGAAATGGATGAAACTATTTAATAACACCTCAAGCTTATAGTCTTCATGGAAGAATAGGAAACATTAGTGACAGGAAACTTTGTGGGGGATTTTAAGGCACTGCCCATTCTGTAAGGAATGTGTTTACGAATATACTTTTTCCACTCAAACTGATATTGAATCTCGCAGCACATCTTAAAAAAAGGAAGTATAAAAAGTTCAACGAAAACTCCTCCAACTGTTGTGGGTGTCTGAAACCTACGGCAACTATGAATCTTCCTGATAAAAAAAACTCACACGTACCGCACCAAACAAACAGACACAATACAAAGCCAGTCAGATTAGATCCAGGACTCTCTAATCTCTCTCCTTTTTTCCCACCGAAAGACACACACACACATTCACGCGTGTCCACCACACACGCACACACACTCACACGCACAGTGAATTCAGCTAGCAGCTACAGTACTGTCGTCTCATTATAGGTGACTGCATGCAGACCGTGTCTTGTTCTATCAAACCAATAAGACCATGGCTGCCTCTCTGAGTGCAACTTCTGACAGACGGCTCTCTCAGCAATTTTCCCTTGACTAGGGCAATCTGTGTGTGTGTGCGTCTTCACGCGCACACGTCTGCAAGTATGAGTGTGTTTCTAAGCTCCCTCACTTGATAGTGATTGTGTTTGAGTCGCTCACATTCAATTTTAACACTGTCATTCTCAATATTTCACATCTCAAAACCCACATGTCCCCCCTCTCTGTCACTCCTCTACAACGTCTCGTCGTGCTCTTCCTCCCCCTTTTTTTTCTCAAGGGCAACATGTCCACACTCGCTGTAGGAATTTACACAGATCTGCAACTTTTTCCTACTTTAATCAACCAGTAAGTTGAACATACTGTGTATATTTGTGTATCTGCCTTGCTTGCCTGGTATGAGTTTTAACAGGGTACTTTTAGGTCAGGTCCTAAGTTGTAGCATCTGTAGCCTGTGGAGGCTCCTTGTTGGTGTCTAGCACACGCACAAGAGCAAACACAGTAAGCTGAGCTCTTACTGTCTCGAGAAAGTTTCCCTCTATCTCCCTTTCATTTTGCGCCGCCATTGTTCCCTGTCTCTTTGTCCTCACCCCGCCTTCCCTTTACCCATTTTCTCTCCGTCTCACAGCCGTTATTACACTGAGTAATTTTGTCAGAGCAGATATGAATTATGAGCGCAGAGTTTAAAACGATATTGATTATGGAAACTCTGTTAAACAGCATGGACAGCAATTGATGCTCTGATTGGCTAAAAGTGAGCCTGGTTTCATTTTTTTTTTTTTTTAAGTTTAGGAGTGCATAATTGCATTTTGCATTTTACATTTGATTAGGCAGTGAAGTGGTCCTCATCTCCGGAGAACGGAGAGGTAATGTGAAAAAGAATGTGGCTGGGCAAGACCTCAGAGAATAGTTTTAACAAGTGCTCTATCTGTTGCTCCCTGTTCTCCGAGTGAAAAACCTACACCTCTAAACACTACTTCACTCTCAGTCCCTGCTTTTTTTTTTTTTTTTTTTCAATTTTAATTTGAGGCCAATAGCATGCAATTTGCCATTATTTCACGTCCCTTTTCCCACAAAGGCAACTTATCAGCAGTGCGGGGGAATCATTTTAATCTACAAAGGGATTATTTTTAAGGGATATTTTTGGTAAACTTCTTGTATGTAGAATACCATGTCTTCATTCTGTTGCTTTGCATCTTCTTGCAGTGCAGGGATACCTTCTCCTGGCATATTTTCAGACAACGCCAGTCAGCAGAGCCATTGGGACAAATTAAAGTGCATCACCATAAAGGGTATGACAAGGAATTGTCTCTACATCCACCCAGGCTCCATTCATTTGGCAGTATGCGCTAACATTTGAGAGTTCTCTTTAATTGTTTCTTTAGTTTGCATTCGCACAGCCTTTTGTCTGCCAGTCTAATCAATGCTTATTGCTTTAAGCAACCTGAGTCTGCACTGACTGCGGCAAGCCAACCACACCAAGGTGGATGGCCCCATTGCTGGACAAGAACACCTTTCAGTGCTGGAAATTCAACCTTGTCTACCTTTTGAAATCAGAAGGAAGCTCTATGATTACTATAGAGTGTAAAGTTTACCAGAAATAAAAATGCCTGAACAAATACGGTTGAAGAGTATCGTACAGAGTATGGACAGAAGGTGTTGTTCATCTCCATCTTTGTATTTAACGCCCTTATACCTCATTTCCACTTAGGTATGTGACTGGTGTCCATAGATCTGTAATATATGGATGATGCCTCTCGTGTCCAATGCAAATGCATTTCTTTACAGAGGCATAGGAACCTGATAGAAACTACCTGCAGCCATGGGGGAGAGGCTAATTTTGTCTGTTTTTTGCTATCCAGTAGTTTGGAATATGCACCTGGAATATCACTGGGACAAAAACAGGACCAACGTTGCACGGCAACAAATAAATGAAGATGTTTCCCCGCCAGGTATGTGCCAATCAGCACAGGCAACTGAATTATAGGAAATAGCCTGTTAGCTAGTTAGCAGCCTGTTAGCACACTGTCTCTCCTAAATCCACCACAAAAGTTTGACAGATTTTAATTACCACTGAGGTGACGTTTCGAGCTTCGTGGTCTTCATCAGGTAACTCAATTAAACATTTATGGGAGCACAGTTTATCGTGTGGGCTGTTTTTTTCCATCTTTTGCATTATCTCTTGTTCAGCACCCAGCGTTATCGTCTAGACGTGTGTGCTTTTGAAAACTTTTTACACTTTTAGTCTCACACACACCACAGAAAACCCACACATACACATGCTCCGTCAGCTGTTCCACGGTTATGTGACAAAGGTTACCGACCCTTTAATTCAATTGAACTAGTCAGGAGAAGAGCATTTTACTCATTAAAGTCCATCACTCAATTTCAAATTTGTTCCATTTGGCCCGCAGCAAAAATGAGCTGTTATTATCTAACACTCCACTTAGTCGCTGCTGCAATTAGAGCAAACAGCAGAATAGTCATGAAAAATGTTTCACTAAAAACAAAGAAAACACTAAAAATGAGACTCTTGAACAGCGACTAGATAAAGAAAAACTTGTTTCTACCACTTAGTACAATACTCAGAAATGTGTTGAGTGTGAGTAAATAAAATACTTCATCACTGTAATTATAAATTCTGTCTAGTCTACCAGGAGTTCTAGTGTTAGTTGAACACATTTATTTTTCTTACCCGTAATAACATTAGCAGGCTTCTCATAAAATGCTTCTTCACTGTGGGAAAAATGAGCTCTCCTCTTTGACTGTGAGCAGTCACCCAGTCATCCGTGCTCAATAATGTGTTTATAATAGAGGTTGAGTGAAATAAAGTAATCCATTATTTCGAGCAAAACATATTTGATGGATACAGATATATTGATTCGAAGAGAAAATAGGACTGCCAAACACAACTCTTAAAGAACTTAATCAGTTTTCATATGTGCACCGTCCATGTTTGATCAAAGAGGAGAAATCCAAATGATCCCCAACTTGTAAAAACCCAACTATGAGCCTAACTATCATGCTCTAAGAACTAGTTTATATGGCATGTTGTTTTACCTCGATGGAAATAGATCCCGATTGTGTTGTTTTGTTTTGGTTGTTCTGAACAGCCACGCTCGAAGACAAGGTTAAAAGCAGATTGTCATGGAAATTACCTGCATTAAAATAATCACAGCAGAAAAACACAGAGAAACGAACAGAGTGTCTCAACCCTTTGAAAGATAAAGAATGATGGCACTAATGCAGCTATAGGGGCCAGATGCTCATCTTCACTGCGCAAAGTGAAAACGATAAACCAACTTAGACTGACAGATGTATGCAATAAATACATGTTCCAACATCTAATTCCTGTTGCTATTATAACACAGGTGTCAAGACACTGACGCTTGAGTTCCCCTCATAATTTTCATAATGACAATTGTACTGGCATTTATAGATAATAACTCAGCGTCACTGAGGCCATGGAAACATTTGACGCCTATAAAAATGCTTAGAAACATTGAACCTCACGTAGAAACTGACTTCGCTCATTACCAGCTCAGACTATCTTATATTCAGACTTGTCAGTCAGGAGGTAAGGGATGTTAATCCTTATTTGCATTTGAATCACATGTTGTGCCGCTGAACTGTCAGTGTGACCTATCTGTGTCCACTGAGACTGATATAATGACGAACGGGTGGGAGGATCAAAGAATACAGTTGACAACAGCCCCTGGGCCCAGGAGGGGCCCACGCAAAGGTCTACAGTTGACCCTAAAATGGGATCAAGAACAGCAACCTACCTGCTGGCTTATACCACTGACAACACAACTTATATTGTATTTATTTACATGTTAAAAACACAGTTATGATTAAAAACCATTTCAACTTATCAGATGCGAAGAACACACATGTGCCACTGATGTAAAGACACGAAGCAAACTGCAGCCTGACGAGCTAAGTCAAATTGCCTTACCAAAAGTCAGGGGCTCAAAATAGAAAAGCCAGCAGCACCGGCAGCATTTACAAGAGGACCAGATAAAATGCCTTGTGCAAGAAAGCTGCTCTTGATTGGTCAGAATTTCCATGTGGGAAAAATCCAGGAAGTAAACAAAACATTGAAGAAGAGTACACTTGCAAGACAAATGTGACACTGTCTGATGTCACAATGGAGGGACAACTACGCAGGTTGATTTTAGCGCTGCTCATCGTGGACTATATTGCTGTCATTGTTCATTTTAGTCAAACCATACAGTTTGAAAACGAGGCGCGGCTCCAACTAGAAAACAATGTTTTGATGCATTGGATGTGCTGAATGTGCATATTAAGGCAGTACAGGAGGAGGTGCACATTAATAATCCTCCAGGACTGTAACATGCTCATGTTTAACCCAAACAATGTGTCATGTGACTGCAGTTGGTTCGGATCGAGGTCAGAACACGTTTTCACCACAAATGAAATGCACGAGAGTCCCAGACCGAGACCACCTCTTCAAGAAGGTCTTGGTCTGGTTGTTTTGGTGCGTATCTGAGTGCGATTGCTGTGTTCACACCTGCCCAAACAAACCACACTTATGGGGCAAACAAACTTGAGTTCGACTGAACTGATCCAAACAGGGCAGGTGTGAAAGCACCCTTAGAGACTCAATCTTTGTCTCAACAAGGCTGATGGTCAAGAGCTTCTTTAAAATTGCCCGTGATGTTATTATAGCTAAGGGTGGGTGGTGATGGCGCTAGAGTGGGTGTGGGTGAGGGGCCCACTTTGGAAATTTTATCCTCTTGTCCATAATACCTAACGGCCAGCTTGGGAACAGCAGTATGTTATCATGCTTCTTCAGCATTGTTTCTGGCCCCTTATACCCACCTCCCTGCCTCCCTTGTCCTCTCTCTAACTTGCAGTATATTTATTTACAACCCTAACAGCAGCTCCTGTATTGGTTTGGCCACTGTGAAAACTTAAGCTATTCTCTCTTTTTTGCCAACCTCCTCTATTATTATATAGTCCTGCCTCAGCAGTCACAATAATGACTGGCTGAACACTAACAAGGTGTCTAACAAGGTGTGCAGCACTCCGCTCTCACGCTGTTTTATCTGCTCTGACTGACCTATCGTCTTTTCCTCCTTTTCTCTTTCTTCTTCCATCTGGCTGAGGTGTTTTGGAGTTTTGCGTGGTAGTGATAGAGCGGGGGTTGCCTTGTCAACATAAATGATCACATAAATCTTGCAATTATCTGGCTTCGCTGAGGGTTATTGAGGGCAATCAGGACTTCAGTTATTATCAGCCTTCTGCTGATGAACAAAAGGCACCGGTAGATTTGTTATTTCTCTCCGTTGTCTTTTTGCTGGTCAAAGTTTGCATCGTTCTCCGTGTCTTATTGATTCTGAATTGGTAGAACAGCAACCATTAAGATTCTTATCCATGAAGTTAAGTTTATGATGGATTTTTTTGTTTGTTTGTTTTCCTTTACAGGCATAACTTTCTACAGCACCCATTAGATACCCCTAAACAATTTCACATTAATTAAAATTCAGAGAAAAAGTTACTGTGCGCACAGCATCTATCAAGAAGCAATTAAATCTATTGTTTATTCCAGTTGCATTCTGCTCAAAGCCTGACCTTTACAGCACATTCACTGGGAAATAAATGGAATTCACTTGCTCTGTTTATCTGAGGCAGTTAACAACAGAGAGCCCAAAATAAATATGCTTGTATTACAATTAAGCCACCCTCCTCATTACTGTCCCTGCCAGCTACAGCTTCTCAGACTCCCTGGTGAAAGAATCTGGGTAGAACAAGACCAGCCATTTTCAGTGCACTTTAGAGCTGCTTTGATGGATCTATTTTATGGTGGGTACAAATCTTCCAACCAACATCCCAACAATCTCACTGTTTATGTACTTTAATTTATAGATTCTTTCACTCTGTGTGTTTGCTGTGCAGCTCTGCGTCTACACGTCCCCGTCTCTTGCTTTGCGGTCTTCAGCTGTGACATTTATTGTAGTAGAACAGCGGGAGACATTTTGTTCATGCAACCTAACCAGCATGATTAAACATTTAATGTTGAGAGAGAGAGGGGAAAAAAGATAAGTGAGAGAGCGCGTTAACAGCATGTGAAAGTCAACACATACATTACACCCTGGTATGTATGAGGCAAGCATGCTGGGCAATATGAAACACATAATTTAGCTGGTGGCTGCAGCTTCCCCAGTGGAAGAGAAGCAGGGTAATTAAAGTTGAAGGCCAAATCTGTTCTCCTATGACGTGAATCAAACTACAGTCAGGAGGCACATTTTTATTTTCCAATTGCTTAACACGCCTCTTAGTACAACGACCGAAACTGTTAAATATCACTTTGTTATGCGGTTTTAATCTGTAAAATGTCATGTTCGCCATTATTTTAGCGAGCGTAGAAATATTAAAGCACCCACATCTGTTTTTCCGGTCTTGGCCATTTCATATGTCACCGTAGTGATTATTGAAACTGGACTGGAGATGTAGGGGTGAGTAGTGGAGGAAGTATTCAGATTATTTACTTAAAGTCGTATAATCAATTTTCCTGTATGAACAAAGCATCACTTGACTTCTTGGATCTTTAAGGAGTCGCTCATTGTGACAAATGCAGAGAGAATCATCACCCGTCCCTGCAACATTACTGTTTTGGTTTTCTCTCAATGTTCTCATACAGTAGCGCCATTTTTTGCTCAACACCAAACAGCAGACAGATGAAGTCAGTGCTTGTGCACTAAGTGGAGCATTTAGCAGCAGGAGATGGTGAAGACCTAAGCAGAGCTAAAAGGAGACTTGAAGCTACAGTTGGCAACTTTTATGAAAACAACTTTGTGTCATATTTGCTGAAACTGTTAATGTATTCTGAAAGAAGTACATGAGAAGGATAGTCTGTGAAAAAAAAGCATGTCCCTCCTCTTCTTACTGCTTCTGTTGGCATTCCCTAGAAGCTACCTTTGTGCACCAAAAACAACCAATCAGAGCCAAGGAGTCTCTAACACAGCTGCCAGTTATGTTAATCACAGCTCATAAACTACTGTCAAACTTAGCAGTGCTGATCAAATATGAATCAAGATTATGACACTACATTGCTTATTTCGCGCCTCAAATGTTTTAAGAAACATATACAGTGTACTGTTTAGCTGTAAAATGAGAACATTTGTGACCTATACGCCATATTGTCAACCAAAGTATCACACACCATCCACAAGCCGGACAAACTTTCTCATTTTACATCTAAACAGTACACTAAAATATGAAAACATGTGAGGAGAGACATAGTCAATGCAGCTGCAGAATCTTGATTCTTGCCTCAAATGTTTTCAGAAATATATTAAGTGTACTGTTTAGCTGTAAATTGAGCATGTTTGTGACCCGGCAGCCATATTGTCAACTGAAGTACCAAACACCGTCCACAAGATGGACAAACTTTCTCATTTTACAGCTAAACAGTACACTTAATATGAAAACATTTGAGGAGAGACATGGGTAACGCAGTTATCTTTTTTCCTGCCTCAAACGTTTTCAGAATTTTTAGTGTACTGTTCAGCTGTTAAATGAGAATGTTTGTGACCTGGCAGCCATATTTTCAACTTAAGTACCAACTTTCTCATTTTTACTTACAGAATCTTGATTCTTGCCTCAAACAATTTCAGAAGCATATTTTAGTCAACTGTAGAAGAACTCTAACTGTAACTGTTTAGTCAACTTTAGAACATCTGTAACCCGGCTGCCATGTTGAAAACAGCCAAGCCAAAATGAAGCACCGCCCACCGGCCAGACCAGCTTTTTAATTTTGCCAGCTAAACAGTACACTTAATTGTGTTTCTGAAAACAGAATTTTGAATCATATTTGAAGAGGGCTGCCTAGTTTGGCAGTTTGACCGCAGTTCAAGAGGCAAGGTTGACACGACTGACAGCTGAGTTAGAGAATCCTCTGACTCTGACTGGTTGTTTTCTTCATGTTTGACAAAGCCCTTAAAAGTGCTACAAGGCAATAGGGTAGGCAGAGACGGATTATCTGTCTCATTGAGTGCTGTGTTACCAGTTACCAACTGCAGCTTCAATTTTGTCAGGAAGACACAAATACACCAAATAAATGTCAATGTTAAAGGGATTAATAGAGTAATTCGTATTAGATTGTTGCTCTGTAGCTGCTGGATGTATATAAGCAACCTTTTTGCAAACAAACCTTCACTTAAGACTGATAACATGTCAGTGTTATAATCATAGGTTGTTACCGCTGTCCCTAAGTGGTAGAAAAAGAAAGCTGTTACAAAAAGCAACAACGATGAAGTACTCTTTCACAACTAAAAGTGCCATGTTCAAAATAGAAAAGCACATAAGCACTTTAAGCAAAACATATTTACAGTAGATACTTGCCAAAGGGCTCCTGTGACACGCTCTACCTCTGAGTCACAGCCGCCCCATACCTTCCTTCTAAGAAATAATCAATTACAATATTAAAAAAAAGGTAAATGTATTAAGCTCTTTTCCATCACTGGAGGAGAATGGGGTTATGGTGGACAGACGGGCGGAAGAGATGAAAGCAGGTGCAAATGGGATGTGGCTGAAGCAGTAACAGCTGGAGCTCATCACATGTGAGCGGTTAAAAAGTAGTGGACAGAGGGAGGGCAAGTGAGATCTCTGGGAATGGAGAGAAAAAAGGTGGAGAGAAAAGGAAGCAACTGTGACAGAAACAAGAGAGCATAGAGTGGAAAAAGGAGCAAGAGAGAGGCGCGCATTTAATGGAACTGCTGAGAGACGGTCTCTTTTCACAGTGGCACATCTCTGTAGCCGGAAAGAGACTGTGAGAGGGACAGAGAGAAGAAAAGAGAGAGGATAGATGGAGAGATTGCGGGGCACAGTCAGGAGGGATGGGCGTCCTAAAGTTGGGTCCACTTCACAGCAGCACAACACAGTCGTTAGAGGGGGATAATGGATTAGAGGGAGTCATAAAGAGAGGAAGAGAGGGAGAAAAAGAGAAGAAGAGAGCAGGAAAATGATGATAACGTTGCCTTCCCAGCAGTACGGCACAGCAGAAGCAGAGATAATGATGGAGGGAGAGACACATAGCGGAAGAGAGAGAGGGAATGGAGAGTGCTGAACGCGAACGCGGTTCACATCGAGAAAACTCAGCAGTCAGTTGAAAGAATTGGAGAATGGAGAGAACAGAGATGGAGGGATGAGAGACAAAAAGAGGAAGGAAGGAAACAGAGAATTTTTTTTTTTCCTATACGGTGCCACGACAAGGCTGTGAACAGAACACACACTCTTTCTGTCTCTTTCGCAGTCACACTCACTCATACAGACAGATATATGCACAGCAGGGGACAGCGAGGAAAAAAGGAGGTGCAGAGTGTGTGAGAGGAATTAAAAAAAAAGAGAGAAACAGAAAGGATGTTTGGAGCAGCAGATGGAAAGATCAAAGTGTTTATTATGGCCTATGGCCCTGATTCTGTGCGTGTGTCTGCAATTTTTTTTCCAAACAGCGAAAACAAGTAATTCACAGTGTGTGTGTGTGTCTGCATATGTATTTCCCACAAAGTTAGCTCTAATTGAGAGACAGCAGCACTCACGCTGACAGTGGGGCTGCATGCTAAGATAACACACGCATATGCGCACACATCCACAAAAACACAGTCTGTTTCTCCACAGTGTCTTTCTCCTCCCCTACTGGTTAGGACATTAATTAGGGGAGAACATGTAGAAAGCGAGACAGAGAGAGAGAGACAGCGTGACTGGGGAAGATTTGTGAAAGACAAATATTCAGTGTGACACCAGAGTTTTGCTTTTGACTGTTCTACTTTAGCTCAAACACTGCCGGCAAAACTTAGGAGTCAGGACGGGGCAAAGAGGAAGCGGAGGGATGGCGAGACAGATAGTGGGAGACAGGGAGGTATATCGAAACAGGAAATGGGATGGAGGAATGGGGGGGGGGGGGGGGGACGTGTCCGCTCTCACACGCTGTCTCTCGTAGTTTGATTTTTCTCGCTCCTCAACAAGTCTGACTTGCGTAACAGTCCCCCCTCTCCCTCCTACACAGGTTACACGTCAGCAGAGATGCCTCCTTTGACTGCCAGCTTCTGTCGCCTGTTTGCACATTTCAATTACAGCAGAGTTCACAGTCCATTTGATGACTGTGCCCACTTCAGCTTTCTTCTGTCGCGGAGTAGAGCAGCTTTGCAGCCAAAAAAAAAAAAGAAAGAAAAGACACACGCTAAAAAAGCAAGTATTGTGGTTGTTGCAGTTTTAAAATGTAATCTGTTGCAGATGCTCTGTGGCTGCGGAACACACTGCTCCAACAACACCTGAGGGCACCTGAGACCTCCAGCTTCCTCTGTAAAGCTGGATCGAAAACCTCTCTCTACAGCGAGACATTTTTCTTTGAACTGCTAAATTATCTTTCCATTGTTTTACTGCTATTTCCTGGTGCGTGTGTGGGTTTTTTTTAATCCTTTTTTTTTGTCTTTCTTGTTAGAATTATGTTTTTCTTTTGGCACTTTGGGGTTTTGCTTTTAATGAAATGGATAACAAATTAATTGCATCATTACTGAATTTACTTGGACTGTTCAATAGGATTCTCAAGATGATTCAAACACAGTAACAAATGGTCACTTTAATTATTTGCCTTTGGTTTTATTCTGGATCCAATATCCGTAGAAAATTACGTTTAATCCACTCTACAGGCTGTAATTTAAGCAGCATTATCATCTTTGACTGTGAATAACACTTTCATTCCACAGCCTGTATGAATGTGTCCAACTCACAAAGGATTTTTTTGCTTTCATGCACATTCCTCTGTTCCTGCTGGTTTACCATCATCCACAACACTGAGTGAAGTAGACACTTCCTTATCAGCACTTCTGCTCAGGCTGTTCAAATTTCTGTCTGGGGTGCTTCAACTTTCCTACGAATGCACTCACTGCAACTCCAAACTGTTGCAGGCAGTCTTGTTTTCTGTCCTCCTGAATTCTTGCACGTCACCCTCGTCCTGCTCTCCCCTCACCGACTGCCTGTGGTGGCTCATTTCAGATCCAAAACCTGGCGTACAAGACTGCAAATGAGTGCACATCCGCATCCCTCCAGGCCATGGTTTGTCCAGGCACTACATACCAGCCCGTCAATGCCCTGCACTCTGCTAATGTTGTCTGCTTGGCCCTCCTAATAATGTGACCTGGTAATCACTCATCCCAGCCTTGACTCCTCTCCCTCCTGGCTCTGAAAAATATTGGAATGACCTTCCCACCTCAGCCGGGGCCAAAGAGTAACCCAACTGAAGCTGAAAATTAATCTCCTTAGGAAACATTTCACGTCCTCTTTAAATCATGTCCACTCTCCCAAGTCTTCCTCTTCGCACACACCACTTACATACTTCATTCTGTCTTCAGTTCTTGCTGAACTTTGGTGTGTTCACCTTCATATGATTTCCCTCATATTCCTGCATCTCTCGCCATCACTGTTCTCACTGATGAAACACCCAAAATCACATTTGTGTTGGCAGCAATGGAGATGTGGCCTGCTTTCAAAAGAAGACAGGTGGAGTGCAACCAAAACTAACATCCAGAACAAACGCATGACGAAATGAGGTCTCCGCTGGCTGCCACCACTGCATGTTTTTGAGTTCAAGTTGCACAGCATTTAAAAGTATTTACTCAACACAGCAGAAACAGCATCTACCTGTGTGCTTACATTCTATTTTCTGTAACACTTTACTTGAAGGTATCTACATAAGGGTGATATGACACTGTCATAACTATGACATGAGACTGTCATGAACTTGTCATAAACATTATGTACATGTCATAAACGTTTATGACTGTTGTCATTAAGTGTCATTCAGTTTTTGTTATGACAAGTTGACACTCTTTGGGTTGTCTTGATTATGACAACTTGACATTAATTAAAATGACATTACCAGAAGCTGTCTTTGTCATGACAAGTTGACATTAAATTTGTTTCGGATGTCCTTATAATGACAACTTGACATTAACCAGGATGACATTACCAGAAGATGTGTCTTTGTCATAACAATTTTACAGGAACAAGAAACGCACGCCTTTTTGTGTTTATGACAAGTTGACATAATGATTATTACTGTTATGACAAAGACATCTTATGGTAATGTCATCCTGATTAATGTCAAGTTGTCATTATAAGGACATCCCAAACAAATTTAATGTCAACTTGTCATGACCAAGACATCTTCTGGTAGTGTCACTTTAGTTAATGCCAACTTGTCATAATTAGGACAACCCACACAATGTCAACTTGTCATTACAAAAACTGAATGACACTTAATGACAGCAGTCATAAACGTTTATGACATGTACATCATGTTCATGATAGGTTTATGACCGTGTCATGTCATAGTTATGACAATGTCATGTCACTCTTATGTAGATACCTTTAAGTAAAGTGTTACCCTATTTTCTATAGTTTATTTCTTGATCGTTTGTACCAAAGTCTGCTCAGTTCACTCCCTCAGTGTTGTTTATTGCTCTTTAAAGTATGTACAACTTTTCATCAGAGTGGCTGGTGTGTCTGACCTTGCTCCGATCGAGTTTGCTGTATATCCACCTCACCTGATGGTCGCTTGTAAAGTGAGCACTGAATAAATTTATGTCCAATCTCCTTCTCTGCCTCTTTTTCAAAAACTGGAGGGAAACAATCACAGCCTTTTGCCGATACTAATGTCGTGTCGCAATTACTAAGCTGAGGTTATTATGTATTCAAGTGGGACTAGTGACTTTTTATTTATTTGTTCTGTATTCCTGCTACACACCGGAGTCTGTGAGCAACAGTTTAATATTTTTTATGTCAAAGCTGCTCTTTGAGGTGTTCTTTTGTTTGAGGTGTTCCTGTATTACTGTTGAATAATAAAAACCAAATCCCAAGATTTCTTTTCGGGCCTTTGATGTAGCAGTTAACAAAGCAGATTTTGTCAGATGCAGTCCTTCCCATTGTGTCTCTTTACCTCTTCCCTTTCTCTTTCCCTCTTTCACTCTCCTTGAGACCAATTAGACATAGTTTATGGCGTACAGATATTTCCCCCACTATTCCCATTCCTTCTCTTGTTGCCTCTATATGTCTCTCCCTCTGTTGGCCAATGTACGTGCACACACACACACACACCACACAGAGACCTTTGGGTGAAGTTGTAAACAGACAGCCAATTGGCTTGGTTGCCCTGATGGATGGGTGGCGGTCACGTGGAGGGGAAAAGAAAGAAGGAGGGATGAATGGAAGACAGCAGAAAAGATGTTAAAGAGAAGGGACGGAAGGACACAAAGCAAGAGATGAAAGGGAGAAAGAAGAAATAAAGTAAGAAAGGGAAGTGGGTTTAAAGAGGAAGAAAAGAGAAGGGTTGAGAGATATAAGTGTAATCCCTGTGCACCTCCCTCTTTCTCCTCTCGCCCTTTCTCCCTATCTTCCTCTCACAGTCAAAGTGACACAGCCAAAAGCAAAATCCTGGCGTCATGTTTGACTATTCCCTCTCAACACTCATCTCCAGCTCCCCCCTGCTGTGGGTGTGTGTGTCTTTGCATCTGAATCAATTTTCCCTAAGGGTAATATTTCAGGGTGAAGCACAAAGGTCTGGGACATTATAGAGTGAGAGAGCTGCTGCATGAATATTCCTGTGCCTGTTTGTACGTCCTTTTTTTTCGCCACTGACTTTATAAGCCTTTGTCAAATGAAGCCTAATTTGTCAGTCAGGATATAGTTTAATTTTATAATTAGTCATCCCAGGCTGAAAGATGAGATCTCTGCTTTACAAAATGGTTGCTGGGATGAAAGTAAACCACATTCCAGGTGACTTTTAAAGCCAGTGAAGGTCAGCCCACTTAGCCTTGCAGCAGTAGTCTGTTCATGCTCAGTTAATTTCCTGAGAGATATTTCTGGCTAGCCAAATCAGAAACGAATTACCTGTGGCTAAAGCACTGCTCCCGAACATGAACAAGACGCACCTGATGCCGCGTACAAACACACTCATTAACACACACTGTGCAGTATACACCCAACACACAGCCTCAAACACACACACACACCAGTATAAACCCACACAAAGGACAAAACCCATTCTTGAGGAATTAGATCCTTTCTCTCTCCCTCTTTTTTCTCTCTAATGATGCCATGACTAAAATGTTAATTATGGCCAAAAAGAGAAACGATTGCGAATATCAAACAGCAATTAGCATGTATCATCATCATCATTACCACCATTAGCTGCAGCACAAGATGGAGGATTATTTACCAAACGGTGGAACGCTCATCAGTTGCTTATTCAGGGTCTGAAATGTTTCACAGGGAGTGTTAAAAAAAGGGGGGGGAAATCCTTCTAAATTTTGCATAATTAATGTAGCTTAAAAATTAACTATTGCGAGTCCTGGAGCATGATAGCAAAAAATAGCAGTTACTTATTTATTGAGCAGCCAACCACATGCACCGCCACCCAGACAAAAACACAAACATTAGCCTATAAATACAGAAATATTTAATGTTTCCCTTTCATAGTGCTCTCAATAGATACGTAATGAAACACACAAACCAGTTGGAAAACAGACAAAGCACATTGATGTGATCTTATGTTTCCCTTGTTCCCACCCTCTCCTCTCTCCTCTCCTCGTCATGGCTCTGATCCTGCACTGATGAAATTTAAATCCTTCCCTGGACAACAATTGTCTGATCACCACACCTGAGCACGGCCCAGTGGATTCTGGAAAATCTTTGGGTAGACAACCAGGATGAGGTCATTATCCTCCAATCCAAGTGGAACAAGACCTCTCCTCCTTTTTTGTTCTCATTTGAGTATTGTGCTCAAACACGAAAGGTCAAGCCACGCTTACGACACCCAGAGGACAGCTATTATCAGATTTCTGACATTAGATTGCTTTAGCAATCACTGATTTTCTTCTGTGCTTCCCTCCCCTCCCGTTATCTCTCTCGGTCTCTTACCTTTGAGATAGACCCTGCAAATATAGTATGTTGCTGAACATATCCCTACGGCAACATATTAAACAACAACACTTCTGTGCACCTTCTGGTTGCCAGCTGGGGTAACAATCGTAAACTTTGAAAGTGTGCAAAATATTCTGGGAGCCCCGGAATTATAGAGCTTGACTTGCTTCATTAAAAGGCTACAAAATTGTGAACAGCATGCCAGCTTCACTCATAACTGCCATTTTTAGTTAAAGATCACTTCAGGTAATCTCATGGTATGTCATGTGACAAGTAAACAAAAATAGTTGAAACCCTGTTGCCTGAAAAGTATCACTACACGACCTGCTTCTGCCTTACACGTTTGCAGAAAATGTAAGCAGCAGGAATTATGTTCATTCTCAACATGTCTCATTGTTGTCTTACCTTGTTGTACAAAGGAGCCGTACACGAACCACATGGAATTGTACAGCGTTGTCGAGGACACAGATCCCATGGGTAGCCGGGGTGGGTTGAGCCAGTTGAGCAAGTACACCAGGATGCCGACAAGGAGCACGGTGCCCGCGATGCATGCCCACAGTGACAGGTCAAAGGGCGCCAGGCAGGCAAACATGTCCACAGTGCGTTCGGCCTTGCGCAGCAGAACGCCCACAGAATAATCCATGTAGCGTGTGGTGAAGTCCACGACGCTCTCTCGCTCAGGCGTGATGGTCAGGGCAGAAAGTCCCACATCGGCTCGCTGCAAGAGGCGGAGGGGAAAGAGAGTGGTTTGAAGTGTCAACACTGTGAAAATGTGTAGGTGAGGAACACAGCTGAAAAATGTGGACTTTTGTACCCAGAGAAAGTTAAGTGCTTTAAGTCCTGCCTCCGTGTCTTCCCACCATCTACATTACGCATTCAGATGGTGAATACAAAGACACTTCACCATTACCTGCTAAACATCTGGGATTCAAGTAGATGAACACAATGGGTTACCTAAGAACATGACTTTTGTCAACAATATGCCCTTTTTATGAAAGTAAGTGCAAATACTTTGTTACAAATCATTTAGAATAAGTTGTCTTTATGCACCTGTAAACACACAGGCGTAAGGGAGATAAAGCAATCGTTCAAAACAAGCCCTGCACACACTTTATTTAATGGCTACTCTTAACCAAAATGTAGCTATTGAATAAATTCACCATAAAACCAGACTCTCAGAAGATTTTGTGTGTTACCATGACCTTCCCTGAAGCCTACTGAATTTAGATATTGATGAGAAATTCTGAAATGTTGTGAACGCTTCTTTTTTTAAATTATTATCGTTATTACTTCTTCATGTTTGTGTCCTATATGTTGACTTAACATGAAGGTTCATAAGACATTTCTCAAAACATTCTCCCATCCACCCATATATCCACAGCTATATAAATGATTCAAACTATATGGATACCAAGCAGCACAGAGGGTTAAATAATTAATAGGTGGGGAAAAAAGAGTTATGTAGCCTATGTACTGACAGAGGACATCTGACATTTGCTTTGCGTAATGTGAGATCAGTTCTTGGACAATGTCTGTCGTTGGTGCAGTCCAGGAATGGGCTCTGAATTTTCTGGAACAAGTCATAGCATCAAGATAGTCTGAGTTAGGGGTGTGCCATATCATCTCGTTCACAATAATACCGGAATAATTCTTAATATCACATGAAAAATTTATATTGTGATAATCACAATATTTCAACGTTTTGACATGGTGACGTCATACTGTTACGCACGTCAACGACAAACATGGCTGAACTTTCCATTGTCTCATAATAATTCTGCTAGCCAGTCAGCACCAGAATTTACTGAAACAATGTATCTACAGTTTTTTAATGAATGGAAATTAAGCAAGGATACATTGGGTTAAACTTTCTAATTCAACAGATAGCACACTAAATGCAGCTAATGCATTTCTCATTAAAGGAACTGACGATGATCTTCAAAGTTTGTTCATTTTGAGTTGTCTTGGCATGAAATGGAGACTGAAAGATATAACTGAGGTCAGGGAGAGTTAATTCTTATATGTTTTGTGTTCTGTTTTGCCTGTGTGCTGTCAGTAAGAATGTCTTGTAAGCCCGCTGTAACACGCAGCATGGACTGGGCGTCTTCTGATGTGCATTTGAATTGTTCATTTATTCAAAGCATTCAAAGCTTTTCTCATCATCTGGAATTCTTGGCATTTTAAGAGACAACAAATGACTGCTTTAATTATTTACGTGTAAGGACTTTAAGTTGAAAAAAAAAAAAAAAAAGCTGTCAGTGAGTATGTCTGCCAAGAAAAATAGGATAAGCTCAGCTTAAATGCAAAAAACAGTAATGGCTAATTAAAATGTTTTCAGTCCCCAGTGCTTGGCGAGCAGCTGTAGACATCTGCTTGTAAAATAAGGATTTAAGATGCTGTTGTGTGCATGTATGTTTGAACGCTAATGCTAAAGAATGCATATAATATATAAACTCTATAGATAATCAGATTTAATTTACAAGAAACAACTTATTATAATAAGTTAGGTGATTTTGTAGAGGAACGCAAAGCCCAACAGCCACTGGACTCACACATATATACACTGATTGCATACTTCACACACGCTTGCATGCTTACCACATCCATATTCCCACACACACACACAACACAAACAAAAATTTCAATTCACTGTAGGCAAAAAAAAATAATAAAAAGGCTAATTTCACAGTTGAGTGAGGAAACAAAATGCTTAAATGTGCAGAAATTGTCACTTACACTGCATAAGAAGAATATTAGGAGAAGCCCTGCAGGATGCCTGTTAGTTGAGACAACACAACGATATGCATGCAAGTGTGTGTGTGTGTGTGTGTGTGTGTGTGTGTGTGTGTGTGTGTGTGTGTGCATGAGAGGATAGAGATGAATCGCTGTGCTGACTGCTGTGGTCAGTCAACATGGAAACTTTCAGAGAGCACTCTGGGTAATAATTATCTGGTATAATTGGGTTTTTGGAGAGATAAACCTTGTTGCTGACTGATGGGGAAAACAAAATGCTCGGTTTATTTACAGCCTGTGCTTGTCTGTGTACACATAAATATGCATTGTGCTCAAAGCATTTCTCTATCATTTTGTAAGCTGTTGGATCGGTGGGGGAATACAAAGGCTGAAGACACACACAAGTATACAAGGTCAAGGGAAGGAGAGCCTGGTGTTGAACTAATATTCAAGCCTGACACAAAGCAAAAAGGAAATAATGAGAGAAAATTTCAGAGAGAACATTGCTACTAATAAAAAAAATCATCCTTGACCTATGAAGAATGAACAAATGTGCAGCAGCTTAGTGCAATTCCAGGTAGACATCAAAGGTACATGTACACACACATACAGATATGAGCATGCAGTCGCACAAACACATATACATAGTTGGAAATGTTAATTAAAGACCAGCTCAGTCTTTATTGTGTACAAATATGAAGGAATAGTTTGTTGAGAATCTGCCTTTGCTACTATTGTTTTTTCTATTGTCAAATCATTGTCTTGAGCAGGGCTGAGCAATAAAACGATCTCACAATGGGATCACAATAACATGTATGTCGGTGACGATGATAAACTGTCCCATAGCAGAAGTTAACAGCTGTCAGTCAATGTGCAGTGATGGGAAAGCACAAATTGTACACGCCTATTTTTCAATGCAAAGTTTGTGCCGAGGTAGCTAAATCTTGCTAGCTCTCCAACATTACCAACTATACAGTTAATAATAAGATTATTTTAACAACATGAAGTACTGCAACAGCAAAATATTGTTTTGGCAAAATAGATTTTGTATTTATTGCCATAATGTGAACAATTGTGTGAAAAATGTGCTCCATAAAAATCACTTGGAGACATTACACAAATATTTAAGAGAAAGTAATACCTACACAAAGAGCAAACCATTCTTTGGAATACAAATTAAGTAACGATAACATCAACTCTTTCCTGGCACAGAAGTATGCTTAATAATAGAGTAGATTTTAAAGAATATACAATAGTCCTAGTAATTGTCAAGTACTCTAGGGCCTCTAAACTGCAACAAATAAAATATACTAGAGCACAAAACTAAATGTAAACTTCAACTGTAGCTGTACTACTACAGACAGTGCCACTGTAAGTTAATTGGTGAAAACATTTTCCTAGCAAATCTATTAGTGGCCAGGCAGTGAAAATAGTGCATGTAAACATAAACTAAAATTCTAGCAGCACTACTGCTACAGACCGTTTTTACAGTGTAGAAAAATATCAAAGTGTGTATGCTGTAAGTATGTAGGTGTGTACACAGTGTGTGTGTGTGTGTGTGTGTGTTTGCAAAGTTGTATGCTGTAATTCTTACGTGGCACTTTGTTTCTCTTCTGCTGTTCCTCCGTGCTCTCTCGCAGTAAAGAAGTAAATGTCCCTTTGTTCCAACGTGTCGCTTAAGGCAGTCTAGTCTCCACCAGGTCTCCACTCACTCCACACTTTCCCCTCTGAAAACTCGCCTTGACCTTTCGCTTCACTGCACATCTTGCAAACAACTCTAATATTAGTTGAAAAAGAAAAAAATGTCGCCGAGCTTCACAGGTGGCGTCCGCTCATTGTTCCCAGTTTGAATATACTCCGACAGCCACTCCACCTTCAACGGCGTGCGTTTTTTTTCTTGCAATTTTCAGAGGATAAAGTGCCAGAGCCGTCGCGTTTAGCCATAGCTGCACTGCTAATGGCTAACAACAAAACAAATGCGCCAACAGCGGCTTCTTGACACAATGCCATTGATTGGCTGCCAAGCTGCACAGCCGTTGCAGGATTGGCTGGGAAGCACCTGGTGGGCATCGTCACTGACTGACAGTACATTGTCACCTGTCACTCATTGCATAGATGAACGCCCACAATGGGGTGCGTTCACGTTCACTGTTAAAGTCAAACATTATTTGAGTGCGCAACTTTTTTGTCTTCTGCGCAAAGAGATGGGGGGCAGTGCGAAATTGCGCAGTAAAACACCTTAGAGGGAACAGTGGTCTCGATGGTTGCTACAAATCACCCATTTGTGGGGCCTCGAAAGTGGATTGAAAAACACAGATGGAAACACAGCAAAGGTCCATTACATTAGTCTGCAGCTTGGCAGCTTTCTCATCTAGGTGACGCACCATCCACCTTGCTCTCCACCGCCTGATAGACAAATTCAGCTCATGTGTTACGTCTTTTTAGGAGCATTGATATGATATAAATAAAAAGTACGCAGAAATGTAAAATGCCAATATTTTCTTCTGCCAAATGGGTTGATAATCATTTGCCAGAAAAGTTCAAAGCTAACCTTTCTTTGATGATATTATGTCTGCGGGGCTAACAGTACCTGCAGCGCCAAAGTAACTTTTGGAGTTATTTAGTTAGCTGTACACAATATCACTGTGAATCTGTCCCTCCATCGCATACCGTAGTCCTTGCTGTCTGCTTCTTGAAAATACTGCCTGATGCACAGACACTATTTAATAAACATTGCTACACACGGCTAAACAGAACTGGAATTGCTACGTCTCTTTTTGCCAAGCTTCTCTAACCTGGCAACAGTAACTACAAGAAGTGGGACTTGGGATCAGTCAGTTGCTTGAGGCAAACTTACACCAACCTCTATTGCCCTTCTATAGTTCTGGTACTGAATGGAAAAAAGCCCCGTTGTTGTTATTACTGCCTTGGCCTTGTTGCATCCCATTTTAGCAGTCCATAAATTATTTTGGGGAAAAAAGAATGGCGTGACTGTAAGAAACAGAGGTGAGCTCAAGGCTTATTGTTGGCGGGCCCCCACATGACTACACTCAATGAATGTTTTAAGCAACCAACGCCTCAGCGGAACAGTGAAGGGCTGAGAAACCAGGAGCTATTCAGTGTATTCAGATGCTTCTTGTAATGAGTACAAAAATATTGCATGTGCTGGTACTTATTCAACTTTTTTATAGAGATATTGATCCCAGAATTGGTTGTGTGGTAAAGATGAAAGATGCTTTTCCTTGCGGTCTGTATCTCTGCTGCTTACTCTCTTTCTGCGGCTATGAACAGATGGATCACATTATCAAACATATTCAGTACTTTGACAAAATAATCTCCAATATTCACTTCTGTTTGCCAATGGCTGCTGGAAAAGCTGAATAGACAGTCAGACATGAAACAGCTTCAGCATCTAAATTGAGGGCAATAAAACTGACAGAATAAAAGATTGATTTGCGAGTTTGTTATGCAGCAGTGTCAGTGGCACGCTTTGTGCTAATGGAGGAGTTACCTCAAGTAACCTGCAATCTATGACCGCTGTGGTAAAGCTAAGGCCTTTGCATTCCCCTCAAACTGTAAACCTCTCCATCTTTGTAAAATCCACATTCACAGCTTCACAGCCAGTTGAAAAATGTCACCGCCACTTTTCAACTTTTCACTGAGGCAGTTCAAGTGTCTGTCAGAAGTTATGCATCAGATACTCGAAGCTACTTGAAGCTAGTCAAATTATCAGAAAGCCGCTGTTTTCACCCATATGCAATATGACATCTCTGAATTTTTGAGGTTAGCCTCTCTCATGTCCACTTCAGACTACATGTTGCAATAGTTAGTGAATGAGTGTCTGAATTTCTCTCTCCAATTTAAAGAAGTTAAAGTCAGCTCTATGGTAGCCTAATGCAATATTTGCTTTTGAAGTGACATGATTTCGAGTGGGAATGTTATGATGGGTCTCCAGACTGTGCAAGCTCAATCTAAAGGAGGCTATAGTTCTACTTTGCATAAAAGAAGCCTATGGCATGTGCCTGCTTGCATGCATGCTTCTTCTTCTTGTGCATTGAAGTGGTGTGTGTGTGCAAAGATAAGCAACAAACTCCCATTTCTATATTCTCTCCACAGCTTGAAGGCACACTGTGCAGGACTTTTTTTCTAAAAACAATGTATAAACTCACACAAAAGAATCTCTCTCAATCATCACCTATGACCCACTAGAAGTGTGCGGTGGTGTCTGAATCTGCCGAGACTCTGCCCTATGCCTGTATTTTCCTCTTTTGCAGTGGTCAGGATGTTTCTACGTTTTAATTTTGGGCAATGGTGGCTAGCCCCAAGCCCAAAACTGTGTGCAGGTAAGACCTAGACTTTATGAAAAAGTAGTGATCAGGGAGTAGCAGCATGTATAAATAAATCTTGGACACAATGCTGACAGAAACACAAATAGGCGAACGGCGAGGTAACATAGCTCATACTAAAATGAGAATAAATTTTGAGGTGACATGATTTCTAGTGGGGATGTTATGATGGGAATCCAGACTGTGCAGACTCAATCTAAAGGAGGTTGTAGCCCTACTTTGCATAAGTGAAGCCTATGGCATGTGTCTGCTTGCATGTGTGCTTCTTCTCCTTGTGTATTGGAGTAGTGTGTGCATAGAGAAGCAACAAACTCCCATTTCCATATTCTCTCTACAGCCTAAAGGCATACTATGCAGGGTTTTCCTCAAATGCAGTGTACAAAAGAATCTCTTTCTCAATCATCACCTATGGCCCACGAGAAGTGTGTGGTGGTGTCTGAATCTGCCAAGACTCTGCCTTATGCCTGTATTTTCTTATTTTCATCTCATTTGCAGTGGTCAGGATGTTTTTACGTTTTAATTTTGGGCAATGGTGGCCCAAAACTGTGTGCAGGCAAGACCAAGACTGCATGAAAAGGTAGTGATCAGGTAGTAGCAGCATGTATGCAAGAGGAAGCTATGGAAATCTTGGACACAAGGGAGTCTGGAGTTTGCTTTCACTTTAGCTGGTAAGCATTGAAAGAGAAGAGAGGATTAAGAGCAGCACAATGAGCTTGTCTGCTTCCTGTTAGATGGTTAGGTGAGAAGCGTACGTACAAGCAGTGTAAGGATGAGGGGGCAAGTTTTAAAGCTGCATTTACAAACAGAAACCAATAACTCCTGCAACTACCTGCAAATCCTCATTTATCCAACCCACATCACTGTCCTCCAATATTCCCCTTCATTGTTCTTGTATTGTGTGTGTTTGTGTGTGCTCATATGTGTTTGCGCATGTATTTTTTCCTCACCTTAAAGACCAGTTCACCCATCAGTCCGTTCCATTGACCGTCAGGCTGCAAGCTGCCGTATTTGTGGTCTGGGGCGACGTAGATCTCGTACTTAAAGCCCAGGTAGTTGGACAGAGCATCGAGGACGTCAATAGAAAAGCCCTGGTACTTCTTTGGTTTTCCCAGAACGTTCTCCGACACCATTACAAATGGCTCCTCCTGGAAGGCAAAGATCAATCAGCGTGTCAGTAAGTCAGTCAATCATCCAATCGATACAGCCTTCATTCAAGCATTAAATCACCCAATTACTCAAGTGGCCATTATACCACCACAAGTGTTCATCTTAAAAGACGGGAGAATATCTGCAAGAGCCCGCATTACACATACAGTACAAGTGGGTCACGTTAAGCACATTCTTATTTGCATTACTAAGTTTAAAACAATCAGTTAAAAGCCTGGAAGTAAAAGTAGATGTAGATTAGTGTTGTCAAACATGCCACTTAAAGGTAAGCTTAAAAAAACAGCTTGTATAAAATTTCCTACCACCAACAAAATCAAAGTCTTTTGTGTTTTAAGACAAAAATCTAAATGTTCCCTTTCACCAACACATTGTTACCCTTGAAAGTCACATTACCACCCCCGACATTCGTTATGCATTAAAATCCTGGGTGTAACAAATGGGTTAAGTTACACCTCTTTTTTTAAGTTATTTTCATTGACAATAAAGATGCACAGAGCATCAACAAACAAACATAGAACCCACACAACAAAAAGACAACCCCACCCACCAACTCATGAACAGAGAAAGCCAGACCAGCAAAAGGAAATTCAATAGGAAATAACGAAAATAAATAAATAAATGAAAAAGAAGAAGAAAAAATAAAATAAATTAATTAAAAAAAAAAGATTAAAAAAACAAAAACAAAATAAATTTAAAGAAAAAAAGGGAAAAAGAAATTATGCCAAATTAATTAAGTTGTCAGACATAAGTAGGGGAGTATAGCATGTTTCAATACAATTTTTCAGCTTCCATATTTGCTACAAAAGTTTAAAAAAATGGTTGCCAGGTGGCAAAGAAGTGTGCAGTTGATTCTTTAGTAAAAAAACAAAACAAAAAAAATGATGAGCCTTCTGGCCAGAGACACTGTCCATTTGGGCTCTACTTACGTTAACATCGAGAGGATTTACTCCAAATACTGCCATGGACATAGATGGGGCAACCAGCTGTCTACGCATTGCTGAAAAAGTTTTTAATACTAAATCCCAGAAATTAAATAGTTTCGGACCAGAACGTGTGACATTACTTGCACGGCTAAAGACTGTTTACACCTGTCGCACGTGACATCAACATCACTGCTAATCTTAGCCTACCGAGTTCTGGACCAGTGGAGTCTGAGTATAATCTTAAATTGCACAACAAGATGTGCTTTAGTCACCCTCTGATATGTAAACAGCCAAAGCCGAGTGTGATGGCCAAGGCCACACAAAGTAAAAGCCAGAAGTGGTGATATTGTTCACACACTCACCTCACTTCTTTAATAAGTACACTGGTAAATTCTATTTGAAGGTAGCCACACCCCAAACAATTCATGTACGAATTTAAGTCCACAGTCATTGAGCCATACGTAGGGTTAGCTTGAGTAATTTTCTGTCATATTAATCATTTTTGGCCTTCTTTGTTTGAGTTACTGTGCTGGTGGAAGGTCTCTTCCTGCAGAAGCAAAAGGCGTGGCCAAGGGCAGGGAGCTGCTAAATCCTGTGGCCAGCTCACCAGGCAAAACCATCTACTGCCATGTCAGAGGGGGGATCTGGGTTTTGGTTTTCTTGTTAAATGTCCATTTTGATTTCCCCAATTTGGGTTAGATGGTTCAGCCAAGCCACTATACATGTTCCCTCATGTTTCATTTTATTAGCTCAGTTTGTTCAGTTAACACTTGGTTTTGTTGCTGTTATTTTGAGTATAGTTCTGTTTTGTTGACCTCGTTTATAGGCCTAGCTTTTAAATTCCTGGTCTGTACTGTTTTTGCATCTTTTGGTTAAATAAAAACTCAACTTTTTCCACAAACTCCTGTTTTTACTGTTGCCTCACAGCTTAGTACCTCACACACCAAGTAAAATATGTACCACAGGGGTGACCTCTAGCTCACCAGGCAGAGTGTGTGCCCCATGTAGGATGAGTCCTTTGCTGCCGCCTGGGTTCGATATCGACCCGTGGCTCTCTGCTGCATGTTATCCCCTCTCTATCCCTTCATTCCTGTCTATCTATGGCTGTCCTATCATTACAGACAAAACCCCCCAAAATAGTCTCGATTTTTCTTAGTTAAAAAGTGGATTGCCTACCCCTCTATTGTGACATGCATGAGTGTCCTTGATCCTTGAGTGCAATATAAGATATAACAACACGGAGACTATTTAAAGCATTCATTTAAAGTGCCTTAACTGAGCAGTTATTTCTGCTTCCATTGGTAGCACATTTCAAAGATATTTCCTTTTAACCAGTATGGTGAAGTAGTGAAAGATAAAAACAGTGCTCTGACCAGAAATAATTCCACCTCCTGTTGTTGTGAAGGCAAACTGGCTGCTGACAAATGTCCTGAAACAGATGCAAAGGCATGCTGTACTTAATATCTGTCCACATGTTTAAATTCTTAGCTACGTGCTGTCTTTTTGGGGGATTAAAGGAGAAAAGTAAGATGTACCCCCTCAATTGTGTTTTGGCTAGGCTCCTGAAGTTCCCTACTCAGCTTTCTTTTTATTCGCAGAGGGAACACTGCTTAATAATTTATTTAAATATAACCTATTTAACATTTTCAAGTGAATTAAAATGTTGAAAATCAATAATCGCACCATGCAATTCAGCAGAATTGTTTTTTATTGGTTCATTTTGAAATGCGCTCGGGACGGCTGAACCTCTTGTTTATCAATATCACCATGGCATCTAAAGGGCAGCTTCCTGTTGAGGTTAAATGACATCAAACAACGCTGACATTTTAGGCAATTAAGTGAACACAGAGCAGGAAGTAGCATGGTATTTTTCAACAAGGAGAGCAGGAAGCTGGTAAGAAACTAAATTGATGTTTACTTTTATTTACTGTTCTTGGATTGAGTGTTTCATTGAGGAGTTTTCTCTTCAGCTCCTGTCTGTCTCGCCCTCCTCTTTCTCCCTCACCCCTCTTTTTCTCTCTTCTTTAATAAATCCCTATTGATGAGTGAAATGTTTTAGGCCAATATGTCTCGCAGATTTATGAGGGCCTGCATGTTATTGACTGGATACTGGCTGCACATTAAGCACACACACACACACACACACACACACACACACACACACACACACGCACACACACACACACACACACACACACACAGAAACACACACACACGCCGGCTATGCTACGCATTAACTTGGCGGTTTCTAATCCTCGCTAGCTGCTGCTGTTCAATAAGCTATTAGGCAGTGAGTGGACATGAATGCCAAGTCCCTCTCTCACCACAAGCATCCATCCATCAAGGCAGGAACCCCCAGTGCACACACACACACACCCGTACATACTGAATAACCCCCCAAGTACCACTGATTGCTTCCCTATGTGGGTACTTTAAACCTTTATAAACAAACATAAACACGGTGAGGAAAAACACGGCTGATGTTGTACAAGGGAACTGTTACATGTCATTCTGTGCCGTTATTGCCATTGTTGTGTGTGTGTGTGTGTCTGCTCTACGTCTGTGTGTTCTAGGTGAAGCTCACTAATGACTGACTGAGGGCATCCGTGTGAAGATGAGGGCCAGGTCTATATAAGTGGCTTCTTACTCTGCCCACATTCTCTCTCACTCCCTGACACAAGACACAACTTTCCCTTTGTTCTCCTATGCCTCCCATACACTTGAAGACTTTGAAGAGACTTTTAAAAGACTAAAGCCTGACACCGTCTCACATCTAAAGACAATGTGAGGTTTTAGTCACAGACTATAAGATTTTGCAAAGACTGGGGATCTTGTAGAGTCACTATTTGCAAGACTACAGCTAGATCCCTGTTGTGATTATTCCCCATCCTGATTCTGGTGGAAAATATGACACCAAACACCCTTTTTTAGAAATATGACACATTAAGAAAAGCGTTATATGTAGACAATATTCTTGTCAATGTGGCTGAGGAGAGCACTTATTGGTTACTGACAATGTTCATATCATTTCATTTCAGTATTTGCATGAGTCAAGACTAAAAACTCAGGATAATACTTTACCATATATTGTCTAATAAAGATGGACGATATGTCAGCTCCCCTATAGTGAAGCCAAAATATCTTGATCGCCCCCTGGTGGATGGCTGCAGTACAGGTCATAAAGCCCATCCCTGCTATGATAATGGATGGGACTGAGCCAAAATAAAAACTAAAAATACACAGATTTTTTTTTTCTTATCACACTAATATTTGTTCAAATGTTTGTTGTTTTTCTGATAAGGTTTTAATTTGTTATTTGATGCTATAGAAAGATGATTTGACATCAGGATTGACAGCTATGTGTGCCAATCGGTGTGCTCACGATTTTTTGTGCTGCTTGCGATCAGTTGGATGGGTGTACATGCAGGAACACGACATAACAGAGATCATTACTATGCAAACTCTGGCTCCAAATGACGTCACCTGTGCAAGATACCAGCGGCCGTACCAGGAATATTTTGGCTTTAGTTTTGAACAGTGGGAGTATTTTGTAGAAATATAAACTCTTATTGTGTGAATATATGGTGTACATGACCAGGAATACACTTATTATAGTGCTAATGCAGCTAAATGATCTGGCATGATTTGGGCCAAATTTGGTTATGTGAGGAGAGGCATTTTTGTTGCATATACCTGTTTTGTCTCCCCTTATGTTGAAACTTTCGAGCCGCTCGTAACAACAACAAAATGGACCATTTGCCCAAGTCTCAGTACTTCCGAATACACTTCTGGGGTGAATGTTCACATTGGGAGCTCATTTCTAAGAGAAATCATGCCTTAGCTTTGATGACATTTTTAGAATTAGCTTGGTACAAGTGAACACAGCGGGGGATTTAGATATTAAGGCTTCATTATCAACTGTTTTGCCAACACATGAGGGTGTAAGGACATCATTCACTCAGTACTTTTCCAGCTTAAAGTTGTATGAGTGTATTCACTTCGTCTTTATTGCACATTAATATTTGAAGGATAGGACAACAGGAGTCTAACGAGAAAGGCAACTGTCAATCAGTCCAGGGCCGTGTCATATGTTTCATACCTTCGGGGGAAAAAAGAACAATTCAGTAGCAAAGACTAAAGAAAAAAATGTGGGTTAACAAAGACAATATGTATTCAGTTTGTTTTCACTTGATGATTGATTGATGGAAAACTATATGTAGAAAACTAAACTGTTCCTAAAAAAAACCCTGCAAAGATTCTCATTTCAAAACCCTTTCAACTTATTCCTCCTCTATTTCTGTTTTCTCTGTTTTCCCAATAACTGCTCTGCTCCTTGTGCATTGATTGCTTTCCAAATAAACAGGCTCTCTGGTATACAGTGAAAACACCCCCTGGCACAAAAGCACACACATCCATACTGTACACACGCATGTAGATGCATACACACACGCCAACCCACAAGCGTTTGCTAGCCAATAATGGAACACACAACCAATAGCAGCAGGAAATCAATACAAGGCTGTGCATGCGCAGCTCTGCGTAGGTGTGTGTATGTGGGGGTGCGAGTGTTTGAAAGTACTGAAAGCATGTTTGGTATTTTATCCTATTATGGTGCACTGTAGGTACAGAATGCATAAAAGCAGCTCATGTCTCTCTAGTGTCTCGGAGCCAACCCACGATTTCAGCTTAGCTCACTGTTCTCTGGCAAGGGCACGGGTTGTTTGACACAGATGTCATTTCGAGTTGGCTGTACGGTACATGACAGTTCTCTCCTTCACTTAGACATCAACATGAATGTACACCTGACTAGATGGACACATCACCCGCTGTACTGCCAGTGGGCTTTCCTTCTCTCGCTCAGCTTGTAAAACATGGTGGCTATCGGGGAAACATCGTCAGATCTCTCTGAAACGATCCAGTCAGATTGTTTTTTAAAGTAAATCTGAAGTAAATACAATACAGGGTTGTTTCAGTTTGGTTATGTGAGAGGCAACGAGTGATGTAATTGTCTAAACTCTTCCCATAGCTCACTGGTTGGTCTGGCTTTGAGCTGCTAGGCTCAATCGATACTCAGTCAATGGTTCCCAGACTGAAATCTTGTCACGAAAAATTATCATCTGAGATGTAGTCTGGCTTTGTGACGCCAATCTGTCTCCCCTCCGTCTCTTTTCTCCCTCTCTCTCTCTGTTGATATTTTGCAGTCCCTTCCTTTCCCCTGCCACTCACCAGCTGTGATATACACCATTTGGCATCTTTCCACACCCCAGCATCCCCAGCTTTCCCTAAACATATGTCTAGGACACCTCTTCTCTCTCCATCCATCCATCCGTCCACTGAGGCTACAACACTCCCCACTTGTCATCCTTGCAATATCACCTCACATCCCTCTATATCCAGCAGTCCTTCTCTTCCATCTCCTCTTTGTCTTTCCAATATCGCTCCCATCTCTCATTCTCCCCATCCCTCCTCCTACTCCCTTTCCTCTATTCTAATTCCTCTGGTGCAACTTCATCCCCTGTCTCCTCTTGACTAGAAACACCACATGTGGTCTCAGCGCTGATCAGGTGCTTTCGGAGACATGATGGGGACAAGGAACAGCAATTTTCCACACAGACTAAGTAATGGCATTTGAAGAGTCCTCCCAGGGAATGCTGGGCATGACAGTGTCGTGGTGATTTGTAGCAGTGAGCATATTGAAAACACTCTGTGGATTTGTCACAGAAATTGGTGTAAAATGTATTTTGGAAAGCCCTGCCAGTCTCTGCAGAAGATTAGATTTCTATTGTTACAAAAATGAATTTTCCTTCACCCTGTGTTTGATAAAGATGGAGGATATGTATCAAAAAACAAACAGACAAGCGGCGCAGTACTCTGTCACTGTGATTCATATGGAAAGTGCAACACAGATTTTTCTCTTCATCCTTCCAACAGTTCAACAGGTCTAACAATTCTATCAACAGTGAAGGTAAATTCTCTGCTGTGAACATTTCAGGGCATCCCTTTAGACATCAGCCACGAACAGCAATGTCTCTGCTAGCTCTAGGCTGATTTATGAAAAGTAAAATGTCATAGACTTGGTCTAACAACTTCAACATGTTGTGATTTTGTGTCTAGTATACGCCAACTGTTTTGTCATGAACCTTGTGAGTTATAATAAAGCTGAATTTTGTGATGATGTCTCTGTTAAACAGTGTTGATGTTCCTGGCTTTGTATGAGTAGAGGAAAAGTCTGCTAGCTGCTAGGCTAATTTGTGCAAAGGAAAATGTGAAAATAATGAAGCTCAGCGTGAGTTAAATCAGGAAGGCTTTCTTTGTGCTCATCCATTCACAATTCTTTCCATCCCACTCCCACTGCTTCCTCTAATCAGCTGACTGTGGGTGTCCACTCTAATAGTTATCCAATCAAACTTTGCCACAATCTCTATCAGCCAATCAGGATGCTACTGCATAATTTATATGTGCTCTCTCCTCTGCTCCCGTCACCCGTCATTTTAGGCAGAATTGTCACAACCTTCTCCACTGTTCACCTCCAGCCATCGTATCCAGAGGGGAACTGCCCATTGGTCCGACATCCCATTGTTCTGACCATATTAAGTCCCGTTGTTCCGAAATCATCATGATGCCTTGTGGTTAAGGTCTGGTTAGGTTTAGGCACAAAAACCACTTGGTTAGGGTCAGGAAAAGATCATGGTGTGGGTTAAAATGAAAAAGCAACTGACAAACACATAAACCGTGAGCCTGCTTCGCCTCAAGCCTTTCCCAGCTGACCCAGAGCCGGTCGCGGTGCACCATCAAGGCAGAAATATGCCCGCCGGGAGCCATTCAGCACCGCGGAGAGCTCCCCACACAACCCGGACCCCGGAGTTAATAACAGGAGGTTATGGTGTTTCATTTTCTCCTCTCTATGACACTTGTATCTCGACCAGTAGCCTACTTTTGTTGCGTTTGCTGATCCTCTATGGTACACAAATACAGTATAGCCTAGTATAATCACATATCGGAACAAGGGGACGTCGGACTAATGGGCTGTCGGACCAATGACATGGACCCATCCAGAGTCCAGGACGAGCTCAACAAAGGCCCATTCCTCTGCTCATTCAGATCGTCAACACTTCTCCATCTTCCTCTCATCACATCTTCACCACCTCTATCACCACCAATGTTCTGTCTTTGAACCTTGCAAACTATGATGGAGAAGATTTTTGTACTTGTGTCTAATAATGTCACTATTTTAGCCATGTTTAATGTTTTAGGTGTATTTTGAATCAATCAAACTTAACAGCATTTCACAGAAACTTAACACAGTGCCACAGAAACCCAACTGTCAACTAGTGTTTTGAAAGTGTCATTATAGAGCGACACAGACACACCACCACACGCTTGCCTGGGCTACAGCGAAGGCTTTGCATAGAGCCTACGCACAGCTATAAATCAGCCCTTACTGTGTGCCTTATCCTCTTCCAAAGTTAAACTTGAGGTTCATTTGGGGAAAACACTGAGCGCTCTTTCATTATCTCCAAAAATGTGAACTCAAGTTAAAAAGGGACATCTTCTGCCTTTGGCTGCATATTTGGACTGCAGTATATATTCACATCTTGCTACTCATAAATGTGGAGTAGGACCAAAGAAATGTGGGTGCACCCTCAAAAAATTAAGGAGCGGGGAGTATTATGAAAAAATCAGCAAAAGATGAAAACTCAGCTGCTGAGGTGAATCAAACTAAATTGCAAGTCAGTGAGTGGTAATTTAAGGGCCGCCTGATTTCGCACCTTCAGAGTGTTACATCTAAAGAAATCAACTTCCTGTCTAGAAGACATCATTGAAATGTAAGCGTTTAAAAGCATCTAATTAAATTCCCAGCTGTAAAAATATCAATTGTGATCAGAATGTATACTCTACTAACCCCTGTAGAGGACCGTGAACACATAATTGTAGTGATGTAGTCATTCCTTGGTAACATCCATTTAATAATCAATATCACCTCAGCCAATCAATAGCATTGATGTTGAGTCACTGGCCCTAATAGCGGTATGATCTCATCACTAATTAACAAATCAATAACTATTCAACAGTCTGGAAGAGAGAATTGAACGAACACATGCTTTTACGGGTTAATGTGTTCAAGTGCACGTGTGAATGTTCACACACGCACACATGCGCTTGTTTGTTTCAGCATGTCACAGGGCATGAGGGTATGATACCATCGCACCTTACAGACAGAAAAAAAGGCAGAGAGCATAAAAAACCAAGGGCATCACAGAACAATCTGCTCCAAAGGTCCCTTTGGAAACCTCCACATCATGAACACACACTTACACACACAAACACACACGCACAATCAGGATTTGCCCTCCAACTATTCTCACGTAAAGAGAAACAGTACATCCGGGCAGCACCCTGGACATCTCACTCTATTTCTATCTATTTCTGTCTTTAGGCCCTCATGAGGCATCAGTCATCTCGGGTAACACACACATTTACACAACCGGAGATACAGAACATGAAGGGTAAAAAGAATAACAGATGTGTACATACACCTATAGGTGCCACCCTACACCATTGATGGGAAAAAGGGCGACATTCAAAAACACAATCCCTGCTCTTTTCCCCTTTAATAATGATGGAAATCAAAGACTAGAAAAAAAAATTGAGAAAGAAAAAAAGATAGCCACAAAGATGTCTGGCATTATCTCTTTCTTCTCTGCTTCTCACTTCAAAGACGGGATATGAAGAATTTACAGCAGTGAATCTTTAAAGCACTCATGGGATGTACTCAAATCGATGCTGCAGGCGAGACAGAAAGAGCTAGAGTCTCACTATCATCAGGACTCCAACGGTCTCTATCATCTAGCCGTCAAATGTCAAGATGGAAGCTAATGAAATGATGACAGCTTGGTCCATTAGCGAGTTCACCTTGTTACTTTTTCTTTGTGTTCCGCCTTTGTCTCATGAATGTTTGTCTGCCATTTTCCTTTCCCTCGCACAAGCTCTCAGCCTGTCCCTCTCTACATCTCCACAGAGACCGAGCTGAATGATGGGCAGAAAACTAGACAAAAGGACGGATTTACAATAGAGCAAAAGGCTGAAGTCTGACATGCCAGCAGTCGTCGCAACAGTCCGTCTTTGATTCTTCAAAGCGAACAGCAGCATGATTTTCAAACAGGGAACACTGAAACTGGTCTTTTTTTTTTCAGAAATCACAGTGATAAAAAAAACAAAAACCCATGCATACAGAAATAAAAACACAGGTCAGCTATACTCACCAGAACAGTGACGACTCTTAGCACCACTCCTCTCATATTATTTTCCAATTTCCTGTCTGTCAGCGTGCCGTTCAAGCCATGAACTGGGTCCCACGTTGCCAGCTGCAATGTGCACAAACACACACACACACACACAGACAGAAGTGTTAGATTCACAGACATCAGAGACACTGGATTGAATTTACTGAGCGATAAACTGTAGAGACGAAAAGAGGCAAATGCACTTTGAGCACTGAAAAGATTTAAAAACAACAAACAAACATCGCTGTGATCCAGACGGAATACTTATTTAATTTAGTCAGAACAGAAATGAGGTGTTACAACACAGTCACAAAGGACAGTAACCCGATAATTGCAATGCCTTAGTCTTTCTTCAACTGTTCAACTTTTGAACACACTCTACGTGTATGTCAAATTAGTTTCCTATACGCACCACAGTTTGACCCTGGTGCACTGGGCATTGCTCCTGTGGAAATGATGGTGAGTTTATTTTATCCAAAGGCGCTTTATGAATCTGACCCAGACTTCTATGTCTATCAAATTGCATCATAAACTTACAACCTTTTCCCTCGGACCACATTATTTAAGTCCCAAACCATATTTTCTTCATCTGTACGCCGCCTCCTGCTTTCAATAAAATATTGTTTTAAGCTTCAAAGATCAAACTAGCCTGCTTTCCCCGTAGAGAGAGAGGTAGCAGAGGAAAAAAAAAGGAAAAAGAAATGATTTAGCTGTCTGCTATCCAAAGACAAACACGCACACACAACCACACACACACGCACTGTGATACACACAAAATTGACAAAAAACATGGCTTGATTTGTGCTTAGAAGAAAATGCAAACACACCAGAGAAGCAGAGGGCATGCTGCAGAGGGAAATACGGGATAATCCATTTCTCTAAAGCCTGAAGACACTGTTGAATGTGCATTTCTCTGCCAATTCTGATCAATTCCCTTTTGGGACCAATACTAACAGTGAAGCTTAGCTAAACTGGTTTCTTTTTTACGCCGTTAACATTTCATATCCTGTTTGAGTTATTGTTGACAGAATAGAAGGCAGCAGTTTAACTCACTCCTCCGGTAGAATGACTTTCCTTCGTGCAGTCAGGAGCAGGTTTCTGCATTAGATGCAACTACTGTACGATTGCGACAAACGATGGCAGCACTGAAGTTGACAAACAACCAACAACCAATTAACTTTAACAGCTTTTCACTTGTTTATACATTCATACTGTAGAGAAGTGCCCTAAACACACATTAAAGACCCCAACAGGTGTTTTTACTGACTTTGCCTAATTACATCTCTACTTAGGTCTGTGTGAATGTGCTTGATTGACATCGCGTTTATTTTCCCGTTGTCAGTGTTGTACATGAACGTGCTAAAAGAGTGCTTTTATTGAGCATCCTCAATTTCAGGTGAATGGTGAAGTGACGGCAACAGCTAGCGATGCTTGGTTCATGGCACCTGAGGATTTATGGCACCCAGCATGCCGACAAAACAGCAGACAATGCAGCTATCAGTACTGCTGAAGGAAGTTTATATTGATATTTTTAAAAAAAAAAATACTTTTGTGAACAAATTAGTAAGTTAGAGATTCCACTGGAAAAAAAATCTCACATTTATATGCATATGTGAGTCCCAAAAACAAGTCCAAATGTCTTAAGGGCTATATCTTAGGCAACTGGACTTGCTTGAGTTGCTTGAAGATGTTTCGGCCCGCAGCAGGCCCGGTCGCTAATTTTGGCTGAAAGATGAAAAGGTACATTAGTGATGGCTTTTTTGTTTGTGTTGATATGATTGTATTATTTAACAGTATATTTATCAGACTGAAAGAACCAAGAGAGCTTGTAGAAGGTGGCGAGCCCACCGCTAACATACAGGGGGGAATGTTTGTTGAGGATGGCTCCTGTGCCTCGGCGAGCCATGATTATAGGCCTTCTCAAAAAGTCCTGGACACAGAAACGATGAAAAGAAGTTAAATGGTCTGACTCCACAATGCAGCACTGCACAGTTTCCAGTCTTTTCATGTTTTCAACAAGTACTTTCTAATGTATATGATGTGTTAAGAAAGAAATCACTGATTTTGTTTTACTTGGACGTGTGGAGTCTTTACAAAGGTCAGAGTATATTTTCTTTTAAAGCTCCTGCACAGCCATTATCCACCCACGCAAGTGTTTTTTTTTTACATACTCCACCAGATTATACCTCTTCTCAGGACTGAGTAGGCATGTGCAAAGAGTTTGATTGACATGTCTGCACCTCCTCTTCGCTTTATTGCATTTGTTGGGGCGGGAGATATCACACCTTTGTCATTCTTTTTGGTGCATCCAGTCCAGTGACCTTATATAATTTCCCACATGGCTACGCCCACCTTCAGTGTGAGCAGAGGTCTAATCAGCCACAATCTGTGACACACCTTAGAGGGTGTTAAGGGAATTTAACTCTTCAGTGCATCATTACAGCATTGCTGCGATTTCAAATCATGAAACCCACTGATTTACTGCTTGTCTGTCTGCATTTATGTAACTCACACAGATAGAGCCAGGTATAGATTATATTACATGTTATCCTTGTATCAGCCTGGGGGGGGAGATGTGGAGCTAGAATCTGAGCCTGAACCCTCTCCCACACGTTCAAAATCTGTACCCCCTACTTTTGTTTTGTTCTCTATTTTATAACATGCAGAAAATAGAGGCATTTGTAATCTTTTGTTTCTCTGAAGATGAGTCAACTAACCTTTATTTTTTAACACGGAAAAAAAAACAACTACTGTTGTACTCTTCTCAGTACAATCCCACCGTCAATACGGCCTGTGATCATAGTGAGTGAATGTGTGTGTGCACTCTACTCCCGACTCACATATGCTGTCTGTAACCCTGCCCGGTTTTCTGAGTGTACTATGTCCTGTTTGTGTGTGTGTGTGTGTGTTTGTGGGAAACGCAAAAGATAGAAAGGACACACAAAGCAGAGCCACACATGAGAAGGCACGAGATTAACAACGCTATGGAAGAGAGGAGGAGAGACAAGGAGAGATGGGGAGCACATATCAGACAAACAAGATACTGATACGTGGTGAGCAGCGATGATGAGAGACATTGTAAAAGGTGAATTTACAGCACAGCAGCTGTTCTAAGTGCTTGTAAAAACGTGAGCGCGTATAATCAATAAAACATTAGCAGTGCAGCCAAACGGCAACAAGAGAGGCTGATATAGCACAGGGGGGGGCTTCCACTTTACATTCATACCTAAACACACCTGCGGGGAACAACTCCAGCTATGTATGCACACATACCACACAAACACCTGTGCACGGATACTAAGCTAAGACAAAGTAAAACACACACACACACATAGAAAAAAAACTGCATATAGCTTAAGAAAAATGTTGTAGATTGGCTTAGAATTTAAAAACAAAAAACAAAAAAAAAAACATACAGGAAAATACATTACATTCTTTAACGCCTGTTTTTACCAGCATCAATCATCCACTCATCAACCTGATTACGTTACATAACTGGCAGGTGTGGGTGTCAACACTGGCATGGTGTCAGTTTTCACAACTTGACTGTGACATAAGCTCATGGGAAAACACAAGATGACATGATTGTTAGCACAGAGGTCCACGTACATGCATAAACATTATAAGCACGCAGGCACTAAAAAAACAAGCCACACATGAAGAGACACACGACACATACAATATGCCTGTGTTGTCTCCTGTATGTCCTTCAGCAACATGTGAATGACAAACGTGATGTGAACACTAAAGTTGGTACGTAAAAGAATGAAGATTGCTAAAGGCAGTTACATGGAAAGTACTGTTTTCAGTATTGTTGACAAAAATATTAATTCTTCATTACATATCGATTGTAAGCATTTGAGACGGTTTGAATAGCCCTTTTCCTTAGTATCGATAAACCTGCACTTTCTCACTAGCACTTATTGGAGGCGGCTGTGACTCAGAGGCAGAGTGGGTCCTCCTCCACCTATCGAAAGATCAGCAGTTCAATCTCCGGCTCCTCCAGTCTGCATGTTGAAGTATCCTTCAGCAAGTTACTCAACCCCAAATTTCTCCCAATCACACTTTCAATCAGTGTGTGAGTGTGTTAAAAACTGAGTAGCAGGTGACACCTTGTATGGTAGCTTTAGCCACCCATGTGTGAATTGGTGAATGTGACTCATAGTACAAAACACATTTGAGTGGTCAGATGACTAGAAAGGCGCTATACAAGTGCAGGTCCAATTACCATTTATTTTTAATGTTCAGTACAGTCATTCTGCTGCTCTCTGTTACTAACCAAGAGAAGAAAAGCCATTGTTGTCATGTTGTAGCCTTGTTATATTTATCTCCCAATTGCAGGGCCTTGATTTTGAATGCCAATTTCCCCTCCATTCATTCATTTTTCATAGCCGCTTACTCTGTATCCTGGGTCGCGCGGGGGCCGGAGCCTATCACCGCTGACATTGGGCGAGAGACAGGGTACACCTTGGACAGGTCTCTAGACTATCACAGGGCTGACACATAGAGACAGACAACCGTTCACACTCACATTCACATCTATGGGCAATTTAGAGTCACCAATTAACCTGCATGTCTTTGCACTGTGGGAGGAAGCTGGAGTGCCCAGAGAAAACTCATGCTGACATACGGAGAACATGCAAAATTTGCACAGAAGGGCTCCCCCACCCTGGGGTTCGAACCATTTACCCTTGATCCGAAACCGGGAACCCTGTTGCTGCGAGGTGACAATGCTAACCACTGCACAGCCGTGCCGCTGTTATCATTGATGTTCCCCGTTGTATTAAAAAGGCATTGTTTCCAAAGCCAAAGTGGACATTCCAGTGTCATGACAACACTGGTCCACACAAAATAAGTTAAACAAACCACATTTTAAAAAAGTGTGGTACTGGAGGTGTCTGTCACAGGTCAGTTCACTTTTCAGTTGTGAGACCAGACGTCTTGAGTGGGACCAGAGGAAGTGTTTTTAATAAAGCATGGCATATGCAAACCGAGAATGTGTTGCAGAGTGTGTGCTCCCCTTATCAGCCTATTCAGCTGTTTGCTTGTTGAAATCATGACCCTTGTCTTTTGACAGTGTGGCTTATTTGTGGCAAAGCACTGTGGAAAAAGTTATGAACAGTGAAACGTACAGTAAGTGGGTGAACCTCAGCGAACACACCTGCCAAAGCACAATGTATTCCAGGCTTGTACTAAGCTGTTCAGCTGCATGGCACTGAGCCCTAGCCCTTATATTTAAAGTCAGTGCGAATATACACGAACAAGATTTACAGATAATGACAGCTACAAAATCAAAAGAGGGTGGCTCTGTATTATTTATCAGTATTTCCTGTACTGCCTCTGGAAGACAAGAATTGCCTTCTGCTGTCATTTTAGCCTTAAGCAAGACAATTAATATTGATTCCTCTGGGCTGCGTTAATAAAACAAGAGTTGCTATAAAAGACTACTTTGAAAACTATGTTGGTCTCTAATGCCTGTTGCTCCAGCTATCAGTCAATAAAAACAACATCGGTTTCTGCTTTTGTTGAAGTGCTAAGTCTCTTAGCCACAATGTTCAAAGTTAAGACTGCACTGTGCGACTGTGTAAAGAGAATATAAAGAATATTAAAGAAGATTCAGCAATGAACATTGTGCAATAGAGTGTAATGAGAGTAGTCTGTGCTGCATTCCCCACAGCGTTTAAACATAAGTCAATATGATGAGGAGAAACGCATCAATCAACGTTGTCAAGCACTACAGTAATCATAGAGGCCATCAATCAGGGGCAGGCTGGCTTTGTTTGCAACTGTATAGCAAACACTCTGTCATTCACAAACACACGCAAATACACACACATTATACATTAAAGGCAAATCTAATTTTACTCTCCCGCTGTCACTATGGATTGACCATGACGCATTGTGGAAGTTGAAGGGTATGATTAAAAGATGACTAAATGAGTCATTGCCAACCAATGAGATTTGTGTTTTTTAAAGGCTGAGTTACTGGAGGTGAGGAGGATGAGTGTCAATCCTAATTGCCCTCTAATCTCTGCTGTATTGTACTGAAGAGAATCTTCTTGGTTCAAATGTATTCAACTGGGCATCTACAGTATTTATAAAGCCACACAGATCGCTCTGAAGGCCAGTCTGGGTACAGTCGCCTTTATTTTCACTGTCAGTTCTACAAGTATCTGCTTGTGTATGCAGAATCTTTAGGCAACAGTACAAGATTTTGGGATCAGATTCATTCTGGTTTCTGGTTCGCTGACCTACAGTAGATGTCTAGAAGGTTATTTTTGGTTACAAAGGAACCATACTGAAAGTGTTTGGTGGAAATGGAGCTTGTTTATTTAGTATTGACCAATCACATCTAAGCGGCAGGTAAACACTCCATGTGAAGAGGTGCATTGGCAAAAATAAAATTGTAGAACCCAATGCCTATCATCTGACAACGATTTAGTTTTCTTTTAGTTGTTAAATGATGATGATGATGATGAGTTAAATGGTTAAATTTATCTGCATTCATATGCAGATAAAAAAACACTGGATCTACCAAAAATATTGGCTGATGGGTTCTGTAAATTATCTCTAATAAGTAATTAGATAAAAAGCATTTGTTTAATGTCTGGTTGCATCTGTGTATCTCTATAAATTAGGTAAATAAAACACTGCTTTTAGAGAAATGAGCCTGAGGAGGGTGTACAGTGAGGATACTCAAGTTGCTTTGCCCTGGGGTCAAAATCACAAAAGGCTGTGGGCCAGACGCAGCAGCCCTGCACTCGTCAGGTTTACACAGGGGCATTTGTAGGATTTAAGGACACTGAGGGCTTTGCTCTGACCTCTGTTGGGTATGGCACTTTTTTATTTTTGATAAACAAGCTCAATTTTGATGCTTTTAATGTACTTTGGCAACTTATTTACATTCAAAATACAAAAAAGTTCCCAGCATGAATCAATTTACATCCATTGTGGATTAGACAATGGTCAGTGGGCCACCCAGCATCCTATCGAGGGCCAGATCTGGCCCATGGGATGTAAATTGAGTGTCACTGGTGTACAATGTACGCACTTGGATTCACCAGCCATATTGCCAACAATTATCAGTCAGCACTTTGATATACATATAACCTCTTAATATATGTTTCCTTCTGATCACTGCTGTAGCTAACTAGCTCAATTATTCTTCTAAGAGAATAATACGTGTGTTCAAATTGCTGCAATTTCTCGGTCACAATTACATGTTAATATGAGCTATAAATCCTCAAATGTCCTTGAACACTATTCCATTTCTCAGACCAACGTACAAACATGAGAGCGAGGACAGCAGGTCGGGATGAAACGAAAAAACCTCTCTGCAATTTTACAACAAAATTGGCTATGCTACATTAACTAAATACCAAGACATTTCCACTCTATTTTATTTTGACTTTCATATAACAGGAGTGTGAATACAGCCTTGATGTGTGCGTGCGTGTGTGTGTGTGGACGAGCACATGTGAGTCAGGACCTAAAATGGCAGCCTGGCTAGCAGAGTGGCCCACTGCCTCTGCTTATCTCCACAGCTCCAGATAAGGGCTCATTTCCCCCCGACAGTGTGAAATAAATGTGCATTTGTGGGTTTGTGTGTGTGTGCATTTTAAGTGAATGACCCACTGTGCCTAGACCGTTACCATGAAGACTGAGGCTTCAAAACACTGCCATTAGCATCCCACAATGCTTTTCTTCCTATTAATCTAGCACTATCTCTATTCCCCTTTCTGTGCTTCTCTCTGCTCATTTACTGCTCTCTCTTCAGTCTTTCTTTTTGCTTTGGACACAAGTGTATTCTTTCTCCCTGTTTCTGTAACTCTTTATATGTCTCTCATCCTAACATTATTTCCTCTGCAACATTTGCTTTAATCACCTAAATCAAATTGAATCACATTCCCTTGTGTGCGTGCACCAAGCACAAACATTAAGTTTAAAGCAAACCTCTGACCTATACATTGACAATTGGAAATGAGAATGTAAAATGTGGTTATCAAACTTACATTTCCAAATTTCATTGAACTTATTATAGAATAATTATGTAAGGAATAATGCATCACCGATATTTTTAAAATTAACATTTAGGCAAGGCACCAAACCCCCAACTGCCTGGGGCACCTGTCCATGGGCAGCCCCCTCACCCTGACATCTCTCCATTTAATGCATGTATAGGTCCTGTTTGTGCTTGTTTTTGTGTATTGCGGGCCTGTGTGTATATGTCAACAGCATGAAAATATCAAATTTCTCCTCAGGGCTGAGTAAAGTAGTATCTTCTTGACTTTATCCACATTGACGTAGAATATGCTGACGGGCAATTTTAGTGTAAACTGTTTAAATATACTGGAAAGTATTTGTGTAGTACTAGTTCTCCAAATGCAAAACTGTGAGCTTCTTCACTTTTTGCATTTAGGAGCATTTTCTGTTAACCTGTAACTTATTAAACTAGTCGCTAAGGGTTAATTAAGTTAATTAAGCAAAAGTTAGGATAATGTTAAGTAGTTTCATTAGCCATTCACTTCAATGCTTCTCTTATCCTTAGTTAAAAATCTTAAGTAGTAGTGAACACAGAGCAAAACAGCTTCTCAAACTCACACAACCCACGAGCCAAATGAACAGAAAGCAGATACACTCACATTCATCAGTGCTGGTATCACTGGAGCTAAACCAAAGCAGCACAGACCAGTGAATTCAAGGATGGTGCCCTGCTGCTTTGTAATGCTAGCTTACTCACTTTACCTCAAAGAAGGAAAATGTACATGAATTTCCAACTTGTGGCTAAGCACCAGTGAGCTAAACATTGTCTACTGCAATGTTTTGGCATTCCAAGCCAACTCAGCTACCTAAACCCTGAGCCTCCCAGATAACATTTGTATGTGGGGCCCATGTGAGTAGTAAACTGGTGTTAAAATGGGCCCTATATGGGTTTGTCCAATGGTCCCATATTTGCTACATGCCAATGGCCCACATGGATAGGTTTACCCAGATAAGATGCCCAATTTGGACCCATACATAGGTAGTACTACCATTGCCTCTGTGGGGCCCTCTTGGGTAAACCAACCCATGTGGGCAACTGGCATTTGGCCAATATGGAACACATGAACAAGCCAATATCAGGCCCATTTCCAGCCCATTTACAACCCACATGAGCCCAACATACAAATGTTGTCTTGGTTCAAGACTTTGGTGTCAGTTCTGTTGGAGTCAATGGGGCAGGCACTGCAAATCACATTTCAATCCATACTATCTTTTCTGTTCAACTGTGACTAAAAATCAATTTTTTTTTTTTTTTAATTTAAATATGCACATTCATTTTCCCTGTCATTGGTCTCCAAACAGATTACGGCCCTGTCCAGCAGCTGCACAACTCAACTCAAGCTCCTGTTTGCTCCAACATAGCTACATCAAGATACGTGACCCAATGAAGCAAGTCCAACCTGTTATTGCTGACCAGACTACAATTATAACCAGATCAGTAAGTAATGCAGGCTACTGGTAACTTAGCGGTTACTTAAGTGATAAAGGTCCAGATTTATACAATTTACTATTCCTGCCATCTCCTGCCAGCAATAGTAAACATTATCTGATTGTTTTTAAATTTCATATCATATCAAAATATCAATCAACAGTTTGACTGTTGGTTATTCATTTATAATCAAATGCATGTAATGTTACAATACTACCTGCTGTTCGGAGAAAAAAGTAAAGCGACTGTACAACTCACTGCCACTGTCACTTTTCATTTATTCTCTTTGGTTGGTAAATGATCCTACAAACACTCTTACATATTATTAGTCATGCAGATAGTCTGTCTGTATTATTGTGTTTATTAGATTGCTGGAGTAAATGAACTTCTGTGCTACTGTTATTTATGCTAACTAACACCCTAGAGATTTGAACTTTTATTTTCCTAATTCTGATGATATAACTTGTGGCAGCACGACAGTTAAGGTCCTAAGGGGTATGAGTGTTGGTAGTTGTCGCTGGTGTTTTTCAAAAATACCGAATCTACTTTTTTATCTCTCTCCCCTATGTGTCAAGTGCAAGAAAGGGGTTGGATCTTAAATACATTGACTCTTGTGCTGCCCTATGATATTTAATTTCTGGGATAAAATTTCAAAGGTTCTCAATTCTATTTTTGAAAAGGAAATTCAAATGGACCTTTTCTGTTTTTGTTGAATGCTCCAGGTGAGGGGCCCCAGGAGAAACTCTTGACCAAACTCCTCCTATTAGCAAGAAGGTGCATTTTATTTCAGTGGATTAAGCTCAGACCTCCTGCTGTCAACCAGAGGCATGGAAGAATCTTTAAAGTTTTGTCGATGGAGGGGCAGGAGAGAGCTTTTGATAAGCTGTGGGCACCTTTCCTGAAGTACCTTCCAAATAGCACAGCAGACCTGGTACACAGGGGACATGGCACTATAGATTGCCCCCCTTTGAGTACCCCTGTGAATGTAAAAAGCTACTTCCTGTGTATTTTGGTTCTCTGAATCAGTTGTTTTTCCACTGAACTGTGATTCTTATCCAGGCTGTGATCTTTATACAATGATTGCCCATGTAATGTGTATACCTTTATGCAATGCTGCTGCCCTCTGATTGTCTCATGTTTTGTTGTTAAAATTGAAATATGACCATCATAGATGATATTCAGGTGATGGAGAATCTTACATATAAGAATGTTCTCCATTCTCCTTTTTTAATGTATATAGTCAAGCACTTTCTGCTGAATATCCTTAAGATTTCCTACCTACTTGAGGTGTTCCCCAGAAACAACTTTAAAAAGCAATAAAGTAAAGGGAGGAAAGAAAATACAAACCGCAGGATAAGGTAAACCACAACCAGGGCAGTTTCTTTGTTTTAATTATTGAGAATTGAGCTTGTTTTCTATTTACCCTGGATTGTGACTGGAGTAGAGGCAAAGTGGTTTGGTTTCTCCTCTCCTCAGTTTTGGTGTCAATATTTGTTGATTAAGGACTCTGGAGAGGAAAGACTGGGTCCTACCAAAGATAAAAATTGTTAGGAGCAGGGAGGAGGACATTTAAGAAGCTTATGAGTTTCTTAAGCAGAGGAGAAAACAGTGGAGAGACAAAGAGGTTGGAGAAATATTCTTCACACAATGAATGACAGCGAGTTAATGAGATGCTACAGATTTGATTGTGCAGGGATAATATGTGTGGTCAATCTCATTAGGGATACGCACACATTTCACGCCCAACACAATAACACTATAACGCCAGAAACACTAGGGTGTTTGAAAAACTGGAAAAATGCAACAGTGCAGCGATGATGACTTGTGTCTGTCTCAACCTTCCATCAGCAGAGTGATCACACTTACAATGTCAACACTTTCACAGTCAGCAGTTCATTTCATTTACACTGGGTGTCCACACCTTGCAGGCTCACAAAAGGACAACCAATCACATCACTGACGCCCCTGTAATGGGTGTTTTTTATTTTATTGAATGATTTTTTTAGTTAAAGGTGCAACAATGAATATATGATGGGTTATAGTGTGATTTGACACGCCCGTCCCATTGAATTCAATAGAATGGACACCAAAGTCTGGCACTAATGCCAAATTTGAATTCTGTCACTGACGTCATGACCTTTCCTTCTTTGCTTGTTTCCTTGTCAGATGATGTCATTCACATACACTGCAAAACATCCCAACAGCAAATGCTGAAGGATCTATTTAGGGTGTGTATGTTGTAAAGTTTTAAATGGTCCATATCAAAATACTTGAAGTGCTATCAAACGCTGAAAAAAAAAATTCTTAAAACTGAATCAAAGTCTAAGAGCACCATATTAAAAAGAAAATGAAACTCACTTATAGGCAGTTCTAGTGATTAATACAGTTCAGTGAAAGGAGGCAACTCTCCCAAAGCTAGAATCTGATGAATATTAATGTCTGTAAAGCCATCAAGAAATATACTTGGGTATTAAAATGTTTTAGCTATCATCATTTGAGCTTCCCCTTTTCTGCAGTCAGTAGAATCATCTCGACTAATGTGATGGCAATAAAGTGAAAAACAATACAACATGTAGCGGTGGCAAATTGTAGCCGTAATGCCTTATGTGGTTCTCAGGGGGAATCAGTGTTGCATCTGTAAGAACGAACAGATATTCAAGCAAACAATACAATTGAAAAAAAAAAAAAGTGTTGATTTATTCATATCACTCTCAGGAACAGCAGATGTTGTCATTTTGCACAAGTGATATGTGAGATTTCTCACAGCAGGGTACGACTTGATATTAGCTCACACTGTTCATTGTTTCCTCTAGACATTTGTTGTCATTAACTTTTTTTTTTTGCAAAGTTTGCAGCTAGGATTCGTGTTTTTTCATTTCTTTCTTTCCCCCGGGAAAAGATGGGCTGTACCTTGGGGATCATTTGTGTTTTGTGTCTATAACACACCTGCTTTTAATTAGTGTTCTTAATCAAGCAAAAACAGTCAATAATGTGATTTGTTTTGGTTGGCGGAAGAAAAAAAATGATGGAGCGATTGTGAACTCGAGGTTAATAAAGTTCAAACACACACACACACACGTTGACTACGCACAGCAATGCCAGGTGCTGACCTGACAAGCAGCCTACATGACTATAACACTGAAAAAATGGGACATACTTTCGTCACCTTCCCGTCGTCTTTGTTATCGTGGCCACCTAACACTTACTGTACACACACACACACACACACACACACACACACACGGTCGCATAGACCTCAGGCATTTCAAGGGACGTGTAACCACACACATTTAAAAGTAATTGGACCATCGACCGGTGCTGTGTGTGGGCCAGAAGAGTCATTTGCTGTTACAACAAACCCTTTCACTCTGCAGAACTCACCCAACCATCCTTCACACACACAAACACACTTAGATGAACACAAACATACAGACACACAATCAAACCGTATGTACAGTAGGTATCCTCCTAAGCTGAATGGCATCTCACAGTCACTGCATGTTGTTTTGAGGCTTGATCCGTCTCTGGCTTTCTCTCCCTGTGGCACACACCGAAGCATGCCGTGCCACAAACTGTGGCTTTTGCTGTGATTGTTACATACATGACTCGTAGCGACTCAAAACACAATCGATAGCCGGTGACATTTGGAAGCAATGGAGCAGGGAGCAGTGTATACAGCCCTGAGAGATAAGCAGCTGTGACAAAATCAATATGCACAGGAAGTTGTAAAAAAAGTAAAACTATCAGAAAAGTATAAATAGATGTCAAACATTGTGTCCTACAATGACTCAAGTTACTACCGGTACACAAAAAAGCAGCTCCCCATGAAATTAGACGCGGGCAATCGCTGTACTAGGTGCCACACTTCCTCTCACCCTGCATCATCAGCTCCGCAGGTGGAGGGAGAGATCTGATTTTGCGCTTTCTAATGCAGTGCAATATTGAATTGTTAGTGTAGACTACTCTTATCGCCTAGTAGTTTATCTGCTTACTCTTCACCAGCAGCTAGAAAAATACAATGTGATTTTTTCATCCCTCCATTCATAAACTATCTGTTTTCTCTGAGCTAACCTTGTTTCATCTGCCAAACACTCGCTTCCAGCCTCTGTTGCTCTGTAACACTCCTTCTGCCGTCCCTGCCAAACCCTCATATGTCTGCCATTGCATTAAAGAGACAGTAGCCAGGCACCAACACAGACAAGCTGCCGAGCAGTTCCACTACTCCTGTCTCCCGCTCTCTCCTCCAGTGTCCTCCCCCCTCTTTCTCCCCTGCTGATGAGCAACATGTGTGTCAGTGCAGTCTCCAAACAGCTTGCACAACAAGCCTTCCTTCTGTCCTCTCCCCAAATCTTCCTTTCCTTCAACCTCGCTTCCAATTGTTTCAGCCCACAAACCCTTCCTTTATCGCTCCCTCTGTGTCCCCTCCCTCTCCTCCTCTCTCTGTCTTCATCGTCTAACAGAGGGGACAGCTTGTTGCAGCAAGCAGTCCAGGCTGCACTAGTATAAGTGCTCTGCACCAATGGCTGCCTAATCTCCACCGTGAAGTCTGTGTGCCCATCCACCCTGCTCCCTCTGTGAAAAGTAGTTCCCTTCCAGGCATATAGGTATTGTGTTCTATTCTGCTGTCCATGCTCTCCTTCTCTCATCCATATCCACGTCTTAAATAATTACATTCACTCCATTCTCTTAATATATGCCCTTCTGACTCACTTTTTCATTTGATAGTGTTTGTTCTAAATTGTTGCTATGATGGAATTATAAAAATAGAAAAGTATGCCCTATTACAATCATAGTGTCTCTGATAATGAGACTACTACCTGGAAAGCAATTATATTTGGAAAAAGCCACTTAGGCAAAGTTCTGCCCAACTGCATACTTCCCTAATAGAATTGGATTCCAGGAAAACAATTACGTGCAACAGAAATATTGCTAGCAAATTGCTGATAAACTGTGTAATATGTAAGCTAATAATGTAAAAGGACACACAGTCTATTAAAAAGCCATTTTTTTCAAGCAGGGTTGCATTATCTCTTCAATGCATGGGGTAAGAAAATGACTTTGCATTTTAAAAATCATTTTAAAACTCGGACTCTTTGTCTGTCTCTGTCTCTCACACAAACAGACACAAATATTTCCAAACAATTTCAAAACAGATAAGCTCCACTAATAACTGCAGAATAGGTGTTTGACTACAGCTTTTTGCTATATTTCATTCTAATATCGAAGCGTTTTTTCTCCAGAAAATCACTTTGGGTACGGTTACTGTCATTCAGTCATTCAACTGCCTTAGGAGGAGCTCCACGAAGAGCTACCATCAAATGGAGTAATGGATGACACTCTGCTCTCTCAGGGCTTTACTTTAGATTGATGCTTATATCCCCCATTTCTGATTGGATTGGCCTTTATGAAAGTGATCATGGGTGATTTGTACTGTGCTTGAGGGGTCTTTTGGGGCCTGATGTCTGTATGTCAGAAGCCTGACTTTTTCTTTGTGCTCCCTGAATGTTTGGAGATGGCATTAGGATAGTGCAATGTAAAACCTTGATTATGGTAACTGTCTTTTGATAAGGAGAAAAAAAACCCCATTGTCATGTATTTTTTTTGTCTAACACCTTTAAGTCAATTCTGACAGCTCAGAAATATTATACATATTTTAAAGTTGTAGTACATTATATTCTTTGCTGTCTGCTTATCAAAATGAAAAGATTGTCAGACAGCAGGAGAAGGTGACTTGAGGTGTTCTCCCTTTACCTAAGCACAACTAGTTGACACAGCACCTGTCGCCAGGAAAATTCTGGACTTGAAGACAAGCCAGCTCAAAATAGCACATCCAAAATATATCCAGCACCCTCCTTGTGCCCTTTAATATTATACAATGGACCATTAGAATAGTTGATTTCACTGATTCCTCTGGTCCCTCCTGACTAGTTGACGATGGGCTAATCAGCGCATTCACCCAGTGATTGTGAATTAAATTTGTATACTTTTGGTTTGTGGTATCAACTGGTAGAGAAGGTGTTGGTATGTGAGCTGTGTGTAAGGGATGTGGGAAAAGCCACATCTTACTATATAATGACGAAAACTCTGTCTGTGTGTGTGTCTGTTCCACGTTTTTCTCCTCACTGACTTGGTCAATCCATGTGAAATTTGGCACAGTGGTAGAGGGTCATGGGAGGATGCGAATGGAGCAATATTACATCAATTGGCCAAAGGAGGGCGCTATAGCAACCGATTGAAATTGCAAACTTTGAATGGGCATATCTCATGCCCCGTATGTCGTAGAGACATGAAACTTTGCACAGAGATGCCTCTCATCATGAGGGACAAATTTGCTTCAAGAACCCATAACTTCCAGTTATACAGATTTTCCACCATTTTGAATTTTTTGAAAAACACTTCAAATCGATCTCTTCCTAGGAAGTTTGACTGATCTGCATGAAACTCGGTGAACATAATCTAGGGACCAATATCTAAAGTTCCCTCTTGGTAAAACTTGGAAAACTTACTAAAACTGAGCTTCTATAAGGCAATGAATATTGTGGAGGGCGTGGCTCATCACATAAAGGTGTATAACGTCTCAAGGGTTTCACTGATCACCACGCAACTTTGTAGGCATATGACCACACATAATCTGAGGGGACCCCTCCATTATTGACCCCATCAAACAAAATGGGGGCGCTAGAGAGCTAATTTCCTATCTGGGCCTAACCGCCATTTCGATTTTACTGAACTTGGTAGATATGTAGAACAGGACGCCTCAAGGTGACTGGAGAAATTTAGCTCTAATTGGCAAATAATAATGCACAAAACATAGATGTCACAACATGACATGACAATATGGTCTCACATAGAAAAACAACACGAAACTAAAGTTAGACTTACACAGACCAATGTAGAGAAAGAAAAGACATAAAAGTTAGTAGGATCGAATCAGTAATTCAAATGATTAAGATTTATATATATATGTCTATATGTGTGTGTGTATGACAGGTAGAATTACAATTCTATACAGTTCCACCTTTCATTAAAGCAAATTTTCTTCTATTTCATGTTATGTTGTGCTACTTTGGGTTTGCAGCAATAATTTTCTCCATAAGAAACTGATGTTACCCCATATTTTTCAGGAAACTTAAATTCAACTTTTTTCTTGGTTGAGCTTTGAATACAAATATTTCACCCAACAGAATAATGGTATTTATTATCTGGGAACTGTTTTCATCCAGAACCCATGATAAAATATTTAAAAGTTTTAGTTCAAAAGAAATGTTGAGAGGCCCCAGCCAGCCTTGGATATCAGTCCACCTGCAACATAAGAGCAGTGAAAAATACAAATGCAGCTGGTCTTCCTCTTTCTCAATGCAGAATCTACATAGTGATGATTTTTCAACATTAAACATATGAAGTTGTTTTTTTGTTGCAATAGTTTTATAGAAAATCTTCAGATGAAAAAATCTGGAGTAGGAAAAGATTGTTGTTTTGTAAATTGTTTTAAAAAACTGTTTTCAAGGTATCAAAATGTTAAATACGGCTTCTCAAAAAGAACAGATTGTATGGGGGAAGGCAGTAAGACAGCTACTCTGTTAAATAAAATTATAATTTCTTTGATTTATCTTTATTTTGGATAGCCATTTCTGGCACCTTGTACTAGGTGCGTAGAAAATGGTGATTGTCGTTAGTTGTTGCACTGACAACTCATGTCAGTACGGCCGTGAAGTGTGTCACACTCACTAGTTTGAGAAATATGTTTTGCGTACAAAACAGAAAAAACTGAGCACAGCGTAAGTTCAGGCAGGACATGATGTCAAGCTCAGCTTACATCCCAGCTACTCAGCTGATCTGAGAAACCCAATCAACTGATGGAGCATCCAATTGGCAAATCTCATTCAGGGTGCCCTATTTGAACTGCTCTGGCCTGCCTACTGTTGCTGCTTCCTCTGCAAGCTGCTTCTACCCGCTTCCACCCCAGCTCAATGCTGTGTCTGACTTATCAATGTCATTTCTGTTTGTCATTGATGCTGCTCTCTTCTGTTCCCAGGGGGTCTTTGCTGCTACTCTTCCTGCCTTCTTCTGGCTTTCCATGTAGGCGCATGGAAGGGCAGGGAGGTTTGCCTCTCTGCATCAGGCTTTCCTCGTTTGCGCGTGGAAGGGCAGAAAGGTGGGCTTTCTCTGCCTCATGGCTTTCCATGTAGGCGCATGGAAGAGGCTTTCTGTGTAGGCCCAAGGAAAACCAGAGAGGCCCCAGAACAGAGCCATACTGCCAAATGGAACACCTTTGACTAAGGTGTTTCTGACTTAATTACTATGACTATTACTCATTGAAAAGCACACTTCATTCAAACTACACAGAACTCAACAAAACTGTTTTAGTTCGGCTTGATAGTCACCTAGTTAGCTAGTCCACCATTCCAACAATCATAAGCTCTGGGTTGTCAATATAAAACTAAAATAAATGCTGTCTCTATACGCTGTTAATCCTTGTACTCACTCTATGCCTCTCAGCTGTCCACTGGGCACCACTTCTCACTTGTTCTTTGGAGGCAGCTACAGTACATCATGCTGCAACAAATGTGCAATTAATGGCAGCAAAAGAAACAGGGAAATAACAGATATGGCAATATTCAAAAGTCATGGATTGCTTATTTGAAAATGTAGTGTTACCACTTCACTGCTTGTTTGGTGGTTACTGCAGAGCCTCACCTCAGTGAGTTCAAGACTTGCTGCAAATCAGTTTGTTTATACTGAAGTTTATACAGAAGTTAGCTCCCTACAATGTTTGCAACTGCAATGGTGCACAAATGACAAAAATGGCCACCACTTTGCCATTTTGCTATGTTGATCTGAATGGTAATGTTGATTCTACTCCCATTTTAATTCTAAGTCCTCGCCATGTTGCAGGGTGCTAGTTGTGAGGGAGGGGGCATACAAATGACTTTAAGCCCATGTCTAGATTTGTATCTGATGTGTAATACTAGGTTAAAGGTTTGAATGGGGCCCTTTGAGAATAGCTATGTGGTTTTTCTCATATGTGCAGTGGTGGAGAGCATATGGGAGCAGTGGGAGCTGGGAAAATATAGGAAGGTAGAAAAAAACGAGCACAACAGAAGAGAATAAGCGCTGCAGTATATTGATGGTGAATGTTTTGTTCAGGATCTGAAGTAATAAACTGTACATTTGGCTCTGCTGGATCACTCATACAATATCGTTCTCTTACGCACACACACACACACACACACACATATATACACACACAGCAGTCTATACAATCCGATCATTACAATAGGGACAACAACAAGCGCTGTTCTGATTTCCCAGATGAGCTGCAAGCTGTTTTATTGCTCACTTGAATTGTTGGGAAGATGTGTGTCTGTGTGTGTGTATGTCGGGGAGGTTTAGATTGTGTTATGGTGTATGTATACACAATCCCAATGTCTGCTTTAATGTGCTTTTAAATACCAAACTTTAAATGAGTAAATAGCAAAACAATTAAACAGCATTATCATTTAATGTAGTGTCTGTCTGCTTTTAATTGAATAAGATGGCGGTGTTTTATCAAGTATTGCCTTGACAAATAAAAAACATGAAGCAGTGGATTTCCTCAAACATCTCTTTCAAATCAATTAACCTCTGCGTTTGAGATAATGAAAACACATTTGTTTGTGTAAATCTAAGCTCTATGCATGACAAATTAATGATAAGGTGTCTACATCATTTAGTTTGTCCATCTCCGTTTGTAGTTTCTGCCTTTTTATGTTCTCTTCGATGGTAAGTGAGAAGAAGAAAAGCGCAGAATGAGGCAGACAGAAACTAAATGGGAACTGGAGAGCAGACAGAGAAAGTGAGAGAGAGAGAGACTTGGAGGAAAAAAACAGGGATAAAATCATCTTTTAAAAAAAAATAAAGATGTTCTCTGTCACTGCTTTCGCTCTCCCCATAGGAAAATGAGGGAAGAGATGTCAGACAGCACAGTGTAACGATGAGGAGACTGATGGAAGACTGCTGAAAGGTTGAGGATCCAGTGGGGAATACAAGTTTCGACCTGATAGGGGTTACCTGCAAAGTTCTTCAATAGTGTTAACGGGAGGAAGTTCTCAACTTTATTTGTCTGTTGTCTGTCTCGATTTCTGTTACTTTCCCCTTCCTCTTCCTTCCACCATTACTCCGTGTCTGCCTGTCAGCCTGGTGTTTAGTATACATGCAGGTAGAGAGGAGTATATCTCTATTCAGGTCTTCAGGTCTCTTTGCTCTCTTTGCCATCATGCTCAGGGATGCACGTATCACTACCTTACTCCAGTGTGGTCGTGTGTATACAATGTCAATACCTGTGGCTTGATAAGCGCTAGAAGTGCTTATTTCTCTGCTGTTACATGTGTTTAACACGACTTTACACATAGAAGAAGCATGCAAAAAAATGCACAGCTGTACTCCGCCCCCTACCACAAACACACACACCGGCTGACATAAAGATGCATGTACAGATGAAGAAGTAAACCCTTCGGGACTGTTAAGTGAAGTTAAGCGCAGCAGGAATAATCTGAGTCATTAAATACCGCTGGGTTATAAATAAAACATGCACATACGTGTGGGGTTGGAAATTATATATGCACATATGAAGCGAAATAATATAATGGAATGGGATGTAACACGTGGCTTAGAAATGCGGTTTCCAACCCACCGAGAGCTGACACATGATTTTACTCTTGTCTGCAAACCTTTTTATAATCAAATGTGTGAAGGGTGGGTATCTGGAAAAAGTGCCATCCAGACCACTAATCCACTAACATGGACAGGCTTTCATTCAGCCTGTACCACAGGTGATTTATATAACATCTTCAGAAAAAAACACCTGAGCATCCATCTGGCTCGCCACTAAAACTTTGTGAATCACTATCTTAGAGAAGCAGGGAGCCATAATCCCGCGCAAACCCTTCTGCAGGTTCTACATAAAGCTCACTGACAAACCTTGAGGTAGATGGATTTCTGTTTTATAAGGCCAGATTTACTGTGTTAATGTTTTTCTCTTCTTCTTTTTCAGCCCCTTCCATTTCACTGCCACTACACCAGGTGATTGTATATTGGAAAGGTGATTCAGAAAGCACGCCACAACGGGGAGAATTAATTGAAAAAAATAATTTAAAAGTGTAAAATTTACTGCTGTTTCAGGTAGAATTTCTGAAATAAACATCTTACAGAATATTGGACATTAGCCGACATTGTGTGATGATGCCTCGAGGACACACACATCTTTAAATTCAAACTGCAGTGGATTTGATGCATGTAATCTCAGTACCAACACCTATCAAGTCCTGTATTTACTCTACCATTACAACTTGTTTATCATTTGATTTCCCAGGTGAGTCCTGTAGTCTTGCTGAGGAAGTAGAAAATGACACAGAGAAAGTCAATTTACACAACGTCAGCTGCACTCAGACAGTTAGGCACCGTGTCAGTCAGTCTGACAGCTAGTCAGCTCGGTCGGTGCAGCGGACGGTAAGTCAGCTAGCCAGTAAGCTGGTCACTCAGTCAGTCAGCAAGTGTGACTCAGTTGTTAAAAACCTTGACAGGTCTGGTAGACAGCTGACTGCTGGATGTCATGTACTGTACGTTTGAAGAAATGGACACTGACATCTTTGGTCTGTAAGTGTGTGTGTGTGTTGCACGTGTGCACAGTTAGAGGCTGTTTTGCTGCCATCCTGGCAGGAGGATACGCTTGGCACCCTTCACTTCTCAGCCATCCAACACCCTCTCTCTCTCTCTCTCTCTCTCTCTCTCTCTCACACTCACTCACTCACACACACACACACACACACACACACACACACACACACACACACACACACACACACACACACACACACACACACACACACACAGTCCTGTCACCCATCACTCTGACTCGTGCTGTTTATCAAGGGCCCGTCTCTGAGCCTGCTATGCCGAAAAGCAGTCGTTTTGTTCCATTAACACATCTCTTGACCTCTCCCGTAAGCCGACATTTGTCGAGCAGGAAAAAACACAGGCATGGACAAACAAGGCATGGGCAAACACAGAAAGCGGAGACCCGGAGGTCGTAACATAGAAATTAATGAACAGATAGATAGATGCCAGGAGAAATGTGATAACAACTTTCCCAGAAGTAGACGCATAAATACACCGAGGAGTGAGGGTTCAGGGGACAGTCAGCAAATAACTAGGTTAAAGCCACTTACAGTATCAGCCTTCACATCATAAGGCAGCTGGGAGAACTTAAAGTTGAACTAATGTGGTATAAAGAAGTAGATCCACCTTTTCACATCAAAACAGAATTAGAATTAAATTCAAGGCACATAATGCTCTTCTCTTTGTTCTCGCCTATTCCCTGCCTACGGCTTTCCTGCCCAGAAAAACTAATATGTATTTTCAGGTGCGCTGCCCTGGGAAGGGCAACTTTTACCCATTCAGAATATCAAATGTTGAAGCAGTAAACGTTGGAGAAGTACTCTCTGTGACACTGATGAAAATTTCAAATGTGAAGCGGCTGTCCCTAAATGAAAAACCCTCAAGCACATGTTAAATACAATGGTGCCACAGCAGATCCCAAAGCAACAAACCCTGACAAAGACGGGTCACTGAGCTACTGGGGACCGTATATACTGTGGGATCTAGTCAGTGTACACAGAAATGGAAGTGATACTGATGACACACACCAAAATTTGAAAGGCCCTTCATACGCAATTCCCATTTCACTTCTTGTTTAAGCAATTTTTAAAAAGCATGACCACTTATTATCCTTTAATTGACCACAAAAAGATGTTCATCTTCACGTGGTTTCATAAATTCACGTGAGAGCTGGCTGTATAACCACAATCAATTGTACAGTTCCATTGGAGCATTTGAGGTTCAGCAATCCTGTCCTCTAGAAATTATACTTATGCACTACTAATTTGTTTTGGCAAATATGTTTGAAAATGTAATTACTAGAGGGATTATGTTCACCAGCGATGTTTTTTTTCTTCCTTTCCACTGAACGAAATACTATGTTTTTGTACCACATGGAAGAAGCTCAGGATTTTGACATTGAAGACCTTGGTTTAGGTTTTTGCAACAAAATCACTTCAGTTGAGGTTTGGAAAAGATTGTGACTTAAGTTGAATTTTAGTATAGGAATACTCTCATGCCTCAAGTCTCCGTTAACATTTTTCAATATTCAACCAAGACCACAATCTCTTCTTAACACTATCCTGATTTTCAACTAGATTTGCATTTTAGTATGTGTCCATGACTTGTGGTAAACTTCCCTCCATTTCACCAGCACCCATTTTTCCTGTGCTCATCTCTCAACTCAAATCCGCTGGATGACGAGATTTTCGCTAGCTTTAGGGCTGTTGCACAAACTACAGGTTGTACCTCAGCATTTTGGTATGCCTGCCACCCTTAACACAAAGAGTACAGAAGCAGATCAGAGAAAGACCCATCCCTCTCTTTTACTCATGCAGAACAAACTCAGATTAGAACAAACTCAGATTAAACTCTGCAGTGCTGATCAAATGTAAGCCAAGATTCTGGTACTGTACTGCTTATTTTTTGCTTCAAATGTCTTCAGAAACATATTTGAGTGGACAGTTTTGCTGTAATACTCTTCTTCTCTGGGGCATTTGTACCTGCAGCAGAGTGAAGTACAGGCCAGCTGCGGTAAAGGGCAGCAATAATCAGTAGAGAAGTTAGGTAAACACACAGGGGGAGAGGGGAGCTAATCCTTTAGCGAGTTAGCTGTGGTAGCGACACACGGAGTAAGGGGGGAGTTAACTTGAGACGGAGCAGAGCGGTGTCGGTGTGTGTGCACAGTAATCTCGTGTGTGTGCACTGAATGTGTACTCATCATGTTTGTGTGCACAGTATGTGTATAAGTGAGTGCTCTGTACATGAGTGTATTCTCTGTCTGCGAGGTTCATGTGTGTCCATGGCTATGTAAATATCTTGCATGAGTATGTGTAAGTGGCGTGTGGGTGGGTGTGTGTTCACACACTTGTGTATTTGTGATCCACAGAGGCATGCAGTGCTAGGCAGACTCTGGCTGCTGTAATCCGAGGTTTACACGCTGTAATGCTGCTGAAAGCCTGCAGGCCTAGCTGGCAGAGAGAAAGAGAGGGAGAGCGAAGGAGGGAGAGAGAAGGAGGGACGTTTTAGAGGAGGCAAGAAAGAGTAGCCATGGGAAGGGCGGTCATAAGAGACAAAAATTAGGCTGATAAATGGAGGGAGAAAAGTCTAGATGGAAAAAGGAGAGGGAGGGACCAAAAGAAAGTCATAGTAAGATGGATACATGCAGCAAGAAGCGGTTTGATGGTAGGAGAGCTGGGAGTTGAAAAATACTATTCATATAAAAACTATTAATAACCATTTTTCCTCTAACATTGTTAGGAGGACGCATGACCACACACATGACAAAGAACAGAAAAACAAAGAAAAATAGGACTCATTGTCAAGACTCCTGTCCACCCACATATCCAAGATGAAAAAATGTTTTGATTGTTTGTTTAGGTTCTACACTAAATATTATTTAATTGTAAACATATATATGAAATAATATGTTCTATCTGTTGTGAGTATATGGTTGTTGCGGCTGCATGACTGTGCTTTGTTCTTTGCTGTTCCATTTAAAATGATCACCGACAGAAACAGTGCAACATCAATAGTCTAAATTATTAATGTGAGTGCATTCCTCTGGTGTGTGGGTGCGTGTGTGTGTGTGCCTAGCCAGATAAGAAACAGTTGAGATTTAATTGTTTTTGGTCTTTGTCATTGTAATAAGTTAGTTTTTTGTTCATTTTAAGAAAGGTCAAGGTGCAAAAGCAAAAGGTAACTTTACCTGTCCAAACTTTTCTGCCCACACTCCATCTGGCAAGGTGTGTAAACCGAAAGAATATATTCATATCTTTTCTTTTTGCTGGAAACCTCTGTTCTGTCAGTCCCTGGCTGTATGTGATCTTTTACTTTTTTGTGTTTTAACATCAGACAATATTATTGCACTCATTTTGCAGATGTTTTTTTTCCTCCAAAATAACTTTACATTTTCCCTATATAAAGCAGGAGCATGAGTTTAGCAATATTGATTAAATAAAATTATGATATTGTTGTGAATAACACACATTGTTGTGTTACCAGATCAGCATTAGCGCAGATGTGGTCTGAGGCTCGGGAATTAAAGGAACAGTATGTAAGATTTAGGGAGATTTAGTGGCATCTAGTGATGAGGATCGCAGACTGCAACCAGCTAAAACTTCTCCCAGTAAGAATTCCTTCAGTGTTCATTGTTCAGGAGGGTTTTACCATGTGCAAAATTATCTGTAGAGGTCTCTTCCTCTCCTGCACAAACAGGCCAGGTAATTTAAAACCAGTAAAAACACTGAATAAAGCAGTTTCACGTTAGAAAGTGTTACTTCAATGCTGCTCATTGTGGAGGGGCTGCTAACTACTGTGGCTGACAGGGAAACATGAAAAACTCAAATGGCCCTTGAGCTTCCAGTGTAGATATGACCAGCTCATTCTAAGGTAAAGTAACAATTCTTGTTTTTAGGTGATTATACACTAACAAAACCTTTGAGACACAGAAAGACAGACCAGGGGCAAAGCAGGGAAAGTCACATCTTAATATAAGTCAGTGAATTCTGCTCCTAAAAGAGGCCTATCGCAAAGCCAGAGAAAGCAGAATATGAAGGAGTACAAGAAAGCGAAGCACAGAATGAGTTGACAGCAAAGGAGATGAGAGGAGAGGAGAGGAAATGAAATGAGAGAGGGAGGGCTGACAAGAGGTGGAAGAAGAGGGAGGGAAAGATGGATGGAGTATCAAACCAATGCAAATCTGTTCCCCCCCCACTGTAATCACTTTAGTGTGTGTAACCACACACACACTCGCACGCACAGGAACGTACACACCGTAAATCCTTCTTGCCTATGCTTATTAAGCCTATGAGGAAATCTACTGTAGGCATGTGGTGATTCACTCGCAGATTATTCCATGATAGGATTGTTTGGTATTCAGTCCCCTGATACACTGAGATAGTTTGATGTGTGAGTGCATGTATGAAGATGAGAAACTGCAAGGTTTATTTCCCTTTTTAAAATAATTTATTCCAACTAGAAAAAGCAAGAGATATTTTGAACAGTGAGTAATATCCTTCAGTGGGACAGGTCTTAGGTTTTGTTTCAAGGACGAGGTGTTGCAGCATCAGGACCAAACACACATTTTGATTAGTAGATGTAGCCTGCATTCATCTCAGTTTAATTTATTTATCCTTTTAAGGGTCACAGGGAACACATGTTATCCCAGGATGCACTGGGCAGAAGGTAAGGAAAACAATCAAGGACAGGTATCCAGTCATACCCAGCCACTGCTTCCAGACAGAACATATACATATCCAGATCTATGTTCCCTTGTGGGAAGGGCGGGTTGCAGCTTTAATGAGGAGTGGATGCTTCGTGTGCGGTGACAATGCCCCTGCCCTATATATATGGCCCAATAACACTATGTATGGGTTAAATAAAGTGTTGTTTTCTTACAGACACTTTCTCAGTAAAGTGGCTCTTAGGGGGTTAACTGCTGCCTGGGGAACTGTTATTATAGTAAGCGTATGTGTGATGAGAAAACTTCATACTAAAAATGAGGTCTTAGTAATTACAAGGAGAATAATTGGCTGGTGTTCTTAATAGCTTTCGGCCAATATTTACTGATTATTCAGTGGAAGAGTGAAGAGGCCATGATTGGCCTCTAGAGGCAGGATTACACCTAAGAACTGAGGTCAATCAGCTCCTCTTTGTTTCTCTTGCCCTCACTTTACTGCACTTGAGCGTCTTTAAATTTATGTCTACAGTAGTGGGCAAACAGCAGCTTGTATTTCTTATGGAATTTACACTTTTGGCATCATGGGAATTACTTGAAAACAATGCAGCTTGAACAATAGTGTTTGTAATTATATAGAGCACTTAACAAACCACATAAATACTTGGCAGTAGACATTTTTCAAGTCAAGACTTATTCATAAATGGTGCCTCTTGTGCGGCGAGAAGAACAGGGTTTTACTGGCAAATCTGTGACCGAAAAAAGCACAGTCATACGGGGGTGCTTCTTTTAGACAGGAGGATTATGTGTCTGGTAATATAATGGAGTTAAGGACAGGATTTTGAAACCAGGACTGTGTGAGACTGTGATGGGTCCCATCAATTCACACGGCTCCTTCATCAGTTCCATCATCGCAGCAGCCTGTTCCTCTGCTGGTGCCATTGGGAATATTTGTCACACAGTCAGCACTGATTCAAAGAAATGTGGAGGAAAATGTGGAAAGGTATGGGAACTCTGCCAATTTCATGGTGAAGTAAAGTAACCAAGACACCTGTCCGGTTTGACACGGGTTCTCCCAGCACAGCTCAATTTCTCAGTGGGGCTCTTTATATCATCACTGGCCTTGTTTACTGCTGGGCCCAATGGGCAGACTGCAATTTCTCAGTTTTCAACATTGGAGTTCTTCTTTAATATTGCTTTACTTGACTTTTGCCGCTCTCCTTTTTTTCTACTCGGAAGACAAGCTGATGTAAGATTGTGACAGGTTTCTTTATTTGGTCAACTGCTCCAGGGACACCACTCCAAGTGCTTACATTACGTACACTGCTACATGTAGCAACATGCTAACATCAAGGAAAATTGTTCATTTGGTTTTTGGATCATATTCCTGGTGGAACATGTAAAGTTGCTTTTATAGGTGATCTTATATTGCCGCTACATTGTGTTACAATGATTTGCACATTTGGCACATCCAATGCATCAAAACGTTGTTTTCTAGGTGGATCTGCACCTCGTTTTCAAACTGTAAGGTTTGACTAAAATGAACAATGACGATGAGCAGCGCTAAAATCAACCTGCGTAGTTGTCCCTCCATTGTGACATTAGAAAGTGTCACATTTATCTTGCAAGTGTACTCTTCTTCAACGTTTGTTTACTTCCTGGATTTTTCCTGCATGGAAATTCTGACCAATCAGGAGCAGCTTTCTCACACAAGGCATTTGATCTGGTCCGCTTGTAAATGCTGCCGTGAGAACACGAACCAACTCTAGACAATTATGCAACTCTGTAACAAAATTAGTCCCTGATTCAGACCAAAGCAAACGAACTCTAGGTCTGAAGGCACGCTTAGTCTACATGCCTTCCTGTCTACCTTTTTGTCTGCCAGTTCATCTCCTTTGTATTCCTTAGTTGGAGTGCAGTTTAAATTTTCCTAGCTGGGCAGCGTTGAACCAGACTGAGCTTTGGCCTTGCAGTGTCCTTTCCTGGAGAGAAGCAGAACCTTATCCCTGACAAACATTCCTATGATACACCAAAGCACCACCTTTTTTTTCCCTTGCTAGAGCAAAAGCACATAACACATAATCGTCTGGTTTGCTCCTGTGACATATTTGTCTCTGCAGACACGTTTAACCTTGTCCTCTACCAATTTTATTATTCACCTCACTTAATCTCTTCTTGTTCTGTAATCCTTGACCAATCTCTCTATCCTCTCCTCCCTTAAAGTTTCGGCTGAGGTCCCATGTCCTTTTCTCTCTGCAGGCCAGTTGTCTGCCCCGATTCACAAAGCCATGGTATGTTTAACACGAGGACACAACCTTGGTGTCAGATACTACTGCTCTCTCACTCCCATTTCTTTTCCACTGATCCGTCCCTCATTTTCTGCTGCCACCTTAGTAGTGCTATGTTTACAACCAGGTCACAGGCAATTAGGCCTCCCCCTTATCTCTCTTTCAACATCCCTGCTCGTGCCAATCCATCCATCCATCCATCCATCCATCCATCCACTCCGTAGCAAAGATTAACCCAAGGACTGACAACCCACCTCATTTCCCTATTCCTCTTTTTTCCCCTCCGTCCATCCATCACTCCCCCTCTGCAGTCATCCATCCATCCATCTCTATGACTTGACTTAAATAAAAACATTAGCTTGAGGGCTCAAACACCGCTGCTTCTCCTCCCTCCCAGCATCCCTCCACCTCTCCGCCCACCATTTCAGACAGCACTCAGACCAGCCCCCCCATTGCTTTCATTTTATCTCTCTGAACCTATTTTCTTCCATCCACCCAGACATGCCTTTTTCTCACTCTCTTCTATAACCCAAAGTAATGTTGTATTAATAACGTGATATCCCAGAGACGGAGAGCCTGGGCAGATTTCCTCTCCCTGCCTGTGTTGATATACAGTGGTCCGACTTGGACCAAAATCACGAGTAGTGACTATAAGTAGTCACTTGCAGAGTATAAAAAAAAGAGTTATTAAAAATAAAAGTAAAAAAAAGGTATATATATTTGGTGGTGGTGTCTTCCTCAGGCTCGCATCCTCTACCACAGGCCTGGGAGTTTGAGGGTTCTCCGTGTATCTTAGCTCTTCCTAGGACTGCACTTGTATGGAGAGTACAGATGATGTACCTGGAACCTGCTGAAGCCACTCTCCCAAGATGGGGGTCACAGCCCCTAGTGCTCCGATTATCACTGGCACCACTGTTGCCTTTACCTCCCTTACATCTTTTCTAGCCCCTCTTTCAGTTCGTGGTATTTTTCGAGTTCTTCTCGAGTTCCTTATTCCTGATGTCACTGTCGCTCGGGGTTGCTTCATCTACTGTATCACCACTGCCTTCCTCTGCTGTCGATGCCGGGTTGGTTAGCCATCACCAGTTTGTCAGTCTGGATCTGAAGGTCCCACAGGATCGTAGCTCAGTCATTCTCAACCACCTTAGGAGGTATCTTGTGATTTCAAAATAACCGATGGAAACACACACAGATGAACTATTTTCTTGAGTCTATTTCATATTGTGTAGCCTTTGTAAATGCTTTTGTTATCGAGAGCTGCTTTGTTGCCAGGCGCTTGTCAGCCTCTTTCTTTTTATGAGCCATGCACTGTTCATATTCAGTAACGTGCTTGTGCTCCAAGTGCTGAAACAGATTGGTGGTATTACCTTTGGTCGCTGAAATGTTTTTTTTCCGCAGTGTTTATATTTGATTTCTTTCTGTCGGGGTCATTGTCACGAAAGCCAAAATGTGTCCAAGCAACAGACATGGCATTTCTCTTTGGTACAAGCTGCTAAAGTTGCTCAGTTGGCTCAGTGTTTGAGTTAGTCTAGAATGAGATGGGACAGAGTCATGTGACTAGACACGCAGTAGTAAGTTTTTAAGGGGACAGTACATGAACACAGACAGTGGGGAGAGTATTAACAGACTTTGTAAAAAACAAAAAACAAAAAAAAAAGGAAATTACAGACATGGTCAAGATCAAGTCACTTAGAGGTTCTGAATGTCAGTTTAGATTAATTCACTTTTTTTTAATTGCCCAGTCCTAATACAAATATAAATATAAACACTCTAATACTGCATAGTTCAAAAAAGAAAAAAAGCTGTTCAAATGCAGCCATGGACATCCCATAATTCACTGTAGCAGAGTGGTAGAGGGAATCAACAGGGTAGGGGTTGGTGAAGAGGGCTGACATCAGAGATTTATAATGCTGACTTCCTCAGCACTCTTTCATATGTTTTTCTTCTCAGGCACAGGGTTCATCCAGACAATTCTGCCTACAGTATGCCAGAAATAGGTAGGGAGCAGAATGAAAACTTTTGTATGCACATTGCACACACAATAGCACTGCTGTTCTTTCATCCTTTCTTTCGCTCTTGCTTTCTTTCCTTCCATGAGACCCTGAAAGCTGTTACAGCACATTGACTCCTGAATTCCTTGAATGATAATATACAGCAGAACCCTTATTATGTGCATGCACCTATACAGTAGCAGTATTCTTAAAAATCAGCGAGCTCGGTTTCCCGATGTCACTGCACAGGATCCGTCTTGGCTGAGACATGAGACGGGATTGACAGTGGAGCATCTGGGGAATAAAACTTCTCCTGGCTTGTCTCAACAAACAGAGAAGCAGACGAGTGGCTGCCGGGCTAGTGTTTGGTGTTACCCATACTGTTTACACAACGGGTGTTTTTGTTTGGCACCACAATGAATTTCCCAATGGGGTTTGTGTGACAGCAGGTAATAGTTAAAAAATGCTGTCTCCCACTCCTCTGCCTTTTCATATTCCTCTGCTTCACTTATTTGCTTCCCGTATTTCTCCCTCTCTCTCCATGCTCTTATGATATCTCTCTCTCTCTCACAGCAAAAATTCACATGCGCCGCCACACTTAAGCTGATCCAAGGACACCAGAGGCAGTTTGTCAGCTTCAATTAGTGTCCGGTGTCCACTGCTGCTGTGGTCACCCAGAATACAACTTGCTGGTCAGTGCATGTGTGTTCACTCATGATTGACACGACCTTCCAGCTAAAACAAATCTTTGACATCAATCAAGCCACAAAGGAAGCCCGCAAATACTCAAGTATTCATGAGTTCAGAAGGGTAAAAGCTGTTATCACAAAGGTTGGAGGAAAAAAAAAGAAAAAAGAAGGAGCTATTTAGCACTCCTGCCCCAGCCACACTTCAGAGAAGGACGGCATAAGAGATAAGACAGAAAATTGAAGCCTTAAAGGGATACCTTTACATTTTGGAAAATGTGCTTGTTTGCCGTCTGACTGGGTGTCAGATGAGAAGATCAGTATCAATTTAATCTATGTGACTTGAGTAGCCTGATTGGTCCATGACGAAGCAGGAGGGAAACAGCACATCTTCATCATCATCAAAGCAGCATATGTCTGCGCTAATAAAACCAAGCATCACCTGCTTTTTGTTCTGAGTTTTTACATCATGAAAAGCCGGGAACTTCAGCATGAGAACAAGACTAATGAGACGGTGCCTGCTTTCTCTGTGCCTGGCTGTTGTCTGCCCCAGTGGGTAAACACAATATTTTATTGTCTTTGTCTGCAGGTATTAATGTGGAATTTGTTGAAAGCACCTTTGATGGAGCTAGACAAGCAGCTCCTCTGTACTTGCGTTGTTTGCGCTAAGCTAGGCTGCACATGTCTTGAACATGTCATTTTTTTACTGAGCAGTGAGATGAAATTAACATGAATATTTTTATCCAACAGCACACAGACAAACGAGTGTATTCAACAGACACAGTCGTGTATTATTGTTATAATAATCATAATTGGTTGCAGAAGCAGCACAAGTAGGAGTAGCATGTTTGGGATCACGTTAACCTTTATTGAAAGGTTCAACAGTTCAACAGTGAGCTGTTATTTTGCCAGTTTGCCAACTTTTACACCACCAATCATTATCATTTTCTGGCTCACAGAAATTCACAGGTTAGCAAGGACCTAATTATAAGTTTCAAAATTAACTTCTTAAAGTTGGTGTGCTGAAAATTCACAGAACTCACTGACAAGGATTCTTAAATCTTAACAAAATGAGTCTTGTGCATGCTGGAAATGTTTGGAGGCTCATCGCAATCACTTGTGACGTTTTCACCTTAGATTGATTAAAGGAATGTCTCAGAACATGGTTAACATGGGGATACGCATTAGAATGATGAATTCATAACTAAAAGAAACAAAATAGAGAATAACTGCTTATTGTGTTTCCTTTGAAATTAGTACTTCTCATAGCTCCATTTCATAATATATGATGGTATCTGACTATAACACCCAGTCGCCAGAATAAATGTTGGCATTGTAAGTTTCCGCAAACCATGGATATTCTGTAGATGTTCTGTGGTAAACATGTGGTTAAGTTTAGGCACAAAGACCACTTGATTATAGTTAGAAAAAGATCATGATTAGGCTTAAAATACCCACTTTTAGTGGCACAATCCCAATGGAAGTGCAGCAATGTCTTGGTAAAAAGCAACCACTTTTCATGGCACTATCCCTGCAGGACAAACAGCAACGTCCCGGTGAAAAATAGATGAATAAAACTGCTGTTTGTAGCACTATCCCTGATGAAAACACAGCTGTGGGTCGCTATAAAACAAGCACGTCTGGTGGCTGAAACGCAGCTGGAAGATGCAAAGATGGCTCTCTGAAACACAACGAGTTCAACACATTCTCACTCCAACATTGTCACATATCGACGTTCGGTCGTGGACTTTCCACATCCACATATGACATGCAAGGTACCCTGGATGCATTTGTCGTTGATGTTGTGGGAAGGCATGTCAACTTCTGCCTGTTACATGCACTGTCTGTTTTAACAGGAAATGTACAGTTTGCATAGTCTCTTTCAAAATAAATGCACTACATTGGTAGCACATCGTTTTTTTGTTTTGTTTTGTTTTCCCTCAACAACAGACTCATCCACACACACATGGTACAAACAACAAACAACGTGGCAACAAAAGCACATAGTTGGGTTTAGGAAAGAAGAACAGGTTTTGGCTTCAAAATCTTACAGGAAGCATACACCGGCTTTCACCTGGGTGGCCGGTGGTTGCTGGATCCATCCACCAAACTTGGACTTATGCTGCCTTAACTTTCGACAACAACTACAAGCCACTTTTTTGTCAGCACCTGACGCTGGAAGTCACTGACCAAGTGGAGGTTTTCGACGACTTCAAAGTGAGACCAAGTTGACTAGCTTTATTGTTTAGTGGTCTCAAACAGTGGCTGGTGTTTCACCTACGTGCCACGCCAGCATCCACCATTCCCTCCCCTTCCTGATGACAAAGTCAGCCCATATAGTTTGGAACTTGAGACAAATGATGGCTACGAAACACATACATGGTTTGCTGAGATGTATAATATCAACATTTTCTTCTGGCAAGTGGGCTGAGGCTGTACTTCAAATAAAATGCAAGGGAAATCCAATATAAGGGGCAGACAGGTTTTGTAGAGGTAACTCGAGAGCACACACACACACACCCACACACACCCACACACACCCACACACACACACACACCCACACACACACACACACACACACACACACACACAGAGCTATCAGGTGAGATGACCGAGAAGGAAAGAAGTGGAGGGGAAATAATCTGTGAAGCAGCACAAATCAATGACGTCCTCTCTTCCCTCCCGTTTCTTTCCCCTTTCCCATCTTCCTTCCACCCATGCATCTTTTACTGCGTCTCCCCTTCTCTCACTTCCTGCCCCCTTCATTCTCTCTGAAATCTCCCACCTGGCCTGGAGGTGGAGGGGAGACACGCTGCATGAAGATACATGCAAATCTACCTAATAAGACGGAAAATTTGAAAGAAATAGGGATCTTTCCCCTTGGAGATATTTTTTTCCCTCTGCCACTATCTTTCCGCCCTCCACTCTTTGCTTATTTTCACCCAGATTTGCTTTCTCTTCCCCTTAATTTATTTATTTTACTTTACTTCTCTCTAACATCATGTCTCATTTTTTCTGACTCACATAATGCCCATCTCTCTTTCTGCCTTTTTTTTTTTTTTTACTATGTGACTCATCGGTACCTCCTCTCTAACCTCCCTCTCTTTTCTCATCACCCTCTCCATCTCACCCTGCAGGAGGTTTTTACATAATTGTAATAATCACTTCCAGTGGTGTTGGCCCTCATCTAACCTCCCTAAAATAGTGCTGGCTAACTTGCCCTTTAGAGCTGCATCCTCACTACTTTGTTGCATGATCAGAGGAATGCGTAAGAGGCCTCTGCACACTATCTACATGCTGTGCGTACAAAATTTCAATTTATTAAACACCTTATTATGCCCATTTGCTTGTTAGCAGCTGTGGCATTTTTGACATTATCGGGAGTCTTGATCCGTGTAAAGTGTATTTAGTATTTTTCCTCTGAGGGAAACTTAAGTGTGCTCACTTTAAAACCACTACATTTACAGTTTGATTGCAGTTTAAGGAGTTTGCACAGACTGTTTACAGACTTTTGTCTTTAAACTAAATGAGGCAAATCCTGCTATGTGTGCATACTACCTGCAATCACTGCAGGTAAATAATTTTAAACCACACTTGCTGCACTGCTGTAGAAATGGCAATGTTGGTTGGTCAGTCAGTCAATCACTTGGGTTAAGACTGAATTATCTTAATAACTATATAAATCAGTGGTTCCCAACTGGTGGGTCACAGCCCAAAGTGGGTTGGGGGTCCATTCTGAATGGACCGCAAGTGATTCACAAACTTGTCAAGTCTGTAATAACACACTTAATTTCCAGTTTTTACTTTGAAGTGCCGTTTCCTGCTGTAGAGTGAGTGAATAATGGACAGCTACTTGACAGAAACAGCAAACTAGCTCGCCGACATGGCCAAATGCAAGTATGACGCTGAGTATATTAAACTGTGTGGACCCTGAACTAATGACTAAGGAGAAATCTGGACCTGTGGCTGGACAAGTTGGGGCCCACTGTTTAAATGATTGACTTGAATTTTTGCAGAGACATGCATGGTTCTCAGAGGACGTTATCAAATGACTCAAGTGATCCCTGCCTTTTTCACTGATTTTATTTGTGGTTTTGAGTTAAATATCTCGACAGCTACTGAGGGAAGCCATGACATTTGGTACCGATCTTTCCCCTCAGGATCAACTGGAACATTTCATCTAACATCTAATTTGTTGAGAACTCTGGTGTAAAATCTAAAACACTAATACTTTCCCATCAGCCTCAGCTTTATTGTCTGTTCAGTGCTAATTAGCAAATGTTGGCTTTGCAATGGCCAAGGCAAGAAATGATATCGACAGCTGACATCTGGGATCCTGTGAGGCTTTTCCATCGGCCCTTTCGGCCAAGCTAAATCAAAAAATGCTGCATAGATTTATGTTTCCATCACCAGTTTAAATGTGCCGAGTTGTGCTTGAGATGGATCATTGCTGGAGTTGGGTCAAAGTGCACCCGGCTGCCTCTGAGTGGGTTGCAGCGGATTCAGTCAGGGTCGATTCGGCATCAAATGGTAGCTTTCTCCTTATCGTCTGGATCCATTTTGTAATCCCGTCTACGTTTTTCAAGCAGTAAGTGGGAGAGGCCGAGCAAAATCCATGATATAAGTAGCTGGCTACCAACAAACGTCACAAACAGCTAGAAAGAGGGCGCTTTTAAACGTCATCAACTCAACACAAGCATGCCATCAGATGAAGACACACCTTTAAGCGAGTAGCCCTATTGTATAGAGATGCAAATCTCTGCTGGGCTGAACTGTCACACCCAGTCAAACTGAGTCAAGCCAAGCCAGCACATGTGTATGGAAAAGGGCTCTTGGTGCACTCCTGCACTGTGAGCAGATGAAAGTACAGTAATATCTGATAGAGACCAGCAACAGGATATTAGTTTGTGAGCCAATAACAGGTGAATGTTTGAGAGGGGATTAAAAAACAGCAGGAGGTTGTTACCCATGTGTCTGCCAGTGTAAGACCTGATGTTCTCTCCAAAAAGCCCCAAAAGCATAACATGCAAGGCCATCCGTTAAATGCATCTCTTCACAGTTTGTTCAGACATGCAGATTTCCCCCTGAGACTACAACGTCACAGAAAAGCTCTTTAAAAATAAAACTCATATCCCTCCGTGACGCCAACCATAAAAAATGAAAAGATATTTAAATAAGGACAGTTGCATACTGTAAATTCAATAGAGCTGGAGCAAGTTAAATAAAAAATTCATCTCCTTGTTCTGGGACAGGCACTCACAAAAATGCACTACTGTTCTTGCAAGGAGGAGACAAACTACAGAGAAGCCTGATTGAAATTTTGCATCCTGATCCATAGGTTAATACATGTCTGTGGACGCAGGATATCAATTCTCTGTTACATTTTATGAGAAAAGGAATATCACAGCTTTGTGTGTCACTGTGGCTTAGCCTTATCAAAGAAAGAATAATTAACTCTGTTTGGAACTCAGCTGAAATGAGTAATAGCACATTCTCTCTGCATGTATGTGTATTTGCTTAGCTGAGAGCAGAGGAAATCCAGTGTTTCTCTATGTTACACACTGACAGTCATGCAGGCTGACATTAATTGCCAGGCAAAGCCAAAGGGGTTATCTCAGCATTTCCAAACATGCCGAGAAGATGTATGCAAATGTGTATGTGTGCATTGACATGCATGCATTCCCAAGTGAACTGCAGATATGTGTGTTTGAGTTAGTGGGTGCATTAAGCCACTGCGTTAAAAAAAAAAAAAAAAGTCCTTCAATGGTTCAAAACATGTAATGAAAGAAATGTTTCTTGCGTGATGACAAGACTGCGAGGCTGGGTTCAAGGTCACGTGACTCCCTGAAGTCACTTAGCGTAATTCAACACATACGTATGTCAGATCAGACCGGAGACAATAATTGAAGGTGACCTCAATTTAAGAACGCTGCAGTCTGCAGGCCATTGATTCGCATAAAGAGGGAGAATATTTCGGCCTCTCTCCCAAAAGGCGGAGAATATGTGCTGATGTGAGAGAGAGAAAAGAGAGCACGAGCATGTGTGAGAGCGTAAGAGTGTAATGATCGTGACTCTATTATGACCTGTGCTGCCGTTTCTATCTCTTGTACGGGATCTATAAGGATTAGGACATCTATCTCCTCTCTAGCTGTCTCTCTAGCTCTTCTCTCTGTTTCATTTTACCTTTCTCTTCTTCACCTGGTCCTTAATCTAGCCATGTATCAGTCTTTCTCCATTTACTCATCACCACCCCCTCCTTATCCTCCCTCTTCTCCCCGCTTAGCCACAACCCCATTTTTTTTATTGTGCTGGTTCTAAAGTATAAATCTGGTGCCATTTTTCCTCTCTGAAGTCATTTCAGATATCGCAGATAGCTAACGAAGCAATTACACATGGCAGACTTGTCGCCTCTATATAAGAGAGCAGTGGAGCCTGGCGTGCCTGTAGATGTATATATATATATATATATATATAGAGGAGTATAGGCTCCTATGTATAGCCACTGGAGGTAATGGAGCAGAAAGCCAATTCTGCCACAGTGTCACATTAATAATAATGCCGATCTGACACGTCTGCCATTATCATTATCACTAGACAACTGTATGCATATGTGAGAGGCATGATGGGGATAAATGTCATGAGAAAGGATTGAGGACTGGAAAGGGTGTAAGCAGATTGGGGGGGATTCATAAAATGGCAGGCAGGATAAGGGAGGGAAAGTAGAAGGGAAGATGAAGAGGAAAGGGAGTGGGGGAGAAAAGGAGGTCCTGAGAAGAATAACTTAATTAAAGCGTCACTTAGCTTTCTGGAAATTTTACGCTTTTCTTTGTTTAGGTTAAAATGCTATTAATAAGCTGATGGCACACTAAAATGTAAGTGAATTCCACCAGAGATAAAAACTCATAATTGTACCATTCTTATATGGTTCAAAGAAAACTCTGACCAATCATTGCATTGAGCTAAAAAGGGACGAGATGGTCGCAGAGTTTCTGCTGGACAGGTATTTTTTTTTTTTTTTTACCACAAATGTAACATAGGCTATAACATTATATGACAACACAGCATCCAGTTGCTAATGGTTAGCCTACTGTAGCCTGAGCCTCTGTATTATCTTCCTTGTTTGTTGCCAGTCACCAGAACTATCTAACGTTAGCGTTTACGTTTTATTCTAAAACTCATCAGTCATCACTGACCCCGGATAAGTTTCAAAACTCCAGGGTTGCGTTTGACTGTGCAGGACAGGTAACGTTATAGTTTGCTTCTAATATAACAAAATAACGTTATGACAACACAGCATCCAGTTGCTAATGGCTAATGTTAGCCTACTGTAGCGTAGCCTCTGAAACATTAATGTTATCTTCTCCATATACTATACTATACTATACTATACTCTTCTCTTCTCTTGGCGTGTTACACTTGCTCTCTTCTTCCGTGTATCTAACGTTACCTTGCCAACGCCTATGTCTATCATAAGCCCTTTTTAGATAAGAGTTGTGCAAATTAGCGGGAAAGTGTGGCAAAATGCCGCCTACCTACTTTTGTTTATACAGAATGCGCCTTTTTCGGGGCAATTGGGGGCGTGAGCAAGTAACAAAATGTGTAGCTCAGCGTGTGACGTAAACAGTGACTCTCCGTTTCCTGGTTTGCGAGGGCAAGGAGGGCGCGCAATTCCTTGTCTCCCCATATGCTCATCTTTACAGTGTCTGTCAGGTTTGGGTTTCCCTCTTGCTACTAGCTGCTCATTCCTGCTATCAGCTGTTTCCTGTTTATCCACCGCCAGTGGCTCGCACATGTGGCGTCATCAACAGCTGCTCCCACAAGTCATCAACAGCCCCTCCCGTTGCGGAAGGCCGCCTCGGTCTGTTTAAACTAAAAGGGTTCCGCCAATGTGACTACCCTACGAGGTGGAAAATTGGGATCAACTCACCAATCCGGCTCTGTGTGTCTAAACGCTCGCAGCTTGCAGGCAAAACGGCCCAACATTCACGGAAAATCTTGCAGTGTAAATGGGGCTATAGACGTAATGAGGACGTAATGGAGGAGGGGGGACGAGGCCTTTGGAGGGAGGTGGAGTTGCAGGAAGAGGGGGATGGGACTTTGGAGGGAGGTGGGAGTTGTGGATGTTCAAATTTTTTCTAAGTGCTGTGTGAAATGCAAGAAAGGTAAGAGTAGCTTTACGGTAAGACAGGAAAACAAAAGATAAGCTGATCTTTTTGTCTGTCATTAGTGAGAAAGACGGAGGACACAGAGCAGAGAGGGAGGATTGGAAAGAAGATCAGGTTAAGTGGTATCCTCAATAGAATGTAGACTTAATACCATAATTAAGAGAGTACACATACTGTTAATGGTTTGATCAGGCAGACACTCACTTTATATCTTAATATACCAGTGGTTGCAACGTGGGTAGGCTCTTCAGGGCCTGTTGTCCATAAATCAGAGTGTTTACTGCACACACACTGAATGGCTCTCCTATATAAAATACATACGTTACATCCATTATCCATATTTTTCATAACACACATCAGTGTCCTGAAGGTACTCGTGTACAAGAGAAATACATTTGACTGAATATGGTATGAAAGTTAATGCACACGGTGCGGGCAGAGAGAGGCAGAGACAGAGAAATTATCTATAATTTATTCAAAAAAATAACCAATGTTAATTTAATTTGGTTCAAGAGTTAGACATGTTTCTCCTAGACAAGGTCACTGTCGGTGTCCCCAACTGTTAGCACACAAAATCACCACAGGGTAAAGGCTAAATAATAGAACGGAGGTTGCTCAAAGGACGGTTTGCAAATGCTAAGGATCAAATATTTAGCAGATGAGACTTCTAACATGTGACCGTGGGGATTGTTAAATACATGCTAACGTTAAAATGTTGTAACACTGAACAGGACACTTAAATTAACAGATATTTCCAAGAGAATTCCTGCAAGGAAATGTATGACAAAGCTAATATGGTGGCTGCTAAAACGATTAACCCTTCTTTGTGTTTGATTGAAATGCAGCTGCTCCACAATCTATCAAATGGAAAGTGGGAAAAAAAAGATGCTGCATGTCCTGTCTTTTGATGGCGGATGTTCCTCTGCCATTATTAACATTTGTAAAATGTCAAACTTGATTTGAGGAAATCATTTGGCTCTTTCTGACAGCTTCCCTGACCAGTGGCTGCTATTTAAAAAAACCCACTGCACTGCAACATGGAATACATCACCAGCGCCCCAGCTTCCAACCATGTTATTAAATTAAAGTTATTGCTGCTGCTGATTGCTTAATGTTGCTAACTGTGATTGCAAGCTGATTCACAAAGTATAACTGTAGTTAATCTAATTTACTGTTTCCGTGATACACCAGGCCTCGGCAAATATATTTTAATTTAGTCAGTATGTTGGCAGATGTGCGCAGGTACCGCTGAATAAGAGTGTCATTCATTAGCTCAGTTTAGGCCGGTCCTACTGAGATTTTGCTTTCTGTTCTGATTGAGACAAAAAGCTGTTTTGAACAGAAAATCCGCATCAAAGTCAGTTCTATTTACCAAAGCAATACACAATATGAAAATATTGACAATTTACAATGACTATTTATAGCTCAAGTTACCTTTTTTCCATGATATCATTAGGTATTATGTTACTTTATGTTACTTTCATAAAGTCAACATGGCTATGGGCATGTTGATCCCCCACCCCCACAAAATAAGTTATAAATATGAAAACTAATTTCCTGTTAAACTATTTATCAAGCAAGTACAGCCATGAAGCACACTATACCAATACCTATGCAATAAATGAAAGCTACTACTGACTACATACATTCACTGGCCACTTTAGTAGGTACACCTTGATACCAAGCACCAGTTTGGACCCCTTCTGCCTTCAGAACTGCCTTAATTCTTGGTGGTATAGATTCAACAAGGTGCTGGAAACATTCCTCAGAGATTTTTGTCCATATTGACATGATAGCATCGTTCAGAGATGGTCTTCTGCAGACCTTGGTTGTAACAAATGGTTATTTGAGTTACTGTTGTCTTTCTATGATCTTGAACCAGTCTGGCCATTCTCCTCTGACCTCTGGCATCAACAAGGCATTTTCACCCAGAGAACTGCTGCTCATTGGATATTTTCTCTTTTCCAGACCATCCTCTGTAAACCCTAGAGATGGTTGTGTGTGAAAATCCCAGTAGATCAACAGTTTGTGAAATACTTAGACCAGCCGGTCTGGCACCAACAACCATGCCACATTCAAAGTCTCTTAAATCACCTTTCTTCCCCATTCTGATGCTCACTTTGAACTTCAGCAGGTCGTCTTGACCATGTCTACATGCCTAAATGTACTGAGTTGCTGCCACGTGATTGGCTGATTAGCTATTTGCCTTCATTTGATAGTATAGCTAAAGATATGAAAAAAGGGGACAGAGGGAAAGACATGCAGCAAAGGCCTTCATGAGGCACACACTACATGGGGGGGATGTGTCCCTGTAATATTTATTATAATTATAATAAGCACCACAATCTAGTGGACCATGCTATCTGAATACATTATAATATAAAGCCATCTTCACTTAAGCAGAGAATTAAGTACTGTCACTCATGCCATCATTAAATAAGGCAAGACGTTAACCTGGGGTGAGAGAGACGGGGTTGCTTTTCATAATAATCAATTTACATTAATGTCTTTATTCACCTTTTACCTGTCTTGACATGCAGACGAGAAGAGACGAAATACTTCAACTTACATAGCAGTTCTTGTCCTTGTCCATCACAGAAATGAAATGAGTCTGAATTGATATTGATATTGTACTTAGCACACACATCACCCTCACAGTTACAAACGTGAACATGGGAACGCGGGTAGAACACTTAGACGACATGAGACGCTACCATTTTATTTCCACTGCTGCTATCCCGGGGTTTCAATTTCCTTTTAGCTTTTACATTTGTACACACACTGGGTCAGGTTGGGCTTTCATTGGCTTTCCTTCTTGATGATGGGGTAGTCAGAGCCATTTCCACTAACCTTTTCTCCAGCCTGACATATATCTGCCATGCTTTTATTACAGGTTAGATGGTCTGTATGAACACCATTTTAGTGGGCTACATCATTCAGAAAGGCACAATTCAGCTACGAGAGAAAGTTAATATGCAGGCACTCTGAGAGGAATATTAGCCTCTCTTCAGTCATTTGATTCCATGTTTGAATTTAATTGAATCCCAATGACAGACCAACAAATGTTCAGCGTATTAAGGGAGACTGTGGCAGGAATACTGTATAACAAGTGCCTTAATTCCCTCAGAAGTAATTATGCTCTCTGATTAGGGAATTGTGCCTAAATGTAATTATGCTGTGCTTTAAAGATTAATTTTGTCTGTGATGGCGTGCTGCGTTATGTTGGTGTCTCACCACATTATCCATAATCACAGCTCCCTATCTCAACTGCTATCTGAAAAGAGATCCCTCCGGTATGGAGGACAGACACTGTGTGTGTGTGTGTGTGTGTGTGTGTGTGTAATATCCCTCTGGCCAATGGAATCTTACAAGGGATTAAACATTGCAAGTCTGGGTTTCATATGTCAACCCTGCTGTTTTCACACCTACATGTATAATCCACTAAAATTGAGTGGACTGTGACATCAGCGGGGCTTTTTCTGATCCCAGTGCATCAGGAGTGTCAAAAAATGCTTATCCAAACATACATGCAGTGTAGTATATTATGATCCGTATTCAATGTTCTGCTGAGCCTTACAACATAAGCACAGAAATCAGCTGTCCTTAAGAGTCACTGAATATATTTTCATAAAAAATAGCAGACTGGCAGACTCATATGCGCCCCATGCCTGCACATGAACACAGCTACTGTAGTGGCTGTCTCAACATACCACAGTTTCTAGGCCACTCAGGCAGCAGGGTCCTTCTAAAATTACATCTTATATGGTCCACAACCGACTTATTGTCCTATTTCTATATTTTCTGACGTATTACCCGTTATTATACTTAAACACTGCATAACACGATCAAATACGTGTTACGATCCAAATCAACACAAACTTCATGAAGCCTTTTGTCCACAGTATTCTACTGCCATACACACTACACTGCCTTATCGCACCACACCTGGCGTAAATAACCTGTGCCTGTATTCCAACACATAAATAAAGTAATATAAACATAACCTCAGTATAGTCCACTATCAGACACTGTATATTTAGAATACACAGAAACTGTTGTATAAACGTAAAATCGTCAGAACGTATATAATCTGTCGTATTAACACAGATATTCTTACCAAATATTAATATGTGCTTAAGTGGCTCTTAGAGCTAGGCTTGGGATCTTTTTTTCATATCTTCCTACCCTCCTGACTTTTCACCAGAGTACAAGATACGTGACAGTGTTTGTGTAACAGGAAAAACTTAAATAAATGAAAGCAAAGTTTACTTCATTCCACAAGCTCAAATATCAAGAAAGTAAATATTCTCATGTCTGTTTTCCTTATTAAACAGGAAAATATAGTGGCACACCTTCTGAATTCAAGTTTCTCTCTTTCACCAAACTAAAAGCTAGTTTAACTGCCTCGGTAACTTGTCATAAAAAATAATTCAAACTCAACATAAACAAAAAAAAACCCCTTGTCCTTCCATTGTTCCAACTATTACTAACTATGGTGTAGTGGAAAAAAACTTAATCAAAAAAAAAAGCTCAATCTACACACTGTCTCTTTCGGACATTTCTGGCCATGTTTATTAGTCATATGACGGCGGCAACATTGACGCAAGTCGCGTGCCACCCCCAACACACACAAAAAGCGTCGCGCTGCGGGGCGTCAACCGGATTTCTATTGCACACTCCAGTCTGCTGGGCTGGGAAGTACAAAATAGTGCTTTTTCAAGGGCGCAGCACTGGAAAAATAGCGCGGCACGTCGAAGCGCATCGAGCTGCCGCCAGTGGGGGCAATGGGGGCGGCTGTTTTGACGCACGTCGTACGGCGCCGGTGTGTTTTGGCCTTTAGTCACCATCTTTCTCAGCTCAGCTGCCCGTTCCACCAGTAGAGACTGACCTCTAATGGCACGTGTAGTCCACTACAACACATCACCTTAATACAGCATCTCCATATCAGTTTAATAGAAGAAGGGGTGTCTGTATTTTTGATGCTACTGAAAATCATACCTTCAGTATTTCTAAATGATCTGGTATACTGTGATACCTTAAAGGTCCAGTGTGTAGGATTAATATCCTCACCGGCATCTAACGGTGAGAATGCAGAACTGAAACTTCTCCCATGTACTATGCGTGTAAGAGAAGTTTGGTGGCCATTGTGAAAATACAAATGGCCCTATCTAGCGCCAGTGTTTGGTTTGTCCATTCAGAGCTATTGTAGAACAACTTTAAGAACTCTGTGAGAGAAGACCCTACATAGTCCACTATATAGTGAGTTTGCCATTTTGTAGTGCTGTCCAAATGTATAGTCAGAATTATTACATTCTATATAGAGGACTCAAAGTATCCCACAATGCACCATAAAAAGTAGTGTACAACTGATGGTCACTCAGCAAGCAGTATATCTCATCCTACATTGCGCCAAATGAACGGACGGACATCGAGACGGACAATAGGAGAGAGCAGCGCGATAACAACCTGCTGTACGTGTTTAACTAATAACGACATGCTGAAGACTGTTTTACCGGTTTCCTTGTCATGTCATCAAGTGTCAATTTCATGTGAAGTGGTCGGTCCCCTGAAGAAATAAAAATAAATCGATTGATTTTCTCTAGTTCTTCACAGTTACTGTACAGAATAGGGCTAATGACGCTAGCTAATAGGTTGCTACTCACTCTGATTTGTGTCGCAATGGCATAATGCAAAACATATATTAAATTCACAAGTTATTACATGACTGACTGGTAAAACAAACTTCAACATAACAAAAGTTACATGGAAAATGACTTTCATTAGTGGGACAGGTAGCAATCATGCTGCGCTCTCTCCTCTTGTCTGTCTGCCAGTGTTTAATGTGGGCGGAACAACACAACACAAACGGCCACAAAGTACTTTGTGATGTTTTTCATTTGGGGAAAATAGGCTCGGTATAATTTCATGTTTTTATCACATATATGCACGTCAGAATTTGTTATGGATGGTTCACCAGCCGACGCTGATATGCCATGTTTTAATTGTGCGACGGCAATGACGTAATTAATGACGCTGGGAAAATAACCTGAGTAGTTTACGGAAGTGTTTTTTCATATTGCAAATGAGCTCATAATGTAGTGCTCTACATGGAACTCCTTATATAGTGAGTAGGGAGCAGTGAATGAGTGAATTTCAGGTGATTACTCATAAATATCACTGCTCCTAAATCCTACACACTGGACCTTTTACAATGCCCAGGCATACACACAGCCATTAACACACACATGCTTCACACGTACGCTCACACACACTCAATCAAAGAACAAACAGTGTTATGAATATGTGTGTGCGCGCCTGTGAGGGGAAGGGATGTCTTTCAGGAGGCCTGTCAAAATCCATTATGCATGTGCCGTTACCAAATACCACTTGAAAATGCTTCTAATTAATCCAATTAACACCAGGCTTTACTGAAGGGGAGGTGAGTCGCTGGGCTGATGCAGCATCTTAGTGACGCACAGGAAAAATATTAAAAAATAACATGCACCCAGACACAGAGGATAAAGATGAGCGTTGTAAATTCAAAGAGATAAAAATGTAAAGGTGCACCATAACTGCTTCTTTGCGTTTGCTCTGCCACATTTATATTTAAAAAAAAAATCCAGTAAAATCCAGCGGTAAATACAGAGAGGTAGCAGGGCTGCACTCTGCTACACAGGGGTGACAGCCACAAGGAGGGAAATGCCTGAATAAATATGAGATGAAAATAATGTGGAGAGCAGGTGCAGAGGAATTTCCTGGCAAATCCAAGAATTATGTAAATCCAGTCCACGCGTTAGAGCAGAAATGATTCCCCCCTCACCCATAGTGGTGCACCACACGCAGGGGCTCTGTTTTAACTACTTACCCTGCTGACTCCTCGTCCCCTGTCTTCTCCATAATTTGTCCCCAGGATTTCAAAGAAGATGTTGGGGTTGGTGCCGTTGTCAGTGAACTCCAGGAAACTGGTGAGGCCGCTCACTCCGAACTGTGGGGACAAAACTGAATGTTTTCATTTTACCTCTGATTTATTTCACCACAACTGTTGCTTGGTAAAACTGATCATTGAATTGTGATCATCACGCCTTTATCATCATCACCTTTATTGTTGTCATGATCTTTATCACTTTAATCCTGTCAGTTCTCATCAATGGTGCAATATTCTTTTGGCTGTAATAGACCTCATCAATAATTCTCCCTGTGAAATTTGACATTGAATTTTGTTTTTTATCCTCGCAAAAGATCAGATATGATAACTGCTCAAAGTGAAGCAGAGACATGAACCATCAGGCCGTCCCTAATGAAATGATTATATCTCATCAGTAAGAGCAAGTACTGAATGGGAAAATGTTTATTGTTGGAACAGAATAAAATATGTGTGATTCTGTGTGTGTGTGTGTGTTCATGTGTGCCTACTGTTTGCGTGTCCAAGACAGGAAAGATTTACGGAGTACATTTTGCCCTTGGCGGAAAATTCTACTTTTGATTTGTTGCAACATTTTTAAAAACTAAGCAGTCCACAGCACGCAGAGGTGTGCGTAATAAGGCTGATGAAAGAATACTGTGTTTGGACTTTGCACTAGGGGAGAGCACTGTGTGGAGAGGTAGATTAACTCACAACCCCACACACACACACACACACACACACACACACACACACACACACACACACACACACACACACACACACACACACACACACACACACACACACACACACACACACACACACACAGATACACGTGTGGTGTCAGTTCCCAACCTTTGCCTTGCCTCCCGGTAGTGTGACCTGTCAGTGAAAGTGACACTGTGCATGCTTCAGGGGAGGAGAGGTGTTATACTCCTTTATATGATTCATGCTCTGTGTGCGTCTGTAGGTGTGTGTGTGTGCTTGCTGCTGTGTGTATGAAACACGGATTGCACCATTCATGTGGTTTGGGTGACGACACAAGCATGAATGTATGCGCGCAAAAGGTGTCAATGTCTAATCACATGAACACTTGTATAGACACCCACACCGCCATGTCATGTGATTACACTTCTTCATAGGATTTACTTGCATCTTCTACCCACCTGTCACACCTTTAAATCGTTATATCCGTTCAAGCATGGTGTGTAGGTGTTCAAACACACACATGCATCTGAGTGTAGGTTTGTATGTGTCTCAGGTAGGGCTGCTGCGATGACTGCCATTATGCAATACCATGCTATTGACAAGCCAACCACAGGGGATGCCAAGCAACCTTCACAAAAGCTATGTTCATGTTGTTTTTATCATCGGAGTGACACATATCTACACTCTGCTACAAATGCCAGCAACATGATGCGGTGCTGTGCTTGTATGTCGTGCTGAGCTCTGCACGTTTGCGTTTGTTTTTTCTGGTTGCCAAGAGCTGAAAATTCAACTTTGGGTTAGGGCTGGGTGATATGGACAAAAATCTTGGTATTATCAGGCTGACTGGCGATAAACAATATAGATCATGATATTTTCTATGCAACGGGCGACATGTTTTTGGTTGCAAGTCAAAGCCACATTTGAGATGTCACGTGCACTTTTATAAAAACAGACTGTGATCGAAATAAAATGCAAAGACAGGGATTTTTCCTTGTTTGAAAATATACAGCTGCACAACATGTAAATGAAAAATTATATAAAATAAATAGCAGGGCTGTATGTTAACTTTTTACACACAGTACTGGAGCTTTAGAGGTTTAAAGGTTTGCAGCACAGGATGCAAAACTATAAGGCGTATAAAACTATCAACAGGCCTAAATCCACTGTATTTAGGAACGATTAAAAATCTTTGTGGGGGGAGTTAAAAAGTAGTTTTCCATGGCCTTTGAGATGCAGGTCATGCTGGAAAATGCTTTTAATCTTATTTATGCACAGAGCATCAACAGAGGGGCTGAGGGAGGGAAGGAGTGAGAAACGCTTTGTCTGCGCTATATATGACTTGTTTATGAAATATCTGTGTTGTCATCTCAGCATAGCACGTGCAACATATAGACCGATGTCACACTGCAGACTAAATAACAGACTGATTAAACAGAGGAGCAGCTCTGTGTGTTGCTGGAGAACTGAGTGAGTGACTGAGTGAGTGGGGCGGAGTTGTGCAGAGAGTGTGAGAGAGGAGCGATGCACACTGTTATGCGTTATGTAACACAAATTGACCATATATCAATAAAAGTGGTGTCTAAATGTATATCTTGCTTGAAAACTTAAAGATAAATACAGATACATAGTTGTTATATCGCCCAGCCCTACTTTGGGTAAAGCCCTGCAGCTGCTTGTCAACGTCACTCTTTTCCAAACCGTCCAATCACAGTGGAGACAAGACAATAGCCTAGACCACAAAGACCAACTGTCACATCTCTGAACGGAGTAGGAATAAATACTGAACCCATGTAGACTAGCAAGTCCGTCCTCTCTCCCTCTGTGCTTCAGCCTCCCCTTCATCCAGAGCAAGTAATCCTCTTCATGTCGACATTTTTAATTTCACAGATATTTTCTATCATAGCAACAGAACACTACCGAAAAAACATCTAACAATAGCGGAACAATAAAGCTTATTTATGAAGAGTTCGTAAATATCAACAAAAAACAGCAGTAATACCACATATTGTACTACTGAGACACCTTTAATCACTGCAGAAGAAATTCCTTCTCCGTGACAGCCCTCGTCTAAGGTGTGTGTAGGTGTTGACGTGTATAGAAATATGAGATGTATCATATCATTCATGATATAGCTCATACAGGATGTTTATGCGCCATTTGGTTAATCATTCATTGACACATCGGTATGCTGTTACCATATTCAATTATTTTATTCCCCTGGGTCTGCCCCCCCCCCAAACCACACGCACTCTCTCACACACACGCACTCTCACACACACACACACACACACACACACACACACACACACACACACACACACTCAATAAAATGCACGTCATTTGCTATTTTGCTTCCTTGCAAACTGGGCAGGGGTGAACTCTGCTCGGATACTGTTCATTGCCTTTCGTAATTATTTAGTTAATTAATGTTGGCAGCTTCACAACAATTATCTTTCTTTTAATTGCACCTGATACAAAGAACATGCCACTGGGCTCGTGGGACTGAATAAAAACCTGAGACATAAATAAATAGTACGACTCCAACAGTGTTTTCTTTTTAATGTTTAAAAGCTGCTTAAAGATAAGATGAAAGTGAACAAGTCTGGTTTTATATAGAAAGCAATAATAAGTTAAGCTCAGGCTTTGAAACAGCCTCATGGCCACTGGCTGGAGATCTTGGACTGCATCACGGGACTTGCTGTGCCTTAAAGGGACCGATAAAATTTTAAAATGAGTCCTAAACCCAACTGCTTGAGTCAGTGAGACTCAAAGGTGTATATATATATATATATACAGCAGCCAATGACAAGGTAGTGACATGTAGTCTACTAGCAGCTCCAACACAGCACACGCTGCAGACTCTGGGGATCAGTGTAACAGCAGTTTCACCTGCTGCATTTCCCACTCTGAATTTGTCAATGAACACCAAACAACAACATCAATAGAGCTCCTCATCAACAGCTGCAAATTAGTATTTATCATTACCATAATGGCCCCACACACCAAAACGCTGATTAAACACACAGGCACGCACAGTAAGTAAAGCACACTGCTGATACACTGTAAAATGGAACTGATGCCAGGCTGCTGAACTCAACTCTATTACTGCTTAGGGCTCTTTAACACAGCTTTTTTTTTTAGACAGCCATCAGGGTTGGTTTAACAGCCGGGGCTGGCTGATGAAAGTGTTGCCAAACCCCAGCCTGATCTCAAGGTGAAATGCAGAGATAGATATGAAAGCCATTGCGCCGCATTTATTATTGTCTGACACTAATCCTAAATTAGCATTTCACTTGGCTTCATCATTCAGTCAAACTGCCATCCCTGGAGTAGTTTTTTATTGATATCAAAACAGAGGGCATTGATCCAATTGGATTTAACAGTGATGAAAGTGTTGCCAAACCCCAGCCTAAACTCAAGGTGAAATGCAGAGATTCATAAAATCACAGCTGCAGGATGAAATCCTCTATCTCCCAAAAGTCAACTGTTGAGGAACTGAGCAAAACTTACTGATTGATGCATGTGCTTTTTTTTTCAAGGTATGCAATCCTTTGAATTCACAAGCACTTGGGTCATGAAGTCTACTGAGCTCAGACAGGAACTTGGAAACTTTCAGTGGAAGTAATGAACAAAAATTGGATTTCCATGTGATAAGAACAATATAAAAAATGCTAGACTTATTTAAAGCCTCCTCCATGTCATTCGTCATCCCTGGAGGGGGTTTTAGTTATACCAAGCAATGACATTGTATAAATGAATTTAGCAGTGACTGCATCTTGCTGTTTCAACTAGAGGAACAATAGTGCCTGCTCTCCAAAATTTCATGTAATGAGCACATTGTCTTGAAATGCAAATACATCCACTAAATGAAAAGTGCCAGAAATGTTGTTTTTTTCCCCCCACCGCTACAAGATACACATGAGACACATCTAAAAATAGTTTGAAATCTGAAATTGAACTTGCATGTCGTAGCTGGGTTAGGGGATGAGTATACACTTTTCTTCTTTCAACTGTAGTAATCAAGCCACAGCTCCAAACTCACACAAAGACATTTTCTGCTTTGAGTAAAGACACTTTTTTGGCAGATATAGCTACAATACTTTTAGGAATAACTTTTTTTTTGAGGCAAAGTCTTTATGAGCCATTTTCAAACTGGCACGCACTCACCTACAAGCACCACACAGCGGTAGAGCACTGCAGGAGGCTGATGAAACAGATGGACCGTCCACAAACTGATATTAGAGTCAAGTGACTCCGGGTCATTGAATTATCCACAATAAATATAAATCAGGGAATTGGGAGGATTATCTGTCAGTGTACAGTGTAAATCAGGTTGTAACGATTGGCTGAAAGTGTAACGAATTACAGACATTATACTGATTGAAAAGTACTGCTGAACATGCTGCTCTACCTTTTCAGGATGCTTTCTGAACGTACTGTAATATGCAAGTGCGTGTGTCACCATATGTGACCATGCACCCATACTCACGTGGATAATTTTAGTGATGAGACCTTTGTAAATCATCTCATAGTCTAGATTTGGAGGTACATGGCAAAGCTGAATAGAACTCAGGAAGCCTGCCTCTTGGAACAGGCACTGGCTTACCCCTGTGCCTGCATATGTGTGTGTGTGTGTGTGTGTGTGTGTGTGTGTGTGTGTGGGTGGGTGGGTGTGCGCCAGAGCGACCAAGTATGCGTTCTTGCATACCTACCGTAGTTGAAAAGCCCTTCCTGCAAGACTTGAGGGGGACAGTGTGTGTGTATTTGTCTGCATCCCCATACCTTTTTGACAGTATCCAGCATGCTCTTGCCTCCCTGCCACGGTTTGGAGTTCTTCCTGATGCAGCTCAGACTGGCCATGCTGTGCCACTTCCTATCCTCCAGCTTTCTGTGGAAGGTGTTGGCCAGAAGCAACACGGTATCATAGATGTAGCGGTTGGTGATCTATAGAGAGAGAAATGGCAGGGAGAAAATCAGAGAGGCATACCGACAAAGAAAATGGCAGAGTAATGCAGACATTTTGCTTTTGCTGAAGACTTGCTCACGCTGCTGTAATACAATTTGTAACAACAAATTGAAGCTATTATGAGGGCCCCAATAACCATTGTCAGGCTTGAACGTGCTTCAGTTTTGGAGTTTAGATCTGTTTTCAGATAAGGACCTGCAGATATTAGCAGTAAGAAGCAAGAAATGGCGCAAACTCTCTCATACTGAAACACTATCGAAGCTAAATTTCTTTCACCTGCATTCATATCCATCAGTACTTTGATCAAAAAGGGAAAAAAATGTAGCTTTGCAGCTTCCCTCCTCCCTTTCTCTACCTGTCTAACAGTATGCAGCATGTTTCCTGCACCTACAGTGCATAACATCGGTATTTTCATCCGAAACATTGCTCTCTTTTGGTTCAGATTCACACATATGCACTCATACATACAGACACACGCTCACCTAGCAGAAAAGCTTGAAGGATAAGATTAATTAAAATGTATTGAGAGGTCCTTGGCACCATCGAATAAGATATAAGGAGAGGAGTTTATTCAGTCTGTGATCCATCGTTATGTGATTTGCCGAGCCTCCTGTCTCTGTGTTAATGAGAGTATAATAAACACACTGACTACAACAGACATGACTCGTATTTACTCACATTAAAACACATACACAATACAATGCTATAGAAGCAAAAGCCATGAGCTTGATGACAATGACTTTTATACATCGAAAAGAACTTGGCCCTACGCATTCATTTTTTGCCACATATACTTACATACGCACACACATACATTAGAGTTAACAGTTTTAGAATATGAATATGAATTCAAGAATTTCTACCTACAAGCTAATTAATGATAAAGGTCATTCTGCATCTTTGCCATAAAAGCATTTATATTTGCCTCATTCCAATTCAGCCCAAACCTGATTTATTTAATAACCTCCAGAGAACAATAATAATAACTTAATGACTTTTAGAATAAATAATGAAGGTAAAATGGCTTCATTATATTGTTAAAGAAGGTTAAATGTTAAAGAAAATATTTCAGTGCATTTCAGAATAAATAGTGCCATTTCAATGCAAATAGCGTACTGCAAATGCAAATGTACAACTACACTGAAATTATTTATTAAATAATGACCTAAAATATTTATTTTTTCTTTTACTTGTAGTGTTATTTATAAATATAAATTGTTTTGGTGTGAGCTGCTGAGTATTAGAGATGATAGCCACAGAAGTGTCTGCAGTCTTTCAAATATAATGGAACTAGACACTCGGCTTGTGGTGCTTACAGCGCAAAAAAACCCCTCCAAAAAACAAAAAAACTGTCTCTTTCTGGAAATCTTGTTGTGAGTAGTTGCATGTAGGAACTACTTCCTGTCTACTGAACTACACCTGACTACATGAAACTGCTCACATCAAGGTCTGTGGTTTATCTTGAGCAATCTGGAAATCCATCGGTTAAAAAAAGATAGAGATAAAGATAGATTAGCTGGGCTAACCATTAGCTGTTAGCTATTAGCCGTTAGCGGTGTCTGTAGTAACCAAGTAACTCAATAAACGGTCCATGAAAAAAATATTTTTTCCAGCGTATATCTTAGTTACAACATGATTGAGCTAGCAAAGCAGTTTTGTGTTGCTATGTGTGGTATTTATTCAGTTTTGGGAAATCACAATGTCTAGAGAGCATCAGTGGCTGCAGCTGACAGGGACAGCTAACAGCCTAACAGCAGCAGCAAAGCTAACATCAGGACGTCATCTGTTAAAAGCCTCCTGTTGTTGGATACGACAGTTAGCTCAATCATGTTGTGACTCAGGCATCCGCTGGAAAAAAATATTTTTTTCACGTTGACGAGACAGCGTTTTGGGTGGAACAGTCACTATGGAAGGGGAGCTTGCTGATTATGTAGGTACACATTTCCTGGGGACACCTGCATGTCGCGGCCCCGCCCCCTCCATTGTGATTGGCTAAAACACAGCATTGTTCAAAACTCTAATGTATTTTTTTGCTGCTCTTAGCACCACGAGTGCCATCTAGTTCCATTATATTCAAGAGAAGGCAGATGTATCTATGGTTGATATCGCCAACACTTGTTAACTCACAACAAAATAATCTGGATTGATATATGGCACCACAGGAAAAAGGAAGTTTGGGGTGTACTGTCCCTTTAAATCTTCATTAAGGAAATAGAGTCAGAATTGAAAAAAAATACATTAACATTTTCTTCTGATGCTCTCAGTTGAAATAAAGTCATGATCAGAGTATGAAAAGCCTTAGAATCAAACCTAGAAGTCACTACAGCCTTCGACATGTCAAATGTTTCACGTTCATTTCGGCCATTTCACCCTGTGCAGGATATGTGAAACAATACTCTGAAGCAGATGTTACACTGTATTTACAAAGCTTAATACTAATTTCAATGTTCTGGTTAAGGTCACGAGATCGACCCTCCCCACCCCCTCAACTCAATCACACCAACCTCATTTTCTTCTCAATGCCATTTTCCTTTCACTGTCATTCCCCTCTCTTTCAATCCTTTCATCTCATTTCCACTCTTCCTTCTGAGCTCTCCAATTTGACGTCTTCTCTCTCTGAGTGTTGTTCTATTTTTCTCCTGCTTCAGTCCGCCTTTCCTGTCCTGTCACATTAATAAGAGGGCAGGAGTGGTCAAAGGCCTTAAACTAAACAATCTGTGCCACATGGCGTTAAATAAATCCATGTAAACGAGGTTATTAAGTTTTGGGTTTTTTTTATAGTTCACACCAGGTGATTATTCTAATCAAGATACTGTGTTTTGCAAATGACTCCCACTTACCATGGAGCCAAAATGCAATACATCATTAATTAGTGGAGTCAAAGGTCTGACTCCAAAGGTTAAGGACTCCTATAAGGTATACTATGCAGGTTTACAGGTTAGTGTTCATTCTCGTTTTGCATTTCACCTCACTATATACGCATTTATTTCGGTGCTGTGTCTCCTGGATGCCTATGGTCTGGCACCTGGTCACTAACCCTTATAAAGCCCCAACCTCACCCAAGCGCTGCGGGGATACATGCCCATAAACATCCCAAAACCAGGAAATAAGAAGCAAAAAAGAAAATATAGACACCGCCACACACTTCTAGCAGGTTGTAAGTGATGATTGAGAGGGATTACTTCTGTATGAGTCTATCTTATATCTTTAAGAATAAGAAACTTTGGATTTTTCTTCAAACAGCAGAGATGTAGACTCAAACAGCTGAATTTCATTCCAGGCTACAAGATTAATTCAATACACGTACAGCACACTCAACTATGTCTGAGCACTGTCTTGCCTGTTCAGTCCTTCACTCTCCTTCCAGCACGCTATTCTAAAATGTAAGGGAACCAAGTGGGAACATGGCCATGTCAAGGTTTTCCATTAAATTTACACGAGCGATGATAAGATGACAAAATATATGCTCCTTGTTGTCAGATAATTTACTGACAGACAGGCAGGACAAAAGAAAAACTGTGGTGTCGAGTTTATCTTACGTCTAACTTTTTCTCTCACTTTCCCCTCGATGTGTCTCTGCTCTCACAGTTTTGTCTTTCACTTGCTGTCTTTGTCCATCTATCATTCCATCTCACCGTCTCTGTGCCTAATGCTTTTTCTCTGAAAATTAAACTGACAATCTACTGCTCTATGGGGAGCTTGAATGATCAGTAGGTTTTGCACTCCAAGCGAGCATTATGTGTGTGTGTGCGTGTGTTTGTGTGGTCAGCCTGAGTTGATGTGCTTCAGTGCAGTGTGAAATTGGGCTTCTGGGCCACTCTCTGACCGCTGAGCTGATCTGCTTCCTCTCTTTCTCTCCCATCCCTTGTTTCCTCTCTCCCAAATTCAACCACTCACCCACCTACTCACTTACTCACCCACGCACACACACATAGGATGTCAAACTGAACATGTGTACAGGATGTTTTAACTGTGCATGCACGGTGGTTTTTTACTCTCACTCCCCTTGTCGGATACACAAAAAGCACATTGTCCTTGACTGAAATCACATGCACACTCTCGGCCCTCCGCAGCAGAGTGAACACATACAACTGGCATCTCCCCAACAAATAATGAATCGTCGGAAGGGCTTGATCCTTGATGACAGCTATTTACACTCTGAAAGCATTTGATTCATATTAGGACACACAAGGCTAGCTTTATTTACGTGTATTATTCAATGCTTCAGGGCCTCCAGGACTTAATAATGTCTGTATTTTGCATACTATTTGGCAAGGTTCAAACCAACTCTGGGCTTTAATCAACCTTTTAGAAAATTTCCCAAAAAATGTGTTATGCATTTAGCTGATTTTTAACCTTAAGGGCATTTTTTAAATATTATTTTTATATTTCATTTGATTAAAAAACAAATAAACGTGTCCATTCACTGATTACAGAATCGTCTTGAGACTTGAAGGGGAGATATCCACATAGACATTAAAACCACGTTTTTGCTTTCAATGTATTTCCAACTTTCATCAAATGTGTTCCCTCAGGCTCTTATGCATCCACATAAATCAACAGCACATTAATTCAATTTCATATTTTTTTCTTGACACATAAATAAGAGTGTGTTCCCTTTTCTCCGCTCCATGTGATGGCAGTGCAATGACGCACACACACACACAAAAAAGGGGGTAATAATTGCATATATAGAGCCACCCTGGGGGACATATTAGTAAAGTAAAGAAAATGTGAAAGTGGGGAAGAAAAAAACTGGCACTGAGTTTTCCATGACCACACGGTTTGAGATAAACACATATACAGTTGTGAGCCAGCTTTTTTCCCAAAATGATTAATGTTCCAGGTAAAAAAAAAAAAGCTCACAGGCAGGAGCTGTAACAATGTCAGATCAGCAAGGCTGGTGTAAAGGGAAGCTTCTGGATCGGGAGACGTGTTGAAATGTCAAACTAAAACACTGGGAGCGGTTTTAAGAGACAGAAATGGGGCGCCAGAGCAGCTTTCAAATACATAACTAGTTTGGGACTTTGACTTTTGAAATATTTTGAAACCAAAACGCAGAGAGCAGTGTGTAAACAAACATTTGAGAGAATTTCAGAAGACGTGTGCTTGTACAGCATGTAGCTCATGTGTACTGCGCACATCAATACCCCTGAATGCATGATGGACCCTCACTCTATGCGCCAAACTGAGCTGTCTTTTGTCTCTGAATGTCATGGTTTAGTGTTGCATATTCAGCACTAATTGAGCAGACAGAGCAGGATAGGAATATGAAATGAGCTCTGGCTCCTGTAAAGATTGTTTAGAGTCCTTGCATCCAAATAAGTCTTGGAAATGACAGACTTCTGAAGCAACTGTATGATGGAGTTGTCATGTTTGTGCGAGTGATGTCACCCAACACCAAGCTCTATTTTTTTTTTCTCAAGTCTCCACACTGATGCACCGCGCTGCTCTGATTATAGAGCTGTTTTTTATTAGGGGCAAAGTTGCCCAATAATGTAGCTGGCGATCAATTGACTGTATTCCCACTGGACGTCCCTTCTCGCTTCCAGTAAAAGAAATGACTGAACCTAATTTCATGATGTCTTGCTCTTTGGTAGACTTGATTTAGACGAGAGTTAATTTTCTCTTTTTTTCTGATCATCCCCCCAGTTAATTAAACTGCAAGGAGACAGAATGCCAAAGACCAGGCCGGCAACAACTCCCAACACTAGCTTTGGATATTTGGCTAGCGCTGATGTTATTGACTGAAGCTTTTTATTTGGCGAAAAAGAGCAGCTTTTGAGCTCACTGTATGAACATTTACACTCAGACTTTTAGTCTAAAAATTAAAGTGAATTATTATTATATCATTCAACAACATTGGCTGTTTGGTTTTGCCCTCTGACAGACCAACAGGAGTATTTTTAGACCTCCTATGGTGGGAGGAGATCGACACGTCCACCTACCTACCTAAGACAGAATAGGTCGTATATGACTGTTAATGGTCGCAGTTTTAAACTAGAGGTCGACTGATTTGTCAATTTGGCCAGCCCAATGGTACCTATAGGACATTTCAAAAACTATCATTATCGGCAGAACTTGTCTCCGATAATGGCTGATGGCTGCGCAGCCTCCACCAGCCATGCGGGACGTACATCATCTACTTTTTACTGCAACAAAAAGGAGCTGATCAGTGGGAACAGCTCCACAAAAAACAGGCCTCTACTGCTATGTGACTGAGTGTGTTCTTCTTCATTTTAACTTGTATTTACACAAGTTTCTGGCTGGATTGCAACAGCAGGTCGGCGACTAAATTAATGAAGTCACTTCTTGATACAAAAACCCAACGAACTGTTGGGTCTTTACATGTTGTATGAGAATTTCCAGGGGTTTTTGGTTTTGGAGGGAGGTTATAAGTACCACTGCCAAACTAACATGGATGCAATTACCAGTGGATCCTGCTGTACATCTTCTAAACGATGATTCCCACCTTTCCCTAATGAACAGAACTCACAAAATCTGTCTGGCAGGCCTTACCACAGCTAAGAAGATGTTAGTCCAGTGTTGGAAACCCCTTCATGTAACTCAAGTGTTCATTGGCTTCGGAGCTTTTTGGACATTTCTTATCTGGAATTATCATCAGCAAGTGTTAATGATTCACGTCCAAAAACTGTTTCAATGTGGACAAGTCTTGAATGCCTTACATGACTGTGGACAGTTGCTTCTGTTTATCTGTATATGTTGCAATAAAAAATAAGGGATAAAACATATAGAAGGTATTTGTCAGGGGCAATATTAAAGAAGCTCAATTGACCAACCTGACAAAACCAAACATGTCCTGTAAATTCTTAGTATTGTATTGTATTTTAGTGAGTTTTGTAAATACATATTATTGTTTCAGTACTTTTTTCCTAAAGTCTAGTTTTTATTTTTATTTTCATTCATTCAGTTTTAGTTTTTAGTTTACAACAATTATCTTGCTCCAAGCTACAGAATCAGTTGTTGTGCTTTTATTATGACACTTGTGCTCATCTTGAGCAGGAGACCAGCATCTTTATTTGATTTGTTGAAAATCACTGACTTGCCTTACGGACAAATCTCAAAACCAACTCACCTCTAGCTGCTGAGACTTTGGGTTTTTAGGGTCACACAGGGAGGTGTTAATCCTGTGGTTGTGTTTGACACAGCGCTGAGTTGTGTTCTGGGGCATGGGGAATGTCTGGCGCACCAACGTCAGTCGGCCAATCGACTTCATGACTAACTCCTGCAGGTCGTAGTCTGAGATCTCCTGAGAAGGTGGAATGGGGGGAAAGACGGTGGTAGGGATAGGAGGAGGGATGATCGTGGTTCAGGAAAGGAGGGAGTGGGAGAGAAATGGAGAGAAAGGAAAGTCAATATTTTATTGTTGCAGAAGACCTACAGTCAACATTTTTGACAAGAAAACAAAACAGTAACCAAAACTTGGTTGGATACCTCTGCATAAAATTCCCTGTAACATTAAATGTTTCATACTCATCCTCAAAAGACATATTAGGGGGTTAAGGTTGTGTTTCATATGCTCTACTTTTCCCATTATCACCACGTTGAGCAATGAAAAAACATTGTCTTCATCATCTGCAGAAATAGTTATTAGATTCGAAAGGTACATGTCAGCAGATGGACGGAAGGAGAGAGGAGAGTAAAAAGTGTGTATGTGTGTGTGTGTTTGTAGTGTGCATACTTGTGTTTGCACATACTCTGCATGTCCTTGCAAAACCTTGGGGGAGGAATCATTGCTAATTTTAGCCCTAGGACACAATCTCTCTCCCTCTCTCCATCCATGGATCTCCATCCATCCTCTGCGAGTGCACAGGGTCATGTGGTGACGAGATGAGAACTGACGTTTATCGTCCCTGGTGGAGGTAACACCGCCACCAACCGAGACAGCCTTTGCCATCTTTGTGTATGTGTGTGGTGATTATCTTTGTTTGTGTGTGCTCGAAACGCGTTTTGTGTGCACACGCCAGTTTATGTGTAAACGTGTGTGTACGTGCGCATATGTTTCCAGGAGATAGTTTTTTAAGCCTTCTGCTCACGCAAAAGCCTTTTGATTCCGTTTCATTTGCACATGGCAGCACGCTTGACAGGATGGATGTGATGTGTCTGCGGACCGCGCACATACATAAATAAGTCATCACATGCACTTTATAGTGGTGAGAGGTAATATTATAGGTAGTACCGGTTCATTGACTAATCTCAATGGATTTCATTTGAATGTAATTAACGTTCATTAAGGCTGGTGAGTCATCATGGGATGTGATCAATGGTGATTAGAAGTAGTATTATACAGGCTTCATTGGTATAGCTGTACTCATCACATTAATTAGGCGGATATATGACTCTCGCTCCATATGCACCAATATACATTTGCGTCAAGAATTAAATTGATAGTGTTTTGAATATTTTAAATAAGGTATGTAAGATCTGAGACTCAAAGATGCACATTGACAGTTAATGTCAAAAATTCAACACTTTATGTCCTCTGCTGTCAAATTTAATTAGATTTTCTTGAAATACCATAAGAGAAGTGAGAGTTCTGGGTCTACAATTGTTTTGAATTATTAAAAAAAGGAAGAAATAACAAAAGAAAGGGCTGTTTATGCCTTGAAGAAGACGTGAAATAATTTAACAGGTTTAACCTTGTATGAATGCCCTGTGCTCTGAAGTATCTACTTTCTAAACAGAACAAGTAAGGAGTCTATTTGCTGGCTTTTGGGGGTAAAACGTGGCATAAATCCCAAACAGTTGCTTACATAAAAACCCCTGAAGGGAACTGAATTACAAAGCCAACAAAAAAAGATGCAGGACAGAGAGAAAATGCTGAAAATTGCTAAAAAGGCAGATCTGTGGGCCAAAAGAGAATTAAGATTCACAGCGGGCAGTCAAGGGCATGCAAAGAAACATCGGCAGGCAAGAATTATCCAGAGTGCCCCACTCAAAGGATCAAACTCAAAGAAATATAGATGCACCAGTGCACAGGAAATACAAACACACACACACCATACACATCATACACACACACACACTTAAAAGGAAAGGATCATTTTGAGATTCATCCTCTCAACAGGCGTTTGTCCATCGTTTCTTTCTTTTTTTTTCTCTTTGTCACGTTCTGTTTGCGTCTTCGTCTCTGTCTCTCTGGGGACAAACTTAACAGACTTCACCCAGTGTGGCTTTCAGTGGTGGCGTGCTCTTAAAGCTGTTAGCCTTTTAACAGCTGAGACTAAATGAATGTGACACATACACACACACACACACACACACACACACACACACACACACACACACACACACACACACACATTCTGACATGACCACACACATCGAATCACGCATCGTCTAGTGTGCAGCGCACCAACACATACGGGGGTGCAGGGAGGGAGAAGGTATTAGCGCAGACTTGATATTCACCTCATATTATAAAACTGCTCCTTTTTTGTCTCTCACATCTTCCCTAACTTCCCTCAGGCCGCTTACTGTCAACCTTTCATTGGCTTCTTCAATCAAAACATGGAAATAAGATCTAAATACATGTCATGCAAACTCTCTGGATTGTCTTGATTTAGTATAATTTGATTTATAAAAATTAAACCTAAACTAGATCATTTTATCTGACCTTTAAAACAAGCATGAAATGCTAATTACGGCTGATTGACTGATTAACAGCTTGAGAAAATCTATCATCACACATACTAAGCATCGTCCCTGCCAAGTTTTCAATGACCTTTTCAATCATGTAGTCCTAGTAAGCATTTAAGCGAAGGTAGCATTATAGTTAATCCATTTTCACCAGTGAAAATCCTCCTTCAAGCTGAACATTCAGTTACAAAACCATTCACTCCTGAGGACAATTTAATGGCCCCCAAATCTGTACACCAAGTCCAACTACCTGAAACCAGAGGCTTTGGGTACTGTGTAACCCCCAAAACGCCCTGCAGCTCATATATGGAGTGAATCATGAGTTGTTTACTCCATAAACTTGAAGTCTTGGCCTGCAGGCATCCCCATCAACCTCAACCCATCACCTCTCTTCCCTTCCCTCCATCCCCCCGAGGGCACCAAATCCTCGTCTTTAGTGTTTTACTTGAAGATGAGAGTCAAAAGCAAAAACACATCCCTCATCCTCAATTCTTCTTGGCACTTCTTCCCTGACCCCTATACTTTGTCCTCCGCCCTCTCTCCACTCAACCGCTCCCCCTCCCCACGTCTCCTCTAGAGACACCAAATCCTTCCTTTTCTCTTCTTATCTGCAGATGAGTGGGGGAAATAAAAGCTGGTTTTATTTATTCTCCAACCCTTTCTGCTCCCCCTACTCCTCCTCTCACCCTCACAGCTCCTCCCTGTCCTCCCCTTTTCTATGAGAACACCAAATCCATCTGTTTTGTTCATTTTCAGAGGTTCAAAGTTGTGAAAAACAAAACAAAACAAATCTGGAAAAAGCATCTTGTTTCATTTGGCCTCTCGTCTCTCTCCTCCACCTTTGGCAATTTCCCACAACAGCCCTAAATGTCTCCTCTGGCTTTGACTCTTCTTTATCTCCCTCTTGTTTTTGTGCTTTTTCCCCCAATGTTTTAGGAATTTCATTAATGTTTAAAACAAAAACAGAGCAAAGGGCATGAAGAAGAGAGAGGCTAGAATGATGGGAGTTGTACACAGTGGAATACTGCTTAACGACAAAGGGAAATAACCTGATAACGGTGGGAGTTGTTGATGTGTCCAAAGGTGACTCTGGGCCGAGTGATCTTTATCTATTTCGGGTTCAAATACACCCTGACTAGCTGTCTCTTTCCAGGTATACAGGGACACATTTTTACCTTGTGCATTTTCATAACTTTTCTATTCCTTGGATGTAAATTTTCACAATCATACACTCATTTACCTATCAGTCTCTAAAAATAAGAAGACAGTCCAAAAGTACATATAATATATATGAGCACTTGCGTTCACAGCATGCTAATCTGGGAGCTATCTGGTTGTTGGGGAAACCATGACCTGAAAAAGCTGGTTTGTGTCTTCATATGACTTGTAGAATAACTCTGCAGTTAGGGCTTCGTTTGTGAACACAGCACCTGCAATGCGCTCTTGTTTGATGGTGGATGAAAACAAGGCAGCTAGCAGCAGGTGTCATGTTGGTCACTGGGGTAAAAGTGCCGGCAACACCAATAATGGGAGTTAATTTGTGTAGCAGCGGCATGGTACTTAATGTTAGCTCCTTTAGCATGGCTAACTAGCGCTGCTTCTGCAATGTACAAAATGTCGAACATTTAAATGAAGCTCTGTGTAAGTTCAATCAGAAAGACTTTCTTTAAGCTATATCCATTCACAATTCTCTCGCTATCCCACTCCCACCAATCAGCTGACTATGGGTGTTCCTTCTCCTGGTTAGCCAGTCAAACTTTGCCTCAAACTCCTTCAGCCATCATGTTGCTGCTGCCAAACTTTAAATGTGTTCTCCTCTCTGCTCCTCTCAGCTGTCATTTTAGGCATAATCGTCGTGCCCTCCTCCACCCCATTCATCTCCAGTCACCTTATCCAGAGCCCAGAACGAGCTCATCAAAAGTCCACTCCTCTTCACATCCAGATCACCACCATTACCACCATCAGTGTCTAGACTCCACAGGGGGGAGTTCCCTAATCACTACGTCTTTACCACCCTCTTGGAATAGATGACATCACAATGGGGTCTGATCACCAAAGACTTTTCACATTTCTGTTTATGTGCCCATGTTAATTAATATTCTTTCCTCCCAGAATGAGTCTCTCCAGATTGAACTAACATTGCGCAGTCCACATTTTGCGTGCTCTGGGTGTTGGTCTTTCTCATGCCTCAATTAATCAGCATTTCCCTGGCAAGACGCAAATTTACATCTTTACTAGGTAGAAGCTGCAACTGAGGCTGGAGTCTGACCAGTGTTGGGTAAGGGTTACTTTAAAAGAAATCAAAGTACTTCGTTACTTTTTTTAAAAAGTAACCAGTTACTTTACTGTGTTACTCCCTGAGTAAAGTAACTCAAGTACTTTTAAAGTACTTCCAACGTTACTCCCTGAGCAAAGTAACTCAAGCACTTTCAAAGTACTTTTGAGTATTCTACATTTCCTATTGGCCAATGGACCACAGGGCGCTAAGCCTACATTTTTCCAAAATCAAAGTTATGGACCACTTGCCCTTCACTGAGATCCAATTCTCCCATCATAGCCGTCACTTTGACCTGTAGAAACACACAAAGATCTGCTGCCGTAGACAACTGTATGACAACAACACCCCAGCGTTTTCAGTATTTTTACTGCAAAAAGTAATCAAAGTACTCAACTCTGTCAAGAGACGTGAATTATCTCCCCAAGCATTAACACCACATAAACAGTACTTTCTATGGCTTTTATTCATTTTTTGTGAAAACTTCTTCAAAACTGGAAATTGCCATGTTTAAATCCCATGACTTCCAGGTTTTTCATGACTCTACAAACCCTGTGGATAGCAAGATGATGGAGAAAGCGTGTGCCGAAATAAAATACAAACACATTTAATGTTAAATACAAGTCAACAAGGGAGCACAATTAACAAGAGTGTATGCAGTAAGACAGCAAATTATGATTACGGTGGATCAGAGGACTAAGTAGAAAAACTGAAAAAAAATCTTTCATGGCTGTTAAAAAAACCTTTTAGATAAACTGCCAGAGCAAACGGAAGACAAGTTTGTGATCAAAAAGTTTCTGATTCAGATCCCTAGACCATGCAGGGAAATCTGGATAGGAGAAGTGTCACACTTGCCTTGAACAAGACACAAAATATCCAACAGCTCCAGGAGAGCCGCTTAGCAACAACAGTAGTCTTAGATGGCTGCAGTCATACTGGGCAACTTCCAGCTGTGCACAGACTGTGCACAACCGTTAACTCCTTCTCCTTCTACAAGCACTGTAGCTGTAAATAAGAATATTTCTTTAACTTATCTGAGACTGCAGCATGTAATTACTTTCACTTTGCATCTCCACCTTTACAAGAGTGATGAGTTACATTGACTACCTTACATTTTTTTGGATTTCTTTACAGTGGGGTCTGATAGGGTTTCATTAACCAAAGCTCTGTAAGATGTTCTTAAACCGCAGAAGACCATATAATCCTTTGATCATATTCAAAAGCATGAAAATCCCCAAAATTTTAGTTACATGTCTTTCATAGGATATCATGCTGCGATATGTTAAGAGCCAGAATGACAGAAAAGCCTAATCTCGTCTCATCTCATTACCATGCACTTGTTCCCTTGAGAGACAAAAAGGCAGAAATGACTGGAGAGAAAGGGAATAATGACAAAAAGAGAGTGTGAGCAGCAATAAAGAAGATCATGAATGATAGCATGACAGAAAATAGAAGACCATGAGGAGATTCAGAACGAGTAAGGTCAATAGTGGAGTTATCCTCCAAACTTAAGAGAAAGACAGAGAAAAAGAGAAGCCATGAGTGTCCCTTATTATTTCTACTCCTCCTCATCCTCATCGCCACAGCCTGAGCAGAACGAAGGAGATAGGGAGAGGAAGGATGATCAATTATGAACTGTGAACTCCCCCTCAGTGGGGCTGTCTGACTGCTGGCTGTAGATAAAGCAGAGTTATGACAACCATACAGTACCCCCTCATCCATAATAAACCACAGGGAGGGAGAGCACTTTTACACATAGGAATATTCATTCTCCAAAGAACCAGTGCTAGAGAACATTACGTATGACAAAATATTGTAGCCGCTCATCCATTTTAAACACTATGCTAGAGGACTTCACATAGCCTGTGGTGGGAATATTGTGTCTATATCCAAACAGTTTGTGCCTAAATTGCAATCTTGATAAGAAGGATTGGTAAATTATAATGTTAAAAGGAAGAGTATGGAGCATTTCTTTAGATTATTTGGGAGCATTTTTGATTTTTAGTGCAGTTTAGACTCAAAAGAAAGAGAGAGATACAGAAAGGATGAAAAAAAGGAGCCCCGTCAAGCATGGCTTCCTTGTCGGTACCTTAACTGGCTAAGCACACACATACATTTGTAATCTAACTTCTTGCACTTGTTTTTCCCCATAACTATCCCATTGTTTAATTTGTCCAGAAGCACAGCTACTTTGCAATTAGGCTGATGCATATTGTTAGCTACCAACAGTAGCAAATTAGATGTCGACTGTAAAACAGGGTTATGGAGCAAATTTTCTATGTCTGAATTCTTGTTCTCCCTGATTTTCCAAAGGCTTCTTCTTTAAGCTTCCTTTGCTCCACAATCTCTCTCCTCTCCTTTACTTCTGGATATCTGTTGTGTCTTCCAACTCCTTATCCCATTTCCTCCTCCTCTTCAGGGCACCTGTATTCACCACTGCTTTTCAATCCACTCTCCTCTCAAAACTCTCTTGGCAAAATTACCTACGAATCTGCTCACAAATACTATAGTAAAAGCAGCTGGACTGTTGTGACTCCTGCAGCTATCTCATGTCTCTTTTCCTCTGCATGGTTTGACTCAACTTGACTCAACTCACTTTTGGTACCAGGTCGTCCTCTCTATTTCATTTTCTGCGGCAGACAGTACCCCCTCAGTGTAGTCGCGATTGTCAGCTGATTGCCGAAGCAATGCTGCATGAAACTGCCAGGACATGAACTTCAACGCAACACTTGCTGAATCCTTTCATTGGCAACAAAGTCTGCAGTTTACAGGGCAGTGTATAGCGTAGTTTTGTTGGTGGAACCAAAAAAGGTACCAGGTACTATCCACAACTTTTGCAAAGGGGAAACTAACAAAGTGTGAGATGAGTAGAGCTGTGCCGTACCATGGAGTTGAAATGTGGCATAATTTCATTTGGCTAATTTAGCAGTGTTTGTTTGCAATTGCAGCTCATCAAAAATATAACCTATACAGTATCTCTACGTCATATATGTAAAGCAAATACACAATATGTTGAGTGATGAAATGTTGGTGAAGGTCTCTAGATGCCAACTGAAATCTCTACGTTTTCAATAAGTGCCATGTATACAGACAGAACAAGAAGGGAAAGGTGTAAGCGAAGTTAGGCTTTCTTTTCTGCCTATTTACCAATCTGGTCTCCTCCCATCACAGTTCCTTTGCTTGACTGGTTCTTGCTGGATTTTAAACAACTTAAACTATGGCGTCACATTTGTTTGAGAAGCAAGAGCCTAAGAAGTATCCTGAGAGCATCATGCCACTTATAATAATAATAATAATAACACTTCAGTTGCAAACAGCTCTCTTGACAAAGAGCCTATTACAATACAAGTGCAACATGATCTCATCCCTACTCATCATATTTTAAGGCTTGGGAGAAGCCCCCAGTGTCACTATAATGACGCCAGGGGCAGCCTTTGTTGTACAGGGGATTGGGGTCTGATTAAGCCAATGACTTGGATAGGGTCACAAGAAGAGGTTGTGGTTGACGTTAGTCATGTCAGTCAACTTAAGAGACAAAGGGCTCACGTGACAAATAACTCAAAGTCAACTTCTGGTTCCACATGAGACACAGACACTGGTCTCCTGGGTCAAAGCCCTTTGCAGTTAGAGCTCTCTGCCTCCTCTCCCACCTGCCATAAATGGAATTATGTTTGTGTTACATCATGTTTGTTGCTATTACTATCTAACAATAATGCCATGACTTTACATTGGAGTTTCTGAAGGCCCGGTGAGTCTCATACAGATGCTCAAGGTTAACAACTGCTTTTCCTGGGGTCCACACAAAACGCAAAAAGGACAATGATTATGAAATTACAGACAATTTACAACATCTACAAATTTGAATAAAACCCAAACAAGAGACAGCAGTAGTTATATGACATTCAAAATGCCATTCCATCAGTAGATCATAAAAGCAAACCAATAGAGCCCATAACCTCGACTCCTAGAATTATATATAACTGCATGAACTATATGTGACTGCACAAAAAATGGCTGTACACTGAGGCGTCACTAAGTGAGTGAGCACCACAAATGCACGTAACCTTCACATACATTACATCATATGCTGGTGAAACGGTTTTCTTTCTTGATAATTTCTGTTCTTAGTTTCTTCTTAAAAGTAATGCTACAAGTAACCTAAGTTAAGTATAATGGTAGGTTATTCCAAATTGACATGGCTCTGTACTTTACAATTTTCTTAAATGCAGTGGTCTACAGTAAAGGTAGCAATAAGCTTCCTATGCAGGCATGTCTGGTTTCATGATGGTCTCTATCAATGGCATGTGCTATCTGTGAATATAGGTGTGTGGGTTTTCTTGAGGCACAGATATTTCCTAGGAGGATATGACCCAGGCTGACAAGTGATAACCAGACTGTCACATGATAGCCATAAGCTAATCTACAAACTGTTAGGAGAAATTATAAACAACTAAAACCATTTGCCACTAAACAGTCTATCTGTGAAAGTTAGAAAACCTCATATAACTTATGAAAGAAACAGTAAAAAAGGCAATGTTTAACTTGATGCGTTTCACACTTGCGACCTGACATTGTATTAATTTTGCATGATTGTTTAAATCTTTAAAGACAGTAAGGGAACATACTTCAGCGATACCCTGCCACTGCTAAAACATAAACAACTGAGGAAGCATTGGCCTGCCAGACTGCATTTCACCATTGATCCCTCAAAGGCAGCAGGTACAAAGTGTTACAGGCTTCATGCTGCTAGACACACAGTACACGCAGGCTGCAGAACGACATGTTAAGCCGCCCAGAAAGCTAAGCAAAGTGCTGCTCGCTGCCAGGAGGCCTGAAGAGTGTTAGACAATACCAGATGCTTGACAGGATGCAAAGCAGTCTATTAGACAGCTAGATATGAATTCAGCCTACCAGGCAGTCGGGTAATGATAGACTGCTCAGTAGGCTGCTTGACATTGCCATCTGCCCGTGTGCAAAGACGGTCTGTCAGGAGAGTGTAAGACAAAGTATAAGATGTTTCTTTTAAGTGAGCGGTAAAGTCTCTAGTGTTGTCTTATGAAATGCACATTATAGTTTGCCATTTATTTCAATTAGCAGAGGAGACACATTTAAGTGGCATAACAGTCCTTCTATGGAGCCGGTAACTAATACAGAGTGGTTGAGCAGATTTATCCACATTTTTACCTCTGATAAGCCTGCCATCTTCATTAAAGTGCAGGGGCGAGTCTCATTCTTTTCCCTCACTCCCCGGAAGCATTAGCATTTGAGAAAATGCAAAAACAATACTGAGAGGTTGTCTGAGGTACTTGCGGGGACTGTGACAATGTTACTGCAGCCTCTCATCCATATCAAATAGGGAAAAAATAAAAACCTTCATGTAGCAAGACTGACACTCTAAAAGCGAACATCAGAAAATAATGATTGGCTGTCCCTGCAGCATTAATGGATGTCATGCATACTAACATTTGATTCAAACAGAAATACTTTTTTTTTTTTTTTTGCATAACTGAGCAAGTAATAGAACTGCTGAGCCTTGCAGCATGTGGCGGAAGCATTACCGGCGACGTTTGAAAATGGAGCAAGGAGTGAGTGAAATTACAGTATACTGAAGCATCTGAGTATCTCTTCTTGTTTTGTAGCAAACTGGGTTCTCCATTGCTCCAACAGTAAATGTTGTTTTTGCTCTTCTCCCAATAATACCCCCATGTGTGTACGGTTGTGTTTGTGCACTTGCACTTGTGTGAGTATGTGGCATCACAGACCCCCTGCTGTGCCCAACCAGCTCACTGTAATGCCCAAAGGCTACCAAGACACAGTGCATTAGCGAGGAGTGTCCACACACACACATGCACACACTTGCACGCACGCACAAATGTAGCTGATCCTGCTGGTTTTCATGTGACGCAAGATCAAAGATGTGCTCCTATTCAAAATTAATACAAAAGTACAGCCAATATTAAAGTTTAATGATGTTTCTCTTACGACCAATACTCACTCTGATCAGTGACTGCGAACATGGACTAAAGGAAAGTCTCAGGACAAAAGCTGCACACTCTGAGGAGTAGGAGTGTTGTTGCAGACTGTCCGTGCTTTCCTGCTGCTGTTAATCCAGAAAGCCCCTCAATATTTAAGCAGTGATACTGATTTTGAGCCTGAATATACGCTCATCCAAAGGAATTCTTCCAAGGTCACCTTTTCCATTTCTGACAATTTACTGTTTGTATACGTGGGCTTTATATCTTAAATATAAAAGTTTACTGTATTGTTTTTACAGGTGGTGCGCAGCAGCTGAAGCTCACTAAACTGGACTAAATTGTCCTTGGTTATCAAGTTTTGTGTGTTATTGGATGTGAAACAAAATAAAAAAAGGAGTCAACAACTTTTTAAGCTCTCCTTCAAACACCCAAGACAATGACGAGATTAGAGGGCTTCTGGATCTAAAACCATATATTCCCAGGATAATTAAAACAATAAGGTGAACTGAAGGCACAGCCAGTTTGTGATCCATAAATCATTTCCACGGCACTCACCTCATTAATCAGGATCCAGTGACAATCGAAGGCCACCAGGTTGGTCTCCACTACCTGCAAAACAACAAAACACACCGTCACATTTAGAGTTGAGACAAAAAGATGCATTTAATTAGGCAGAAATAAGCAGGCGTTAGATACATGTGACTGAACAAAAGAAGGAGAGAAGTCGTCTGGTTTTTGATGGGGTTTTGTTTAAAAGAAAAAGAAACTCCTTATTGTTGCCTTTAAATATATTTTCTGGCGCGGGTAATGTAATTCATGGTAAATGAAGTGTGAATATTATGGAAAAGAACATTATGGAAATGTGCAAGACTGAAACTCAGTGTGACGCTGTGGCATGAGTAATTTGAGAAAACTTGCATCAAAGGTGCTCAAGGTATCAGTCAAAAATCTTTTCAAACGCATGCAAATATGGCAGAGCTTGCATGTGCGTCACAGAATACTCACAAACACACTTGGATCTCGGCATTAGAGCTTTTCTCGTGAATTTACCCAGATTAGACGAACTTCTGAGTGGACTGACTTCACTATCTTCCTCTGTCTCTTAGTCTCACACACACACACACACACTACACTGCCTCAAAATAGTATATTTCGGCACAGGGAAAAAAGAAAACCTTTTCCATGAATTGTTAATAGTAGAATGTTAAATATTTATATGTGTCAACTCTTAACCAGTAACTACGCAATTGTTAAACACAGCAGCAAGGGCTCTTTGAAATGCTGCTGCCTAGATGTCAGAGTGAGCAACTGCACACACGAGGCAAAAACCTTTGGTACATCAGACACACCCACAGAGCATTTGCACATACTGTACAGCTCTGTTATAACATCATCAATTTGCCTGCATACAGCAGCAGTAATTTCTTTAAGCTCACTCTCTGGCTGCTTGTTCAAGTGGCCCTTCCCCCTGTTACCAGTGAACTCTGTCAGCGTCTCACATCCTTCTCAATCATTCTGCGTGGCACGCACGAGGGTGAGGCTTTTTGGAGCACACATTATGAGAACTGCTGCCTCTTGAACCACTGACAATAACATCCCTCTCTCACACGGCTGAGGAGTCATTTAGTTTCATTTATCAGTGCACATTCATTTTAGTTTTGCTCTCTTTACCAACCCAGTCGCTACAGTAATTGTTGGTGTTGTTTGTTTCTGCAAACCACAGATATCTACCTCGAAATTGTGTTTGTATATTATTAACGTGCTTTGTTCTTACTGGCAACGTAATCACCACCTGGAATAAGTTCAGAGACAACATTTCTTTAGGTATCAAAACACTGCATTTGTGTGCAACGTGGGCTTTGGAAGGGGGTTGTTAGGGAGGATGGTGGGCGTGCAAAGTGCAGGACACATTGGGTTCACGTCTCCAGACTCCTGTCTTCCTGTTTTAGGTGAAAGCACCAAAAGCACTTTGGTTACAGTCGGGGAAAGACTGAAATTTCAATGAACTGTTAATAAAAAAGGAAGTAAAAGCAATAATGCTGTGGACACTGCAAGCGGATAGTGTATTGCAAGACTGGTTAAAACGGCCATATTTGAAAGAGAGAATGACATGCAGAATATAGAGCCACAAGTTGGAATCAAATCTGCAGCCACTGGATTTTTTTGTTAATACGTCCTGTTTAAACAATGCTGTGACTTACCAGATATATTAATTAGCAACATTTCCTCATTACGTTATTAGAAAACGTAATGTCATTGGTGTTTTCACTGTTTCAGTTTAGTATATAAACATAATTTCTAGGAGACAGGGCAGGGGTATGTAACATTGGTAAGTTCTTATGTAGCTGATGTGTTTAAACTTAACGATTCTTAACATTTGAACAATGCTGTGGTGAACGTGTGATTGAGTGTAGGCACAAAAATCACTGGTCTCCAACAGGGGTCTGCAGCTTGGCAGCCATCTTGCCTACTTCTCACACCATCCACCATCCTCTCCACCACCTGGATATCAAAGCCAGCTCACACACATGTAATCAGTACTACATCAGTTTAGAAATTTGGATATGATATGATGGCTCAACTAGGTGTGCCCGTTCTCCTTGCAGGATGCAGGTCAAGGCAGAGGGTCGTCATTTACATCATGAGCCACACCTGGGCCAGTGTGCTTTACCACCTTGCAGCAGACTTCCCTCTTCCCTGTAAACTTGTCTTGTCTCCCATCCTAGTTGCAGCTAAGAGCCAGGCTGTAACAGTACAACTATAATGTATCCGGTGTTTGCAGAAACGTACAATGTGACTGGGCTATTCTGTTCCCAAATGTTTACACTGGACACAAGCTTCATAAGATTAAGTAGAACATCACTTAAGGATAGCTTATGGGAACATTTGTAAAGAATAAATGGCAGTGCCATCAAGAACGGAAAAACAAACAGGAGGGAAGCAGAAAATAGATGTCTTATTGTAGCTCTTTTTTCTTCCTCTTCTAACTCAAACCAAATAGTGCTCTTATTTATTATCCACTCTCGTTCTGTTCTTGTCTATCCTCTCTATCTTGTCTCTCATCCTTTACCTACCTCTCTTTTTACAAGACTATTTCAAGGCATATCACTCAATCCATATCACTTACTCTTGAACAGGAGTGAGGGCTCAGTTGTTACCTTGCTTTTGACTTCCTTTTGTCAGAAACACTTGTGTTCTTTCGACTCTCATTTTCTTCCCTCCCAATCCCACCCGACCCTTTTCATTTTGCTCTCTTATCGTTGCTGCCCTGCCTCACCTCACATCCTCACATCCCATCATCTCTGCTCTCCTTTAATTGCTCACTTCTCACTCCGTGGCTACTACCCCCCCTTCCACTTCCCCACGCCCCTCCTGGTGTAAAAAATACAGTGCCACTCGTATATCATTTGCTATAATTGTTTAGGTGACTATAGCACTGTGTGTCATAAAACACTTTTCAGCCGTAAACAAAAGGCAACAGCTGGAGAGAGCTGACGGAGCGTGGCTAATAGTGGTTTAATCTCCCACAGAGTCTCCATAAAACTTCATCATTGTAACATCGACGGCTGCCGTAAAACACTTTGTGTACAGGAAACATGGTTGTGACACAGACAAGGAGTAAGGCAGGGAGGAAAATGATGGAGAAGGATGTAGATCTAGTTTTTTTTTCTTTAATTCTTCTTTTCTGACAGCATCTCTGTTCATCTCTACTTCTACCTACTCCCTCACACTTTACTTTGGAACACAGCCGAGAACTAAACAATGAGAATCACTACAGCGCTGGAGGTTATTAATCTCGTTTTGTCCTCTCATGCTGTTTCTGTCTCTATCTATTGGAGCATTGCAAAAACAGAAACAACCAGCAGAGAATGAGGGAGAACGGAAAGAGAGAGACGAAGAAAGGACAGAGGTTTGGCAAGCTGTTCTCCATTTCTCTGCCTGTTTGTCTTTCTGTCTTACTGTCCCTCTCACTGTTCCTTTCCCTTGGCGCTCATTACGGTTTGGGATGATATTTAAACAGGATCATGAAAAAACAAACTTTTTAAACACAGAAAATGCAAAAAATGTGTGTGCCTTAATTTGTGAATGCTATTGGGTATGTAAAATAATGTAAATATGTATATGCTGAGGTTGTTTGCGTGTGTGCAAGTGTTGGTGGATGCGAGCGTTTCCACTTCTCCCATTATAACCTCCCTCTGGCAGCCGTCTGGGCAGATGTTTCAAGCTAATTAGCGAAAGGGCAGACTCCTAACACTAGACGTGACTCCTCAGGGGTTGGAACTGTTCAATACACTCTCTCTCTCACACACACACAAGCACAAAACACAGCTACAACAAATACTGCTGCTAACATCCAGAGCTGCCTTGTTTGTGTGCATGTGCATGCCTATTTGCCCAAACAAACTAACAAACCACCGCAACCTTGTTAACAACTCAATGCCAACCTGGCGCGTCGGAGTCACTTGGGTATCGTTCCCTTAACGCTACCACAGAGATCCCTCTGACCTCTATGACCGGCTCTACAAAAGCTTCATTTCTGCTCAGTTCTCAGTCTCTGAAGTCAGAAGATCAAACAAACACTGGCTCTGCGGCCCGGGACGAATCAAATCACTCAGTGTCAATATGAGTAAGCCTTTTCTCAAAGTCTGAAAGCAGACAGAGAAGACTGATCTGCAACATCATACCACTGTGCACCCACAGTCTCGTGTGTTTAATAGAGCGGCTGCGATACCGCCGAACACCATTTTGATCTTGTAATGACCTCCATCCACATGTCACTCCTGAAGGAGTCCAAGAAAGAGAAAATCATTGATTCTGGCAAATGGTTGCTGTTGGCTGACATGGAGAGTCAAGGTTTGCTGCTCATACCAAAGCCTGGGTAGACACTGTACACACAAATTGCATGCACACACACAAATATAAATACATATAAACACACACCACTCTGGACAAACACAGAAAATTCTACAGTATACAGCATAGTATCCATGTATAGTTGTGTCTCTGTGTGTGAGAGGGTAAGCTATATGAACAGAAAAGCAGATATTGCGCAAGTACATTGTGGGGGAAGCTTGAAAAGGAGAGTGGGCGTTGCTATTGAATAAAGTGCTCTAAATTGAAAATTAGTTGTGTAATTTAATTTCATGCACTATTTGTGATCAAATCAAGCAAATAGCCCACAGCCCAGCCTCCAAACTAGGAATATTCAAGCTTCACACTTGATCATGCAAGCTGTGGAAGTGCAGACACACGTACAAAAGACAAACATCTACAAACACAAAATACATAAACAAACGCAGACTTGTACAGATCAGTTTCTACCACTGCATTCCCTCACAGTCCAGGCACTGCTGCATTATTTTTCCCTCTGTAAGTGTATTTATTTCCGCATCATAAACACAGTCAAATAAATGGTCATGTTAGCAACATGGTTCATCCAGGCATGCTTTTTTATTACTGTAATTAACCTGTCTGATCCCATTTTTTTTCCCAGACATAAAACTATCCAAATCATCTGTCACTGAAAACCCTTTGAAATATTCAGTTATTTTCTTTTTACATTTTCACGGAAAAGCAGGTGAAAAAAAAGGTGTTTTATGGTGGGATAATGTGTTGTATCTACAGTTTATTGACCAAATCAACATAATCTCCTATGCAGTCATCTAAATACTTCTATATCCCAGCTCAGTTATTAACGCATTTAAAACTCTTGTCACTGGCAGTCCCAAGCGTTACTACTAGAGTGAATACTTTACATATCAAAAACCCTTTTATATACATATATCAACGCTTTGTTACGTTCACATATGATGTGCTGGGTATCCTTCTGCGTCTGCTGTAATGTTGCAGGACGTGCTCCCAATACCGGAACATCAACAAAAGCACATCATGGGTTTAGGCAACAAAAACATGTTGTTGGGTGTAGAAAAAACATCTTGGTTTGGCATTTGGGAAGTGAACACTCAGCTCCTGGGTGAAAGTCCAGGGTTTGTTGGACCCATTCACCACCCTTTCTGCTCCTTTATTACATTGTTACCAGCAGTGTTTCAACCTGACCATGTCCAGCAGCGTATCATACTGCCCTGATAGGTGCCATCCAGCCGACCAGTGGCATATCATAATAATGCCCAAAGGTTATGTCCGGCTGCGTTAGATATTGCTGCAAAAGGTGGCTTTTGAAGTCAGGTGTCTGACACTGAAATCATAACAATATTATTTGACGACTTTGAGACAAGAACGGGCTGGATGGGGAGATCATAATCACTGATTAAGTCGTTCTTGTCATGATCTGTTTGCAAGTGGCCCGTCTCTTCCTCATAGTCTATATGTGTTAGCATGTGCATGTGGGTGGATAAGGTGTCTGTGTCTGCGTCTTAAGGTAGTGGAGTATGATTACTGTTGTCATCGCAAACCCTCCATTTCACATAAATGCTGAGAAATATACAGAGAACATGGAACATCAGAGGGATGGGAAGAAATGGAGATGGAGCAATGGAGAGACAGGAAGAGAGGAGACAGAACAAGAAAAGAAAAGTTGCTTGTATTTAATGTACTGTAATTCCCATAAACTCTAATCAGTAAGAGATGTTGTGATGGTTTTTTTGCTACTGATGAAGTGGTAACACTTCAAAATACTAAACTGTGAGCGCTTACTAGGGAATGAGTGAGGAGTTCGCAAGAACATCTCTGCCCATTTTAAGGCTCTTGACAACATCATGTAGCTCAGTTTTACATGTTCCCACATCAACACCCCTTTCCATCAATCAGTGAGCTTTGTAACCTTTTTGCACCTTCTTTTTTCATTCCCTTGCTCTTTCTTACGTAAGCGTAGACTTGTTCCCCCATGTCTCACTTGCATGTCTCAGGACTCTGTTGCAAAACACATTTTAACGACTATACAAAACCAGAAGGGCACCCAGAGAGCGCAGACCTGTCTCGCAAGTCTAATGAAAGTAGGGGGGAAAAAAGGTGTATCTGCCCTGTTGATTTCACCTCCGTGAAAACCTCCAAAATTTTATGTTTTCCTCCTTGGCCCACGCTTCACCCTTCCACCAAGTTTCATGAAAATGGGGGCAGCATTTTTTCCATAATACTGCTGACAAACAGACAAACCAAAATGAAAACATAACCTCCCTGGTGGAGGTAATAAGGGAAGGAGCTTGCTCTCTTGTCCTCTCATTTCATTTCCACTAAACCCATCTCCACCATTGATTCTCCTCCTTCACCCTCCCAATTTTATGAATTGAGCATTTAGTGCATGCTAACTGAGGCATTCTCTCCCTGATACATCACAACTGCTGCATGTCACTGCTGCCATTTAGGCTTAATGTCAGTTGCCTCACTCATGCTTCTCCCACAGTGTGCCTTATGCATGTTTGATTGTGTGTGTCTTTATGTCAAGTATGTGTGTCTAAGCGTGTGCATATTTGTGTGTTAAAGAGAGATGATGGCAAGCAGAGGGTGGTGCATTATGACACTGCTTTGCTCTATGGATTTCCATACTTGGCAGTGGAGCACTGAGCGCTGATTGACGGCGTGCAAACAGGCAAATACAAATATACACACGCACAAACAGGAACTCCATTGGCATGCATTCTGTTGGCACATTAGCTGCTAAGACTGCTAATCTCAAGCCTTGTGTTTGTTCTTCCGCTGCCATGCTGGATGAATAAACAAGCCCAAACACAATTCTGCAGTACCGCACACTCACATACATCATCGTGAAAATAGATTATGTGATATCTGCATGTCATGTACAGACATAAACCCACCCTACATGCGCGCACCTACACATCTGGCATATGACAGCTGTGACTAAAGCAGTGAATTGTCAGGTTAGATAGTGTCTTTGGAAAATAACGTGTGTGATTTGTTACTACGGCTTGTGTGCAAGTGCAGACACAGAAGGTCGAGTGGAGCATTGGTAAATTTCATAGAAGCCATGGAAAGAACATCCTGCCTGTAGATTGGCTAACACACAGCAAATACTTACAGCCAAGAACAGACCATCTACCTTGCCTACTCTTCTTCAGGCAATGTGTAAAAGTGACACCAGCCCTCTTGTCTTAAAAAACACTAAAAATCTAAGACGAGTTTAACGGTTCAGGGATCCTCAACCAAGCAATAAATCTAATACAATATGGAGGAGCCACTCAGACATAAAAGATATGCAGTCATGCTAGTGTAGAGTAATGGCATACAGTTTGATGAAAGTGCTCAGCAACTGAGTTGAACAAATGGATTAATAAATCAATTAAAACATCGACAAAGTGTGCTCACAAAGGTTTTAGTCCATAAGAAATACGATATGCCACAAATATGGTGGCATATTATGAATTTCTGACAGCTCTGGAGGGCCACAATTGTAAAATTCTTCATTTTTGCACAACAAAATAAAACATCTCACTGTTAAAATAGTGATGCACTGTAGATCACTTCTCCAGCCTCCAGCAGTTATGCGTCTGACGACGCTGTCTGCTGAGGTACAAAGGCATTAGAGAAGCAGTAGCGGAATGTTTTCCATTTTTTGGGATGAGGTTTGGTTGACCCCATTCTGCACTGCAACTCGAGGCAGCAGAGCAGCACGGCAGCAGGAGAAGAAAGCAAAAGACCAAGTGTGAAAAGTGTACATATTTGTGAGTCTCATCCTCAGTGGACATAACTGAAGACATAGAGGAAGGGATGAAAATGGCAGGACTGCTTTTACTGATCGGATAAATGCTTCATTGAATGATGTCACGAATGATGTTACGCACTTTACATACAATTACGGAGCTTACATTTAAGCAAGTAAAGCTATTGTGGTTATTGTGGTATTGTGGTTGTCTGTCTCTATATATTAGCCCTACGATAGTCTGGCGACCTGTCCAGGGTGCACCTCTTGGCCAGTGTCTGCCGGGATAGGCTCCAGCCCCCTCATGACCCCCAACAGGATAAGCGGTTACAGAAAATAATTGAATGAATGGATAAGTAACTGTACAACAGTGCACGAGAACAGCTACGGCAACATCTATTGCACTGTTTGTATGTTTTCCTACGAAAACTAATACACCAAAATTTGTATGCATTTTCGTAGGATATCACACGAATCGATGTGTCAGGACACGTTGCATAAGAGCAACCCAAAACAAAACTATTCACAGTAAAAGCATCCCATTTAAAATCTAGAGAGAGTGGAAAAACAGTTCCTTTACAGTGTAAAAGGAGAAATTATTTCAGGAAACAGAGGGCAATCTAATAAAGTCTTGGTCTTAGATGCACTCGACCATACCATGACATGAGTCAGAGGGGTGTCAAAGGCCTGTGCGATTCCTCCCAACAACTAATGACTCTAAATCACAACCATTACTGTCTGTTTAATTAGTCCGATCCAGCCTTGGTCACACACCAATGATCTACAAAGTCCATAAAGGTTGTGCTTGTGTGCTAGTGAGACAGAAGGAGGTGGGGGAGACAGAGAGAGAGATATTGAAGAACCCAGATTGGGTCTACGTGTGCGAGCATGTGTGTTAATTTGTGTGTGCGAAATTTTCAGCGATTGCTCAAGAGCATTGTCTCTTCGCAAACCCCATCTGACTAGGTCTGATTCCATCTTTCTCTCCACCCACACAAGTACACACACACACACCACCACCAGGGAGCCGTCACACTCAACAAAAGCCACCAAACCTCATCTTGACAAGGTCTCGCCCTGCTCACCAACCAACCACACACACCAGCGACATTATTGATCAATCACTCACTTTCTGATGAAAACAAGAGAGGGGGAAAGAGCGGCAGAGTCATTCACTTTTTTTCGTCCTTTCAGCAGACATTTCTCAGCAGCTATAAGTTTCTCTCTCTCTCTATCTCTATCTCTGTTGCCCTCACTGTCTCCCCTCTTTCTCTCTCTGCCTGACATATAATATAATGCTTGGACAGCGAATGTCTTTGATAGTATGTGTTGTGATGGCAAAGGGTAACAGGGCCAATATGCAACACATCCATTATCCTCAAACTGTGTGTAGGTTTCTGTGTGTAGCAGAGGCACACAAAGACGTTGTGGGTATGTGTGTGAATGTCGGCCTTTCAGTTTATTGATCAGAGCACAGATCCACAGAGAGAATGTGTAACACACGTACACACAATTGCACACATACGCCACAACCGACCCTAGCAAATATGACGATATGCAACCTGACATTTAGATATGGACTGATCAATGACTGGAACAAACAGAATAAGCTGTCTTGATAGGTCTAAGGTAAACATTTGTGTGTGTGTATTTGTGTTGCCTCGTGTGTATGTGTTCATGTATGTTCTTAAATTGATTTACTAACTGTTTTTGTTGTTGTTGTTGTTTTCAGTTTTAAAGGGGGTATAGATTTTTTTCATTTCACACATTTAGTATGCATGTCCATAACCCATATTAAATATCCATTTACCCAAGTTACAGAGTCAAACTAGCTAATACAGATGTAGATGTAGTTGTTTTCTTCTTGTTTTGCATCAGTGCATTGTTTTTGTAATTCATTTAAAATTATTTGCAATAATAAGACTTGACTGAACATTAAATTAAAGCATACTACATTGCAAGGACAAAAAAAACCCATTTTAATGGATAATTGTCTGAGTAAAATTTAATGTAATCTACCATTACTTCTACCTGCCACCCCTACTTAAAATGCCCTTACTGTAAACATCACTGTCATATAAATTAAGGTTAAATGAGCTTCAACCTTGAACCATGTATGGTCAGCCAATCCTTGACTGAACCTGAGCAGCCTTCTGATACCCCTTTTCCACCTAATTTGCTCTGGTTTTTTAACCGGTTCTGTTCAAGATACTTGGAACCTTGATGCTTTACAGCAAACCAGCCTATGTTTGCACCAGTTTTGTGTAGAACCATTGTAATCTGGGATGTGTCACCAACAGAGGGTGTACAATATACAACAGAACGAATCCAAGATTACATTGATTACCTACAAACTTTTGTTCTGTTTTTACAGATATTTGTGTTTTTAGGTTCTGAACTAGGACTAGGGGTGTACCATATCATCTCATGTATGATAAAACTGGTATGATTTTAATATCACATGGAAAATTCACATCATGATAGACTTAGACTTATTGACATCATAAGTAGCTACAAGCATGGCTGAAAGTGAAATTATTACCAACTCTGCGGTGGTTCAAAAAAAAGGAGCTATGATGATTAGAGGAGAGTTGGCACGACATAAAGGTCCAGGTGTAAAAAAAAAACAAATCAATCATTTCGGATTTTGCTAAAAGCGCTCAGATCCCAGGGTGATTTTTTTTTGTAATTGGGAGCTGTTTAAATGTGTAATTTGTGGTAGATTTGTGGTTTATTTTGGTGAGCTATTAATATTGTAAACAGAATCTGAATCTCAGTTGCTGTTGTTGTCTAAATAAACCAGATATCATTTTAGTTTAGTTTTTATTGAACATTTGAAGGCAAACTGTTAGGCTGACATGTAAAACTATATCAGTTAATTTCTTGCAATTCTATTTTATTAAATTATTATTATTATTTTTTACAAATTTGTCATACCATCAAAAATATTGTTATCGCAAAAATACCCTGCAATATTGTGATATTATCTTAGGGCCATATCGCCCACCCCTATTCTGAACCAATTCATTTTTGTTCAAAATTAGCTGCAAGAACCGGAATGGAACCTGGTCTATGTTGGTGGGAAAAGGGTATCGTAAGCCTGTTCTCAATCCCAGGGCGTCAAAATACACCTCAGCGACTGTGTGATCCATAAATGCCAATGGAAACCCATTCTTGTCATCATTAGGCGTAATTTAAAGGGCACAGAAATCAGCTTAGGGTGCGTGGGAGCTGAAGTGGATGGGCCAACAAAGCACAGGACTTTGACATAGGAGACCAATGTACGAGACCAATACACACCAATATCGACTGCAGCGTTTGTGCCACCCAAACCGGATGTTATTTAAGCGACATTCACCATCTTTTCCTAACCATAACCAAGTAGTTTGGTTGCGTAAACCTAACTATTGACCTCTTCTGCATCAAGATACAATGCAAAAGGCTGCCCCTGGTGCCACTATAATATGACAAGTAGGGATAAGATCATGTTGCACTGATGGATAACTTCCTGTCTATAATACAACATTTTAGCTAATAGGTGTATAATAAGTTATAAGCCAAACAGAATAAATACTATGCTTAAAAATACTTAACCATGCAATTAATACTGTACATAAGCCATTACCATCCCAAACTACATACAACTCTTCCCTGTGAAGACTATTTGATAAATATTCTGCACTACTGCCTCACAAAAGGCCACCGGGGTTACAACAGTAAAATATTTAATGAGACTCCGTACACTTAAAATATTTTACGCATCAAAGCACAGGCCAGTAAATCCAAGTAATGCTGTTTACTCATCTTGATGCAACATCAATATAACTTTTAAAGTAGAATATGAGCCAAAAGAACAGACAATCATCTTTAGATTACAGACTTTTATTGGCATTTATAAAACATCTTTACGACAGCTGCGGCAACAAAGAAATACCCAGCATTAGCTCACTGGTCCAAATGATGATAGGTCATGTCAGTGCAGAGGAAAACAGGGCAGAAGAGAGCACAGCGCAGGTGAATTAAAAGATTAACCCCTGCCCTAAAATGTCAGAAAACATACCAACTGAAATTGCCCACGGCAAGGTCAGATATGAGGACTGAAAGGTTGGCTGTTTGTGTGTGTGAGAGTATGAAAACAGACAGATGGAAATGGGTGGATAGACATACAGACAGGGGGAAAGAAAGTATACCTGTATACCACTGTGTGTGCGTACTTGTCTGTCTGTGATCGAGAGGGGGGATAAGTGTTTGTGAACGTGTGTGTGCTGACCAAGCTGCTGAGGTGTTGGGGAAGCCTGCTCTGCTCCTCCAAGTTGACTAATCTTTGACCCAATATAAAATGATCTCTCTTCTTCTCTTCACCTGTCTGCAGTCAGTCCAGCTGCCCATCTATCGCCCCCTCCCCCTGACTGCACTATATGAACAAAACACCACAGGTCAACTGTGCATGACACCAAAAACCGGTGATAGCTTCAAAAGTGTCAATCATACACAAAGGCACACACATGAATCCAGGACACTGAACGGTACACACTTTGAACTGTAAACACAGGCACTGTATTGCGTATACGCGCAGAGAATTTTACCAGGCGCGATTGTGATAGCTTTGTTTTAACTGCGGAGCAAGACAGAGCAACATCAGACAATTTACAAAAGACAGCGGGCTGAGATACACACACAAAACAGATCATGTTTAAACCACAAACCCAATAACCACAAGGCATAATGATGAGTCGTTTAATCAACAGCAAGGTTGCATTCATACGGCTATTTATTAGAGTGGGGAGTCATGTTCAAAAATATCAATAGAAGAGCTGAGCAAGGATTAAATGCTTAAAAACAAGCAAAGTACACTGCAACTTAAGATCCTCTTTTTTTCAGGAAATGTAATAATAATACCGTATATTATTATTTGGTATGCACTTGTCCGGGGTTCAGTGCCAAGTTTACCTCTTGCACGGTAAATATTATATTTACGGCTGTCAAGAATCTGCAGTTGTCAACCTATAAGGTCAGAGAATGACTTGTGTTTGTCAATTTAAGCTACTATTTAACAGTGTGCTTCATTATTTTAAATTTCTAATGTGGAAATTATGCCTCGGGGTTTCAGCAAGGTCAGCCTAACAGTATTAACGCACACATTATTTTGCATAAGGGGTCACTATAAGTCACATCGTAACAACCTAACTACATGAGATTAAGCAGTTACCGCTGGGAAGAGAGAAACAGGTCATATTAGTGTCAGAGGATGAAGGGTTGATGTTTGAGTGAGTGAGCAATGAAGGGAATAACCAGCTGTATGTGGTGGAGAGTAGCAGCTGTTATGGCCCTCAATTACACATCTGATCTGGCCTCCGGGGGTTGAAGCATATGCTAAAGTTGCCAGCCAGTGGAGCTGACCCCACTTTGCACTCGTGTTTTACAGGTAACTCTGGGGGTCTGACGATGGCGTTCGGCATAATCAGGTCATTTTAAATCATATTAATTAAGATTTTCTTTTTTTCAAAGCTTGAAATTATTTTTAAAAAAACCCACATTATAATACTATAAAACCACTTTAACTGACCTCAGAAATTGTAAGGGGGTGCTGTCAGCTGTGAAATTGAGTTACTAATAACATATTTAATTAATTCAGTTCAATTTACTGACCCCTAGATATTGCTCTATTGTTAAGATAGTTTTAATATTTCTGAGATAAATGTGTCTTTCTTGCTTTGACCAAACTTAATAGCCTATACAACATCAGTTTTGTTTTACTGAGATATTAAGTGGCCATTTTCCAGCAATGCAATTTTTACTTGAAAAGAATGCATACTGTGTAATGTTAAAGAAAGAAGTGGTGATGTGTTGCATCATAATACATTTAAATATCAAAGTAGACGTATCTGAGTTATCAAAATAGCTAGATGGACATCAAAACTGACCATCTATGGCGATGATATTTTATTCTACACAACCATTTGTTCCACAGATGTTTTTTCACAATAAAATATTCCCAAAAAGGTACAGTGTTTGCTGCATATGGTATAATCCAGAATCAAAATTGACATATTTTTCTATTAACTCAATAATTTTCTCTTGTGCCTGTATTTTTTCAAGCATCTTGGACTTTAAGTTGGTCTTTAGGGGCTGAAAATTCTCATAGGGTTAAAAGCGTTCAATCAGCTTTCTTGAACTCATCCTATCTCTATTTAGGAACGCTGCAGTGCTGTAATAATCTATTATCACTTTCTAGTAAGTGACCAACAATACGGCACAAATCCATGCCTGTTGTGGGAAGCATGGACATCTACTCACCAGCCACTTTATTAGGTACACCTATTCAATTGCTTGTGAACGCAAATAGCTAATTGGCCAGTCATGGGGCAGCAACTCAATTCATTTAGACATGTAGACATGGTCAATACGACCTACTGAAGTTCAAACTGAGCATCAGAATGGGGAAGACTTTGAATGTGGCATGGTTGTTGGTGCCAGACGGGCTGGTCTGAGAATTTCAGAAACTGCTGATCTACTGGGATTTTCACACACAACCATCTCTAGGGTTTACAGAGGATGGTCCCAAAAAGAGAAAATATCCAGTGAGCAGCAGTTCTCTGGGTGAAAATGCCTTGTTGATGTCGGAGGTTAGAGGAGGATGGCCAGACTGGTTCAAGAAAAGGAACAGTAACTTAAATAATCACTTGTTACAACCAAGGTCTGCAGAAGACCATCTCTGAACCAACAACTTGTCAAACCTTGAAGCAGATGGACTACAGCAGCAGAAGACCTATTCTAGGCACACTTTGGGCCCCTTAGTACCAACTAAGCATGGTTTAAACACCACAGCCTACCTGAGTATTGTTGCTGACCGTGTCCATCCCTTTATGACCACAGGGTACCCAACAAATCTGCGACAAATCTGCAGCAAGTGTGTTACTCTCTCATGTCAATATGGACCAGAATCTCTGAGGAATGTTTCCAACACCTTGTTGAATCTATGTCACGAAGAATTAAGGCAGGTCTGAAGGCAAAAGGGGTCCAACCTGGTACTAGCAAGGTGTACCTAATAAAGTGGTTAGTGAGTGTACGTTACAAATGGAAAGTTTTTGATCTTAACACTAAGCTTCATCAAAGATACGAAAGAGGATAGCCAAACAACATAATGATACATTGCTGCATTGAACTAAACTGATGAAAGCCTTAACTTATGTGTGATGCTATTAGTTATATCAGTTATACTCATTCACAAAGGAGAACCTGGGCTCCTTGCTGAGAGCATGTGGGGTGCTTCATAAATAAGTTATTAAACACAACTGACACAAATGCCTCCTGCAAAATCGAAGCAGCGGTGCACTGTGCCCTAAAATCAAAGCGAAGCCTTAGATAACAGATCAACTGACCCGAAAGAAAGATTGTTCTTTTGCCCTCTCAATTATCAAATCATTTTATTCCTCCATTTCCTGCTGGGCCCTGCAGGAGGGAGACGATATGACCCTGAGCCTGACCCTATTACAGAAACAGGAGAGGAGGAGATAACATGACAGTCTGCAAGTGGGTAAACATGTGTTCAAGTGTATTATTTGTATGTTTGTGGATCTGAGGGAGAAAGAGAGAGTACCACATCCTCGAGAGAAATCCACAGTGTTATCAACACCTGCAAACAGTCTGAGGAGAAGCTGACAGTAAGTTATAGGAAGAGGAGAAAAGAGAAGATGAGAGGTATAAGGGAAGGTGAACAAGGAAAAGAAAGACAGAATAGAAAAAGAACGAGGCGATGGAAAATTAAACCACTAGGCAGCAGTAAATGGGCTCTCTGCCTCGGGATTACGGTCTCCCTTCTGGGCCAATCAGTAACAAATGTGGCACCGGCTTTTAACGGGCAATTGTAGCCCTCCTTAGGGACCAATCAGTAACTTCGAAAATGCTGAAACACTGGTTCAAATGCAACTGCTCTGCAAGTTAGGTCAAAACGCAACCCAATCTGTCTCAGATATCACACATGAGACGAATCAATGAAGAACAAAATTAATGGGTAACTTTTACTTACACCAAAGAAATCAATGCAGATACACATCTCTCAAACGACTACACATGAGCCTGTGATCCTTCACTTGGGCAATGAATAAATATACAAACCCATACAAATGTATGTACTTCCACACACACAAACACAGAGCAGAAGGTCTCTATGGGTCAAGGGGTTTGGAAATTGGACTCCGTATGTGTGTGTATATCTCTTCACACAGCGTAGCAGAGAGTTGTCCATTTTCATCATGATACAGTCGTCAGTTCCAGCTGCAGTCAGCAAGACTCAAAGGGATTATACAGTATGATACTTGAATTGGACCATTGAAAAATACCGTGTACAAAAATGAAATGAAACATGAACACTGCTGGGGGAAAGATCGCCTTCATGGTTAGACATCAAAGACATCAAATTTGACTGTTGGTGCTGCGACAGCAAAGTAACCACCTAATCCAATCTCCTCCCTAAAAAAAAACAAAAAACTTTGGTATACCTTCTGTATGTTGCATGTAGGTTGCTACTCAACCTACAGCATCATATATTCTTTATCTACCAAACATTTTTTAAATGTGAGAAAATACATTAAAAATAGGCGGTAGACTCTTTCCACATTACCAGACAGAGACAGGGCTGCAGTAGACAAGTATGCCTTCCTGCTTTTTTATGTCCTGGGGTGTCACATTCAACGTCACGGCTGGGCCAGGAAACAGGTTAGTAAACAGTAGAAAGCAGCATGCAGGCCACTGGAAGATTTTACAGTTGGGACTTCTTTGTCAAATCTCCTACTTATTCAGTCTCTTGCTCAAATTCAGTGCTGACTAAATTCTGAACAAAGTCTGACTGCTGCTTAGATTAGAGATAGACTGTATTTTTGTGGCATCACGTCATTGTATCGCTCCAACAAAAGATAAATAGATGTGCCTACTGCAGAGTCATTTGTCCTGGCAGTGAATGACAATGTAACCCTTCCCACTTAATACAAAAACCCAGGTTTTAGTGGGTGTTTGCACTTGAAGACTAGCACTCTTGCAATTCTCTGCTCTCAAGAGTCTGTGGCTGAAAACTAAAGTCAAAAATTAGCACCTGCCACTCTCCAAATGTGAGTAAAAATCTACACTGGCAAATGAAAAAAGTCAGTCGCCATTGGCGGGTCGCTGAAATAGGCCGACTTCACTACAAACTCTAGCGCTACAATCATTCTTTTTTTTTCCCGTAACCACTTATCCTGTTGGGGGTCAAGGGGGGCTGGTGCCTATCCCAGCTGATATTGGGTAAGAGGTAGGGTACATCCTGGGCAGGTCACCAGACTATCGCAGGGCTGACACATAGAGACAGACAACCATTCACACTCACATTCACACCTACGGGCAATTTAGAGTCACCAATTAACCTGCATGTCTTTGGACTGTGGGAGGAAGCCGGAGTACCCGGAGAAAACCCACGCTGACACAGGGAGAACATACATCTCCACACAGAAGGGCTCCCCCACCCCAAGGTTTCGAACCAGAAACCCTCTTGCTGTGAGGCAACAATGCTAACCACTGCTCTCGAGTGCCACCTCTTAATACTAGGCAATTCGTTAATTCATTCTTACTGCTACTTCACACCAACCGTAAAGAGGGTTTGCAAGCCTGTAGCGGCACATAGTAGAGAAGGGTGCATCAGCCCAAAAGGAAAAATGAAAAGCCCAGTGAAGTATGGATAAACATTTTCAAAAATACACAGAATGGCGAGATCTGCTTTTTTATGGCAACAAGCCAACACACTGAGATGCAGCAATGGACACTGTACTTTTCTTTTTGTACATCTTATGCAGTTTTATAGCTGGTTGAAAAATACTTAGGCCAGTAGTTTATAAGCCATTGGTAGAAAGACCAAAACGTTTTGTATCCTGCTGAATACACTTTGGTAAATTACAGTGGTTACAGGCACATAGTGTATCTCTTTATAGAATTCACAGGTTATGGTGTATGAGTCATGACCAAACATTTATTGTACACATCTGAGAAAAACCTGCCTATACAAAATAGAAATAATCATTGTAATTATAGGAGAGCACTTCATTCACACAGGCAGCACCCAGAGATCAACAGAGTCCTTTGTATTTTTCAGTGTTCACAATTCTGCTGGGGGACTTGCTGGACAATAATCGGGCTCCTTGCAAGAGCTAAAAAAAAAAACATAAAAATCACCCAGAATGCATTCCACAGGAGTGAAGATGTCAGATGCTCCTCTTAAAAGCTACTATGTTGTTTGTGTCCATTCAGCCATTCACAGTAAGAGGCTTTAGGAATAGAAAGCCCTCTGCTTTATTGTCAGCTGTTAGCAAGGTGCTGTACTCACAGCAGCTCTGTGGCCTCTATTGAAACATGCCATGCTTTTATCTGTTTCTGTGCCTTCTCCCTGAGTCTCCCGTCCAAGATCATGTCCCAATTTGTCCCTCTTCACTGCACACACACTCTCTCCCTCTGCCTGCATTTTTTCTCTCACATAAACTGTCCCCTTTTCATTTCTGATTTTACTATGCCTCATCTCTCTATGTCTTCTTTTCTTCCTTTCCCCGATCTCCCTCTCTTCCACCCAAGACAATTCCAGTTTCACATCTACTACATCTTCAATAGCATAAATCCCATTAGGAACTGAGCACAGGAATAACCAGAGGATGCAACAGCCCAAAACATGTCCCATAATCGAAGCAGCGGAAGTATAGGGAGGAAAGGAAGGATCGAGGGAAGGCCTTTAATTTGTTCATCGCTCTTATTCTATTGTGTCTCTAACAACACCACACTCTCACCTCCATTAGCCATCTCATGAAGAATGTATAGTTTTGCTGTGTTTGTAGCTGCGTGCAGTCATTTGATATAATGATCTGTACCCTGTATTAAGACCCACAAATGCAGAATGAAAACAGTTATATATATGTATGTGTATGTGTGCGGGTGTGTGTTTGTGCACGAGGATGAAGTGAGATAAATTGAGAAATGTAAGATAAACTCATAGATATGGGAACATGGTGGTGGAAGAGTAGGGCGCTAAAGGATGCTTGTAGGGCATAGAGTGCACAAAGAGTGTATAGGTGAGGTAAAGTGTGTGTGGGTGTGTGTGTTTGTGCATGTGTGAGTGTCTGAGTATGTAGCGGGGTAACAGAGGAGGGGAGAGAGAAAGAAACAAGAGATAAGCACATTGACAAACTGCAAAAAAATGTGTGGTGACGAGCTCACACACACACATGCACACACACACACACACATGCACACACACACACACACACACATACACACACAAAGACACAAATCTGTATCATCTCTAAAGTACTTACTGGCATCGCCATTAGTGGCTGTACTAGCAGCAGTCAATAGCACTCACCTTTGGTGCTCCCCCCCACCCCACACACACACACACACACACACACACACATGCAAACATCCAACCTTTCAGTCTTTTAGCAGTAATGCTCTATAATCATTGTGCTTCCAGCTCCATGTGCACATATAAAACCTTAATGTCACCACACATCACACACACACATGCACACAAACCCTGTTTGTTGAGATAAGAACATAATGCCATCTCTGTCTGGTGATAAAGTTCAAGGAGAGAGCTAGAGCCAAGCCCTTGAAGTGCCCTTTTAACTGCACTGGAAAGTAGGCAGAGAATGCAATGTTATCTCTATCTATCTCTTTAGGTGTGTGTGTGTGTGTGTGTGTGTGTGTGTGTGTGTGTGTGTGTGTGTGTGTGTGTGTGTGTGTTTGTGTGTGAAGGCATTCACAGTCCAGAATGGTAGAGCCGCTAAACGCAGAATTAGCAGTTCCATCGCCAGCTCCTCCCTCCGACATGTCAAGGCGCCCTTGAGTGAGACACTGAACCCCAGTTGCTCCCAATGGTCAAACCGGTACCTTGCACTGCAGACTGATGCTATTGGTGTGTGAATGCGTGCGTGATTGGTGAATGAGAGGCGAGTGGCATTGCAGAAGCAGCATCTGCGATATCTGATTGTTTTTGCTTTCTGTTGCAGTTTTACAACCATTACAACACGTTCTATAAAATAGACTCACTGAAGCAGAGCGCACTCTTTAATGCACAATTATAAACACATCGAAGCAAAAGAGAACTGATCTTGTATTTCATTTTGGCAAATCTGTAACCAGTTGGCTGTTACCCTCTGGTTAGGAGCATAACACCAGCACCTGTGGGTATGGGTATGTGTAGGTATACTGCACATCAACACTTACACCCTCTCTCTACTGACTTGGAAGGAACAAGACAAAGCCCAACTTTTCGGAGAGTCATAACTAGAAAAGTGCACCGCAGATGTGAAACTCTTCCAGTGCGGTGTGGCGCCGTGCAGAGGATGAAACAAAACCTTGTTGCAGCTACATCAGTGGAAATGTCCCTTCTGGCTCCCTTACAAGATGGCGGTGAAGATAACAAAAACAGAGACCGTTTGATCTTGTATTGTGCCTTACTTCATTGGACCATACTGTGTGAGGTATGAAATTTATCTGCAGATGCTGTGGCTCAAAATAAGGCCAAACGTTTCTGTGAATGTGACCTGCAACAGATTAAGTAAGGCTTGTTGTTTCTTGCTGGACTTAATGGCCAGTTAGGATCAGTGAGGAGTCAGCAGTCAGTACAGTATGAAACAGCCAATAAAACACACACACGATCAAACATATGATCCCCTCTAGGTTTAAGATAACTAACAGATTCTTACGTAAAGACTTGTTATTGGTGCTGTGAGGTAGAACACTGAAGTTGGTTCCAATTATTTCTTTCCAAATCTCCTACTGAGAGTATGCCATGCAAGTCATCAAACACAGCAAGAGCAGCAACCATTAACCGATTAGTTGTCAACTATTAAATTAATTGCCAGCTAATTTGATAATCAATTATTTCAATATGCTTCTTTCCTCCTCTGTGACAGTAAACTGACTATCATCATGGGAAACACTGACTGACATTTTTGATTATTTTCTGACATTTTACAGAGCAATTAATAATCTACTAATTGTCAAATTAATAGACAATGAAAATAATCATTAGTTGCAGCCCTACTGGTCGAGGTCCCGCACGTAGTCTGCCACGTCTTTCAACACAAGAGTTTATGAGTCTGTGATTGCCTAAACTGACACCATCTCAAAAGACAAAATATTTCATTGCGTTCTGATCCCTACTTTACGAAGGTATAATATCTTACAGTAGATTTCTGACATTTTAGTCAGATTGACAAGATGTTTGAAAGCATTTTAATTACCTTTCTTGGCATTTACCATCAACATTTAGTGTAGTCACTATGGTTGCCACATCAGTAACTGAGTGCGAGAAATTGGCATATGACTAACACTACTCGCGCTGCCATGCAATTTTGGGATAACTACTTCCTGTACAAATCGACGTGTGTGCTTTTAGGAAACAGGTGAGTATACATGTGTGTTTGATGACACAATCTTAATGCCACTTTCCGAATGACCACTTCACTTTGGTAGACAGATTTGCTTCTGTGTGTTCACGTGCTTTCAGTGACTCCTCTTTACGAAATAATACCCTTCTGCTTCCTCCCCATCACAATTTCTCTAAACCTTTTCTATTCCTTTGCTCTTCACATGTTCATCCTTCACACTCCACATCATCCATTTATGCCTCTTTATCTCTCCCTCCTTTCCGCCTTGCCCTTCTAAATCACTTTTACACTGACCTCTAACAAGGAGCAAGTACAAATTTCAAAGTCATAAAGGTCTGAGCCATGCATGTGCGTATTAACTGAAGATAAACGCAAAAGCCCTGAGCAATCTGTACTGTAGCTGATAGGAAGTCCATTAGTTTTTGAAGTTTTGTAAAATAAGTGAAGTCACCACATCAATCAATTTAAATGCATTTGAAGAAGCCTTTATCTCTGTTAATCCCTACCACTCTTTGTGTCCCACCTTACCCCATCATTTTACCAACTCAACTTCTCTGTCTGCATACTTTCCTGTCACCCATCTTTGTTTTTCATCGCCTCTCCTGTTAAAATTAACCTCAGTACCCTTTTGTCCAAATTCCCCCTGTCCGTCATTTTATCATGAACTCTCCTCCATTTTACATCCTCTCCTACATGTTCCATAATTACAAGTGTCAACATTTGCTCCTCATGCTCCACTGCCAGAGCAGAGATGTCACAGGAATGACGCGCACATTCTGTGTGTAACATGAACAATATCTCAATAAGTCAAGGAATTCAAACCACCCACAAATCATCATTTGAATCGTTGTCATTCTCTACCCTTCAATTTTTTTCTGACAATGCTCGGCTGACACACTGCCCTCTATAGCTGAGCGCTTACGAACAGTTCGGTAAAAGTTAAAATTAGACTGGGAGAAATTCAAAACTGTTGGTCTTCATGTGTCAATAAGCAAAAGAGGAAGCGCAGAGAAAGACACAAAGAATGAAAGCATATCAGAGATTGAATGCAACCACGGTGAATCACAGTGTTACAGATTTCTGTGTTGGATTGTGTCCAATTTTCCCTCATTTTAAAAGACGTTGACATTTAGTAGAATAGTCCAGAGAAACAGTAATTCTCTCTGTAACAGTACTCAGCATAATTAGCAATTATCAAGATTATAAATCTACACCAAAGTTATTAAATCAAGCTGTGTCACACTGCAGAAGGATGTAAGGCACTTTAACACTGTACATGATAAAAGACATGAGAAACCGACAAGTTCACACATGCATAAAAACTGTTAATAAGATTAGGCAATGCTGTTAGATCAATTTGTCTCATGTATCCTAGACTGCGAGCTGAAAACGTTTCTCATTTTATTCTTAATAGATCATAATATGATATAATATGATACAATATAATATGTGTCCTGCAGAAATGTTATTCTTTTTTGATTGTAATTGACGGCCCACATTGTCTCTCACCAGCATTTATTACATGGCCTGTGGCAGTGGAGCAGGGTAAAATCGCAACATCTGATTTAATGCTCCATTCACAGTAGAAGGCTGCTAATCCCGACCCCTCAGGGATTCTTGTAGAGAATGAATTAAAATGTATTTTAAAAGGTGATCAGATTGGTATGAAAATTGCCCATGACAAAGAAAATTGCTAGATTTCACACATAAGAGAACATACTTTTGACTGGTACTTCTTCACAATACCTGTGGGCAGATCCCAAGTCTAGCAAAGACATACACCAGTAGGGTCTCCAAACAGGCCTATGGTCATGTTTTATGCTATACTGTAGGTAATACTCACAGAATGACACAATATCAACTTGAAAATCTTGGCTTATCCAGAGCCAGGTCTTAGGGGCAGCAGGCCAAGCAAAGCACCCCAGACGTCCCTCTCCCCAGCAACACTTTCCAGCTCCTCCTGGGGGACCCCAAGATGTTCCCTGGCCGGATGAGATATGTAATCCCTTCAGCATGTTCTGGGTCTGCTCCGGGGCCTCCAATCAGTGGGACTGGATTCACCCAGGAGGCATCCTGATCAGATGCCCGAGCTACCTCAACTGACCCCTTTCGACGTGAAGGCGCAGCGTCTCTACTCTGAGCTCCCTCCGGATGTATGAGCTCCTCACCCTATCATTAAGGCTGAGCCCAGACACCCCACACAAGAAACTCATTTCAGCCACTTGTATCTGTGATCTCATTCTTTCGGTCACTACCCAGATCTCATGACCATAGGTGAGGGCTGGGATGTAGATGGACCGGTAAATTGAAAGCTTTGCCTTTTTGCTCTGCTCCTTCCTGTTTGGGAAAGAGTTACTGCCTAAAGCTAGGGAGTTCAACCATCTCAGGGTCTAGTCCACAAGTGAGGGTAGAACGGCATGGATCAGCGGTCTGGTGCGGCTTCTGCAGTGATGTAGGTGCTGTGCCGGATTGTCTATGACCAGTTCTTAGTTGCCCTGCCTCATCTTTGTTTTCATTGAAATCAAAATGGATGAAAATGATAGGAACAATTGCCTTCTGGCAGAGCACTTGAGCAGAAATCAACTGAATTGACAATAAATGAGTTGTCACAGCTGAATTGTGTAATCCAAAAAAATCCTCCCACAAATTCCTTTGTGCCCAAAGTCCCACTAGTCTCCCATTTCAGCCTGGCCATTGCTGTCTCTGCCTCTTATTTCACCACCTCTCTGTAATCCCTGCACTGAGAAATTAATACAGCACAATCCTTTGGTAACACGAAACGTACTTTAAATGTCTCAGTTCATTCAGCACCAACTATGAGGTTCCATGCCAGATTATTTACCAAGACAGAAGTGCTCCTTTTGTCCAAGCGTTGTGTATTATCAAGCTCTTCATTTAACAGTAAAAATGTAGAATATAAATATACATCGCCCACACACCAATCCAGGATGCAAATTTCTGTTATCATATTTTAACAACTGCTCAGCTGCCACTATACTGAATCTTTCTTGCACTGTTGTGTCCTTGAGATGAAACTCTGACCACATCCAGCATATGTAGTTATAAGAAAGCACAGTGAAGGAATCAATTGACAAAATGCTGATATATTATCAAAAATTATTCCTTTGTACAAAGGCCATTTTATGATGAGAATTACAAACCAGCTAAAGTACTGCCTGGCTAGATTCTAGGAAGATGCTTGCTTATTGAAACCTGTAACAGAAAGCATCGGCTTCTCCTTCTTCTTGGTTGTGCTTTTTGAAATTGGCATCGCACGGTGATGGCATATAGCTACAGGTAACTCATCTGGATCAGTAATCAACTCACCTCTCTCCTCCTGCTGACTCTGATAACTGGCCAGTTGAGACTTTCAAATGAAAACAACAAGTAAACATTGAGGAAAAGGTGGAGAAGATGGGCGCCAGTTACATCCCAACTACATGGACAAGCCAGACATTGGCTGCGACCATGGCCACATGGAACTTCTGTGCCAAACATCCAGCTAGCAATTTTACAGGTGTTGAATAATAAATTGGATGTCCTGCGTGCTGGCAAGAGTTTCCAGTGGGATGTCCTTTGTTTCACCAGAACTTAGCTAAATCCTAGAGTAACAGACAGCACCATTCAACCAAGCCATTCTTTATAGACCGAAGCACAATCATTTCCAGGTAGAAAATCCGTCACACACATAAACTCAAATGGTGCTGAGCAAAGACAGCCTTTTCTGATGTGGAATTGAAGCTGCAATATCAAAGCCACCATTGACATAAACAGTGATTTTACTCAGCAGAAAACTAAGTACTGCAGCATCCACTGGTTAGTGTGTAAGGTAAAGTGAAGAAAATATTCAAATACAACGTATACTTACACTGATACTGATTTTTTAGGTGGCTACAGTACATTTTGCTGCAGCCTCTGTCTACAGCAGCACATTGCTTGGTTTCCATGCCAATAGAGTTGGTTTATCAAAGATGATAGCAAAGGAGCAGAGACATAAAATAAGCACAGCATGAGTGCCAGACAGGTCGCAACACAGTGTTTAACAACATATCTTTAAAGTTACAGTTATGGCTGAAAATGACAACAGAATTTAACAAGTTTGCTGAGTTCACATATCTCTGCAATTGTAATCAGTTGCCAGTTGTCTATTCAGATTCTGATCATTCCACAGCCAGAAACCATGGATTACCAGAACCATCTGGGATGCTATAAACACACGCACTGCAGCCCACAAATTAGGGCTGCAGTCTGGGAACATGGACAATTATAATGCAGCAGCCTACAATGTAAGAAGAGCAATAAGAAGGCAAAAAGGGACTACATTGCAATGCACAAGTTGGAGGAGCTGACAGAATTACAACTGACTGGACTTGCACCTTGTATGATTTCATGTGACAAATTCATCGATTGATAAAGAAAAGGCTTGTTCGCAAAAAAGATCTGAAAAGTGGGCAGTGACCTTCTGTAAAAAGTCCAGCAGGAAAATCAGCCGTCTCATTCCCTGCATTTGTTATTCACATTTCAGTGAAAACTGCAATATTGGAGGGGAAATTTTTGCTTTCTTTGAACACTGAGAGGTCTCAACCCTCCATCCACTATAGAGTTTCTGTCTTTTTATTACACCAGCGCTGGTCCCTTACTGCTATGCTGTAAGATACAAGCATATTTTGGGTTTCCCCTAAGCTTTGTGGATATAAGAAAAGGAGTGAAAGCTGATTTCAGCTCTTACCTGTATAGGTTTGTTGGATACAAGCACTTTCTACTTATCCATTTTAAAATGATTAGTTTTTAGTGACTGTCTGTGTCTCTTTGTCTCTCTTGGTGCAAAGAAGCAAGGAGTTACACTAGGGATATTGACAATTAACCGCTAAACCATTAACTGACAATAAGAATTCTGACCGATTCATAAACAGTTGGAAACAGACTATTTATCAAATATAATATGCTGGTGCTATGCAAGGAGATGATGAGACAGTGATGTCTGCTGCCAAGGCTGGAGTTGTACACCGCCACCATGGCAATGCTATGATGTTGCTCTTTGAGACGAGCACAGCAACCCCGGGTTCGAACCCTGGGGTGGGGGAGCCCTTCTGTGTTGTCTTTGCATATTCTCCCTGTGTCAGCATGAGTTTTCTCTGGGTACTCCAGCTTTCTCCCACAGTCCAAAGACATGCAGGTTACGTAAATTGGTTACTCTAAAATTGCCCGTAGGTGTGAATGGTTGTCTGTCTCGATGTGTGAGCCCTGTGATAGTCTGGGGACCTGTCCAGGAGTGTACCCTGCCTCTCGCCCAACGTCAGCTGGGACAGGCTCCAGCAACCCCGCAACCCATAACAGGATAAGCAGTTACAGAAAATGAATGAAATAAAGGTTCTTATAGAACCCTGCGAGGTAAAGGCAGACAGGGTTTTCCCAAAGATGTCCGTAGATTTTCTAGGACTTTACCTTGATGATAATTACACTGTAATCAGTACAGCTTAAGTAAAGTGGTGTGCTAAAGGCTAAAATCAGACTAATTAACAAATAAATAAATAAAGAGATGAAGGCCAGACATACAGGGATAGAGAAAGCGAGAAGAGGAAAAAGTACAATCCTGAAGCTACGACAACAACTCAACAACTTTTTTCAAAACACAGTTCCCAGCAGAGCCACCCACCCTGTCTGTAACAACAAAATTCCACCCACTGAGTAAAATAACTTCCAAGTTCCTTACGCTCCAAATGCCTTTTCTTCAGGCTATTCCAGGCATGAGACGAGGGGTGTATAGATCACAGGGCCTTTATAGACCATTTTTGTCTGAGTTTGGGGAACTGTCAGCAAAAGAAAAATTAAACAGACCTGGAAGTATGTTCAAAAATACATAAATAAAAAAGTAGAGAGCTGCGCCAGGTGGGTATTACAGTTCATCAAGTGCCTGAGACATGGCAGGAATACCATTTGTGGAATACGTATATCTTACCACATTTTCTCTGGGTCATACGGAGCCGACAGTGATTCTCCCCATGTTCTGCTGACATCGACACTATATAATACGCTCTTATATTATATAATCTCTGTCTGTCTCTGGTCAAACATCAATAACAGCTCCATAATTGAGTATTTTCTGGCTCTTTCAGGCATGAAAGGCAGTGGACAGTGATGAGAGCAGCTTTACTTAGGCAAAAACTTTTGCAGTGGATACAAGCCACATTCAGCAAATACATTATTCAGCATGTCTTATACAGAATATTTTCCTTCATGTTTCATTTGCGACATCTGTCGTCTCTGGAATAATCTCAAACTCGTTTGATGGTCCTTCAAGTAAGAAATGTCAGTTAAAGAGAAAATAGTCCCAAAATGGCAACGTTTTAAAATTTTAACGCGTTGAGATCAAATGGCAAAATTCATATTTTCCACTTCTTTGCATATCTAATATGAAGTCTATGTGTGTGTTTGTCAGAGAGAGAAAAAGTTAGACAGAAGACTAATTCCGCCTGAGCAAATTCTGACTCATGGCAATAACGTCTAATTTCTAAATACTTTTGTTCATATAATATTCAGTCACTCATTATCCCATGCTATTTCTACCAAGGAAATGTATGAGTGGTGAGAAAAACGCACAGACTGAAACACAAATGCACAGAACAATGCTGTTTTTATAATATAATATGCTATAAATACCAATGACTGATTGGCTGTGCATCTACAAAATCATATTCTCTTCAGTTTAAGCTTTCCGCAAATCTCACCGTGATAGACACTGACAATGCATGTGTCAAAAACACAACTAATAGCCTTGTTACTGCTTATGGATAATTCATGGTTAGAGTATGAATATGTATGACGTTATATTGATGTTATAGGATTATGTACCGTAGTCTTTCTTTCAGTAACTGCGCTTTACAGGCATATTTTAACCATGAGAAAACCTCACAGCAACAATTTTAATGATTTTCATTTTCTTTATCTCATTGAGTTATTGGTCTTATATGAGCTGAGTGAGTCAAGGGAAGCCATTCATAACTCAGGACAAGAAATATTTGTAATAAGACAATGGTCTCAGGGCAAGAAAGCCACTTTGCTTTTCTGACTACACAAAGTGGGTGGAATAGGGAAATGTATGTGCCAGCGAGGAGCCTTGTTGGCAATTGCTGGTACAGTCACCCACATGTACTAGACTGAAAAAAAAGAGGCAGCAGAGCAAGAGGATGTTAAATAATGCAGAAAATTGAATGAGCATGTTGGTTTTGAGTGTATATCTGTGTGCTCGTGTGGTGCAATGCATGGATGTGCATGGTGGAAGACACAGTACTGAGAATCCAGCAGATGTGGAACTATATTTCCTGCTGGGCTCACATCACAACAAGGACATAAAACGCACAAATCACAGCAAAGCAAGGACAAAGACTCACAATAAAGTCACAATAATGGAGAGATGAGCCAAGGAGCTTGTGATACTGTAACCCTTATCGCTCATCATGGTTTGGCTCAAAACCATTCTGTCTCACATATATGGTTTTCCATATGCGTTTTTTATAGGTGCACCCATCAACTGACATAGGACATTCTCGGGTGAATTGATTGTGGCGGGTGAATTGCCACCATGAATAGCGCATCACTTGCAAGTGCTTTCTTCCCTGTCTCATGGTCCAGTTTATAAAAGATAGTGTGCTAATGATATTACAGCACAAGCACATCCATCAGGTTTTGAAGCTGAGTATAATGTGCCAATTTTTGTGTTTAATTCCGATTATCCATGTGGCAAAGTATAAATGTTGCTTAAGCTACAAGAGGACAGTAGGCAGAACAATGGCAGATAGAAAGCCATCTGACCATGAGCTACAAGATACAAAACTTAGGCCAAGGAATTAAAATGTGACAATATCCCGGCCTGTCTGTGTTGCTGCCATGATCAATGGACAGTCTGGCCATGACACCCACCCCTCATAAATGTGCTTCAGGTACCGGCAACTCTCTGAAGATACTAATCATTTCACTCTGCGTGTCACTATTAGAGCTGATCATTGTGAATTGGATTGTTTCTGCAATAAGGCACATGTGCATATAAAGGGACCAATTTGCACCCAATGTATGCATATGAACTTATTCAAATTTGTGCAAATAGCAGAGCAGCACAGAGACACTACTTGCTTGGCAGCGCAGCTAGGGGTGTGTGTCACCCTTTGCAGGTGCTTTAAGAATTAAACCATCTATTTTTGTCTTATTTGTGCAAGTTTAGTGACCACAAAATCTGCACAATCCTTTGAATTCGCACCTGTTGTCAGTCTGTTAGGTCAACAGAATCAGACTCTTGAATTCAGCAAGCACATAAGCTTTACTCTACAACATGATCATGATATTTGACAACTAAAAATATGACCTTTTTGCTTAACCGTTGTACACAAACTGATCATTTTGTTAACCCTTTGAAACATGAGCAAATTTTCTTGGTTTCTTTAAAAAACATGTGAAGAAGGCAATGAGCAATGAAAGAAGAAATGACCCCAAAAAAATAGCAAGAAAATAGTAAAAAAGAGATAATTAAAAACAACAAAATTAGTTTAAAAAAATGGATAAAAGAAAATAAAAGAAATAAGAAAATAACCTGGAAAATGAGCTAAAAAAAATCTAATAATTTTGTCACATAATTTTAAATGTAAAATCATGATAATTTTAAATGCAGTTTTTCCCTACCTTTTAAAAAATAATTTTCTAAAATCTATGGATTTATGGAGCATCTCTCACCAACTTGATCGTTGCCTTTTTCCCCAATGTTTTTGACAGAAACTGCAATTTGCTCAGGGGTCAAAGGTTTAAATACTGGTGAAAGGCATCTGAAAGCTGCACAAAAAAAAGTTATGTCGCTTCAGGTTTCGAAGGGTTACACAAGACAATCAAATCACGGATTAGTCCTACACTTACAGCACATAATCAACAAGCTTTTGAGCTAGAATTTATCACAATGGCCACACAAAGAATAATCAGTGTCTTGCCCCAATGTGTTGGCGGTTCACCAGATTACAATATGTGCTTGTTCTTTATATTCATCTTCAAGACCTTCCTTGCACTCTAAACTTCCCTCCTGTATTTGTTTGATTACTTTGTTAGGAGTTAGAACAATTACAGGGACCAAAAACTGTTTCAGTCTTGGCACGAAACTTTGCTGGTTAAGGTTAAAGAAGGTCATATTTAGGCACTGCCTTGCACTCTCTTAATTGTCTTCCAACCTCTAATCACTCTCGAGACCTGCCATATCTCTCATCTCTCTTTCTCTCTCCTTCTGCCAAGTCTGGAAATTTTGGAACAGCTTCCAGTTCGCTTCTAACATCAGGGCCTAATGCATCTGGATGGGAGGTGCACTCTGTGACAAATGACCTCACAAATAACTCTGATAGAGAAAAGACAAGGTCTCAGTCATCTCTCTCTGTCTCCACATGTCTCCCTGCCTGCCCGTGTCTGTCTCCTAGTCCTTGTATCTGTCTCTCTCTCCCTTACCCCTCCTCGCCATCTTGCCAGGGAGAGAGAGAGATGCGATCATCAATCTTATCCACCAATCTTTACCATCTCCTGACACTTCATCTCAGAAACCTCTCTCCACTTGATGTCTGACTAAATTAGATTAAAAGACTGCTTTGTCAACCTTCCCAAAGGAAAGAGAGAGAAACTCTGGAAAACTAATTTGGGTTCCATTCAAAAACTAAAATGAAGGCCGACATTTCTTTATTGTATACTGTGCAGCTGTGATAACTAAAGCCATTTTCCAAACCTATTGTAGATCAGAGCTTGCAGAACAAATGAATGAGTGATGATGGTGCATTCAATCACCATTTTCCAAATATATTGAGTCATTTTTACATTTTTTTTCTGTATGCTGTCAAATATCTTTTACTCTATTTACTCTATTTGTGAGTGCATATTTAATTGACAAGTACCTGTAGTAAAAGTGAAGAGGTGTCAGTGATATTCAAATAAGGAAAATTATGTATTTGCAGTGAAAAGTTGATTTAAAGTTTTTTTTTTGCCATATTCATATCATAACATTTAGCCAACTGAGCTGCTGAGAATACTTTTTTCTCAGTTTATACTTTGCAAATCTCAACTAAATTATGCGAACACATTGTTTCAACTTTCGCCTTCCACACTAACTATAGTGTGAAACAGGGGTGTCAACATACAGCCCGTTGGCCAGAACTGGACTGCCAAAGAGTCCAATCCGCCCCACTAAATGACGAGACTAAAGCCTGATTTATGGTCGTGCGTTGAGTCGACGACGTCGCTACGTGGTTGCCGTGACGCCGTCGTAAACCCTTCGAACTTCTCCGTCACTCCGTCTCGTCGCGGTGCAATTCACCGCCAGAGCGGCAGGAGGCTTCGTTCCTTTGCTGAGTGGTTATCGTCGTCTCTAGTTGATTCTTCGTTTAGCTTCCGGCTTTTTCGGTCACAGAGAAATGAACACGGAGCACGGACAGACGGCTCCGGCCGTATCCGTATTGAACGTTGTGCATAATGGCATATATATAATGAGCCTTAACAACATCTACATGGCAATAGAAGATGTTTAAAGACGGCGGGGATGGCGGTGGAAATACGGAACCGGAAATGCGTTGCTACCAAGCAAACCAATCACAGCCGTGCCGGTCTGCGCTGGGTCTGCGTCGCCTCGACGCGTAGTTACATTTTTGGGGAGGTGCACGTCAGGCTACGCCGGGGGCTACGGCGAGCCTTCTGCGTAGCCCCGTACCCTACAACGTAGCGACGTCGTCGATTCAACGCACGACCATAAATCAGGCTTAAGAGGTGCTAGGCTCAGGAGCAACTTCAGAAATGTCGACTCCATGTAAAATTCTGCTTCAGAGGCTTTTCCACTGCGATCAGAATACAGTTTTCTGATATAGCAAGAGTACTTGCTGTGACTATGTTTAAATATATTGAACATTGTGCAAAATAGTCAGCTTCAGTTCAAAAGATTCTGTATCAGGAAATGTATGGATAAATGCGCATGTAATGGCAGTGAGAAGTAGACTGACTGAATGTAGAATAACTGAGACATATTGTTGAAGTTGAACTTATTGTTCTTGGAGCTGATGGTACTTATATGTTATTGTGCCATGGTTTTAATGTCTGGCCCATCTGAGATCAAACTGGGCTGTATGTGGCCCATGAACTAAACTGAGTTTGACACCCCGGGTGTAGAGTTAAGTACTGTAAGCAAATATATGCACAGCATTAAAAATGCAAAAGGCATTATATAACAGTTTGTGTGCTCACTTTAGGTCTAGATAAGTGTTTAGATTAGTCTTCACTCTGATATATTGCATTGTCGCCTGATCTCAGCCATCCAAACACAAACATAACTAAAAAGAATAAAGACCAAAACTAAGAAAGTAAGACCAAGGCCATCAGGGATATCCATGTAGCTGCGCTGCCGCTGAATGTAAGCAGTTGACCTAACCTTGATAAACAAAAGATTCATTGTTGTGAGCTCGTGTTGAAGTCTTTCTGCTCTCAAGTGGTCCAAAATCGCTTAAAGCTGGCTCAAAGATTCTCGAACACATTCCACGAGAGCGAAACCTTGAGACACATTATCACAGTCTTCTGGCCAGCACAGTGTACTAACTCCAGTGTGTTTCCAAACTCCACTTACAAGGCTAAGGCTACACACACATACACACACACACAGCCACAGGGACATGCCTATACACAGATACTGACACTAACACACTCGCAGACACACAATAACACCCCCATCTTTCACCCCCCCTCCCTGTCACGCCTCCAACCAAATTAGATTGTGATTGCTCTTTCTGAGGTCACTTTTAATTAAACTGAGATGAGAACATGACACATGGGATTAAGCCCCATCCTATCACTTCAAATTATGAATTCAGAACTAATGCTGGAGCCTATTGCTTTCAACCATGACCTCCATATCATTTATGTATAAGAGCAAGAGGAACTCCCCTAATTGTCTTCTTCTGCAGAGATAAAGAGCACGGCAGCAGGGGGTGGGAAGAGTGTGTGTGAGTGCACATGTGTGGGTGTGAGGAGGGATTTCTTGAAACATATATGTAAGGGAATACATATATTCAAGTAATATATTAAAATATATGCTCTGTTTTAATGCAAGTTGTGCCATATAACTTGTCTTTGACTGTGCACCCAAAATTAATACAGACTTGACTAGCGAAAGAGAGAGATACATTTGCAATGTAAATTTTTAGCTGTGCCATGCCATGTTCAAGGCATCATGAATAATATTCCATCGGACTTGAGAGGATTCGCTGCTGTAATTTTAGCTGATCTGGTTAATTGGTGGAGACACAGAGAGCTTACTTGAGTCAGAGGAACATCCATGAGCCTGATAACATGATTAATGCGGGAAGGAATCCTTTGATACACACTTGATAACCCAACATACACATCTGCCAAGTTAAACCAAGTCTGTTGTGCAGATATGTACTGCACTGTATTTAAACTAAGTCCTGAGAAGTGTGGAATATTAACTCATGTGACATGTGACAAAGGCAGATCCTGTGTTAGTGTTGGGTAGGATTTCATGCATAGAGTCAACGGAGTCTATCTGATGATTATTGCCTCACGGCCAAAATACATGGGGCATGGACGTGGCGCGACACGTCTGTCGCAGCATGCCTGCAGCCGAGTGCATCTATTATATTCAACTAAGCTGCTACACTGACCAAGGAGCACTATTTTTACACGGTTGATCTAATTTTTTTCCCCCACTATCAGCAGCTCCACAGCCCTCGAACAGGAAAAAAAACTACACAGAACTGTTTAAAAAAACAAGTACAATCTGTTTAAAAATGGTCAAACAAATCATTGTACCTGAGGTGAGGCAATGCAATGCAGCAGAGCAACATGTTGGGTGTTTTGACATTGCACATTTAGAGACGCAGTCAAATCAATGCACACTGATGTACCTGTAAAAACGATCCAGTTAATTAACTCAGTACTTGATAATATAGCCTACGTTTTCAAACCCTGCATAACCAAGCGATCACTTGACAATACTCAGTCCAAACAGCTAAGCGGATGAAATGGATGGCTGGATGGATGTATGCAACCACACACTACAAAGACAGAGTCTGTGTGGCAGGTAAAAAATCCACCCAGTCTACGTGACTTGTTGCGTGTCTGCCCCACATATCTCAGCTGTTACTCTTAACATGGTACTTTTGGCATTTGTATTCAGTAAGATGAAGTTCAGCCAAGAAATCAATCACTGACTGATTTGAGTCAAGTGAGGGCTGCACTAAAGAATAATTCCTTGCATTTCAATCGGGTAATAACCCAATAATGCATTGTACTAACCTACACAACTCTTTTCTAAAAACAGTTATACCCCGTTTCCACCAAACACTTACGGTATGGTATTGTCATATTGAAATATAAGGTCTGCTGATTGATTCACGTCGTCATCTCATACATTGAGGAACATTACAAGTAAACATTCCAGGTTAAAAGTTGCCGGCAGTCGGCTCAATGAATTGAGCTTTTTTTCTCAGACTACAGCTGCTGCAAGAGGCAGCAAAACATCCTTTCATTTTATAGTTATGGTTTACTAGTGTAAAACTCGCCATTGTATGAACAGTGGTTACAAAACCAGTCACAAGTCAGAACTGAGCAGAATGACCGTCCTCTAGCGACCAATCAACAGACTGCAGTATTCACAGCTCCACCTCTTAGTGCTATATCTGTATGCTGGAACAGTTCCATTGGTACCATCTAAAACTTTCCACAGTAGAAACGAAAAAAATGGGTACCGTGCTGCTCGGTGGAAATGATGCTATAGATCTACAAGACATGCCAACCTATCAATAAATAGGGCTGTGAGAGTATTTTTAAGTGAAAGCTATCTGGTTGACATGCCACCCACAGACTATGAGAAAAGCCTGAACAACTGTTTCTGGTGTTTTCCACTTTAGTGGAAAACATGGGTACAAAAAAAAAACAAAAACACCCTCCTCACCTCAGTGATAAAAGCCTTGGCAGTAGCTGGGCTCATGAACAGCACAGCTCTGCGTAGTGTATCCCTGTAGCGATGCAGCTCCTCCACACGCATTGTTCTGAACAGACTTGTGATCATCATGTTGATATTGGATTCCACCTTCTGTAGGGAGACGTCCATCCCCTGCTGAGAGGTCCGGTCCAGGAAATCCTCAATACCACGGATATCTGGAGAAGGAGGGTAGATTAAGATGTAAATATATATTTGGCTGTCGAGGGACATGGACATTTCTCTCAAAGTATCATGCCAAAAAACACACAGCTCCTACACACAGGTTTAGCACTAAAAAAAGAACCAAAAACCATCACTGATCACTTTACAGCACATTCTCTGTAGGAGCTGACTGGTGATCTCCCTGCATAAACAGGTTCAATAAATATCTCAATTCATGAGCTCTTACTGGCAGAGATTCCTTGCTATTTGTGCATCTGCATCACTCTAATTGTATCCTTTGTATTAATCTGAGCAGAGGCTTTTGTTGTCAGCACTGTGCATCTGTCCGTGCTAAATACCTCTCTTTCTAGAAACTTGAATAGACAAAGCATTCTGCAGACACACTCTCTCGTACACACACAAACACAAAGACTTGAAAACAAAAGCACATGGGGGTGACTCATCCAAAGTGAAGGGCATGTTTTTTTCCTGTTTGATCTATTGATATTGATAGACAAAACTATCAATAGCAACAACCATATACCAACATTAAGGTTTAAGTAGATTTACAATGATACTGCAGTAAGAGGATGAAAGAAATACTAGGAGAATTTTGTGTGATTGTTTATGCGTGCTTGTGTAAGTTTCTTACTGCATGTCAGACATACAGTATGCATGTAAACCTTTGACTATGTCTGTCCCAATTCTTGTACACAGGTTTGTGCTACTGTATAGAGTACAGCACCATGCCATTTAACGAATGACAAGAACCCTCCTCGTCATATTTTGGCAGTTAGGTTTCTGCAACAATACCACTTGGTTAGGTTTGGGAAAAGATCAGGGGTGAAGTAAATCATGTCAGTTGACTCGTGACAACAACTGACTAACAGGTGAGTAACAAGTGACTAACAACTCACAAGACACAAACATTCAGCATGTAACACATTCTGTTATTTACATCCCACCGTCTCCATAATGGCCATGCATCCAGGCTACTGACCAAGCCATGACATCGGTGCAAACACTCTATAAGATTGTTATCTCTGCTATGCTGATGACACTCAGCAATATATCAAAATGACTGGTGATCCCTGGTGACTAAAGCCCTGGCCCATTTTCTGAATGTATGAAAGCATCTGTAATTCTGAACTACAAAGTGCAAGAAAGCAAAATTAGCACATAAGGAATGCTCCTGAATGTACATCTCGTATTGATCGAACCAGAGGTGATGCATTTTGAGCAAACTTTTCTCCCAACCCAGACTTTTTTCAGTCTTATGTGGATGATCTGCTTCTAGATATGTGACTGAAAAAGAAAAAAAAAAAAAAATTCAGATGGCTTTGATCACTTGAACTTTAATCAGATAGGGACAGCGCTTTGTTGTAGAATATCTGACAGCACAGGGCCCAAAACTGCTTCATCGTTATAGAATACACTATGCTCTCCTACTGAGACACTAAGAGAACAAATAACTCATGACACTGTTAAGAGTTTTAGATTAAAGCACCAAAGCACTGTAATTATCTCTATTAAGACTTATTTTTGTATGATAACAAAACCAGGATGCTGGTGTCAGTATTTCTACTGCCTGGACTCCTCTATTCTTAATGAGCTACATTGCAGGTCAAGGTAATCCTAATTAAGGCACTTTGGTTGAGACCACTGCTAATGATGCTGGAGGATGTGTGCGTGCGTGCGCTTGCGTGTGTGTGCGTTTATGTAAAGCAACTACCTAATGATGTATTTGATATGGAAAATGGATGACACTGCCATCATTGCCAGTGTCATGACTGAGCAATTAACTGGATTGATTAGACTTGTTAAGGGCCAGAGGGCTGAGGCGATGGTGTGATTGCATCAATGCCAAATTTTGGAGGTTTAACAACCTATTAAGAAGGGAGACAGCATGCAACAGCATTGATTTGGAAAGAAATGAATTTAGAAAGACGAAAAACAAAATATTGTGCACACAGACGCCGTGGATTCTAACAATATCAAGTAGGCTGTGAGCTCAGAAGGTTAAACAGGGACAATGGGAGACATTTTAAGATGTTTGAATGTCAGATAACACATCGGCACCTTTTCCCACACCGAGAAGATTAAGAGGGAATGTTGTCAGTTTTTCAGCAACAACAGCATGACATGGTGAGGAAGAAACATGACAGCAAAGTTATAGTAATTTGTGGTAGAAAGTTTTTTTTTCTCTCTCTCTCTCTCTCTTGCAACTTTGTTCATTTCACACTTGCTTTCCCCAAACATGTACACAGCAACACAGATACACACATACAATGCAGAATTCCATAGCACAGCAGCTGGGCACCCAATCTGTTTACAAGGGAGATGTAAATCGGTAGACACCTGTCTGTGCATACATGTGCATGCATGCACGGACATCATATTAGTGAGTGTTAAATATAATATAGTTTCAGTGTATCCATGTCAGCTGTGGAGATCTGCCTAAAAATGGCGACCCTATTGCGCTATCTCTTGTGTTTGTGTGTGATGATGGGAAAGGTAGATGAGCAAACAGAGACATCAAGATGGCATCTTTAATGGCCAAACAACACAGCTCTAATCTGCGCAGGAGCTCAGAGTTATCAAGTCATTAAAATCTAATTACTATTATTAATTAGCAGAAATAATAATTTGTAGTCATTGAAGTAATTACTGTTTAACTATATTATCATTGGCAACACAATCATCACCAGTGCTGTGACTCTTAATGAGCTACATAACATGAATCAGTTGCGTTTAAAAAAGAAAAAAAGAAAATGTGGGTGCCTCCAAGTGGCAACCTCTGGTGCTGAAAAATGAACCCAACATGGAAGTACCAAAAACCACAGTTCTTGAGGCTGGCTCAAGTGGCCATAGACCACCGTGTTGAAATGCCCAACTTGAAAGGAGAAATAAACATGTTTACAGCCTGGTGCAAAACAGGGTTTTGATCTCTATAGCAAATTTCAACATCCATGACACCTCAGGAACTCGAACTCAGGGCTTCAAAATATGAGTCCACAAACCAGTGGGTGACATCAAAGTAGCTACATCCTTTATTTCATACAGTCTGTAAGTGTCTCACATATCTATTCATACATACAGGCAGACAAGCTCACACTAATTTAAGATAACATGTGGTATGGGGTACTGCTTGACCTTCTCATTTGCTTAAGGCTGTGGGAAACAGTGGTGAAGTAAGTATTCAGATACTTTAAATAAGTAAAAGAACCTATATCACACTGTTAAAACCATTTGTTACAAGTAAAAGTCCTGCATTGAAAACGTTAGGTAAAAAGTATGAATCAGGAAAATGTACTTAAAGTGTCAAAAATAAATGTGCTCAATGCAGAAAAATGGCCCCTGTGACTGTTTCACTTATACCTTGGGGTCCCCCAGGAGGAGCTGGAAAGCGTTCCCGGGGAGAAGGACGTCTGGGGTGCTTTGCTTGCCCTGCTGCCTCCGAGACCCGGCCCCAGATAAGCAGATAAAAATGGATGGATGGATGTTGTAGTTATTTACTACATTACGGATAAAATTACGGAATAATCTGCGTTACGGAAAATATATTGGAAAATAATTAAAAGAAGTTGCAACCATAATAAACTGCGTATAAACTGTTAATTTATAACTAAACATCACCTTATCAGCTCTGCTTATGTTTTGTATGCAAAAATCACAATTTGTAAAGTAACTAGTCACTAAAGCCAGATTGATGCAGTGTTAAAAACAAAGTATTTCCCTCTGAATCATAGTGGAGTAAAGCATAAAGCTTCATAAAATGGAAATACTCAAGTAAAGAACAGCACCTCAAACTTGTACACAGGTACAGGATGTGAGTAAATGCACTCTGTTAGATTCCACCACAACAAAAACACTACATACTGTTGGCCATTCAACTGAACTTCATTTCAAAGATGCATTTTCTACCCACAAAAGCAGTAAAATGTCTGTGCTTTAGTTTACCATGACTTTGTCTTTCATCCAATAAAAGCAAAATCACATTCACTTTCCTATCCTCATCAATAAACACAGGAGCAAACACAGTCAGAAAGATGTATGGCTGCACAAACACCTACTGTACAAACACAAACGCACAGTACACACTCTATACTTTTACCAGTCTAAGCAGATTTAAGCTTGGTTCTTAAATCTCCATATTTATCATGGCACAGCCACTGCCATTCATAATCAATGGTGCCAAGCTACACAAACAATTTACACTGTCTGATTTATGTTCGCTATGCTACAAAGCTTTGTAAATCAACAGAATCAAAAAGCTTTTGTCAACAGAGCAAGAGGAAATTAAATACTGTAGAGAACCCAAAGAGCAGAATACTCAGTTGCTTACTGTTAGACATGTTACACTTGTTCCTGTTTGTGGTTTACATCACAAAATCATTTGTGCCAGTCCAGGTTTCACCAGCATGTGCTTAAAAATCAGCCCTTGTGTCTTTGTCTTAGTGTTTGACGTCATGTCTGCCTATTTTAGTGGCTGTATTATAGGCCTCTCTGTCACCTTATACGTGTTAGTCCACCTGTCACCCCTTCTCTCTATCTGTCTGCTTACCTGCTGACTGACTGGAGGGTGGCTCTGGCTTTATTTGTACTCATCAATCCTTTCTCCACACTGGCTTATATTACAGGTTGTATGTCTAACACATCCGCCTTGCTCCACTCTGTGAAGAGCTTAAAAACAAACCCCTCACTCCATGAAGCTCATCCAAAACTCACTACAGTCAACAGTGAACGATCGATCTTTTGCAAGCCACAATGTTGATTTAGTTAAGGATAATTTAAAAAATACATATAGAATATATATAGGTTATAAACCATCTTTAAAGAGTGACTTAGAGGAGCAATGGTGGGATTCAGTGGTGAGGTTTGCACATTGCATGCAGCTGAAACTTCTCTTCTGTGCTAAGCATGAACTCCTGATTAGGATTACTCCAGTGTTCATTGTTCAGGAAGTTTTTATGGGGAGTCGAATCAACTGCAAAGGTCTCATCCTCTGCAAAACAAACTGATTAGATTATTAAACCAGTAAAAACTTTAAAAAATTTCAGAATAGGTTCTTTTCTCTTAGCTGTCAAAAGTCTGATTGACCAAGACGCAGTGAAGAAAATGTGCCGTAAACTGCAGGGCACATGCATCTGCAGCAAGAGAGAGGAACGCAGAGTACAGTTTCATTCCATAGCTCAGATAGCCGACTTTCAACAGGTCAGATTGTTATATTTAGGTGGATGATGACGACGAGTCGGAGGATGTGGACCGCGCACAGACAGAAAGAGTGACAGTGTGGAGACAGAGAGGGAGGACAGCTCAGCCCCTTAAACCGTGGTGCCAAATGCAAGACATGGGCAGAGAATAGCTACAGCCAGGGAGAGAACTACCGTGGAGAGAAGCAAAGGAGCAAAAGTGTCTCTCTACTTTGCACTACATTTCAATTTTTTTTTGCAAATTAAACAATAAAATGCATCAGAGTCAGGGTGCAAGGTTTCTGCAATCATTTGTTCACCTTTTTCTTTGTTAATTTCAGTTCCAGATGTTCAGGAGGTTTTTACCTGGAGCTAGGTTAACCCCAGATGCCTCTTCCTCTCCAGAACAAATGGATCTGGTGATTTTAACTGGAAAAAATACTGGACAAAGCAGTTTCATATAAAAAAAAAAAATCTGTGTTTTTCCAACACTGTTTGGCTCATCATGGAGGGGCTGTTACAGTGGAAATGCAAAAATGCGGATGGCCCTATCTAGAGACAGTGTTTGGTTTGTGCGTTCATGATGGTGGACAAAGAATCCCTCGCTATGTAGATATAAATGGATCATTCTAAGGTAACAAAGACACGATGGTTAAAATTATCCCCCTTAATCCCACAAACTGGTCTTTTAACACCCACCAATCCCTCATAATATCACATTAAAGAGTGCAAAACATATAGTTACTTTGAGTTCACAATAAATAACAAAATGATGAAAATCCTTAGCACTGTAGCCTCAGTGATGAAACATGCACAAGATTTCAGCCAGAAGGGTTGAGGTATTCAGTGTGGGAATGTTTTATGACCACTGCTAGGAAAAAATGGGGGGGGGGGGGGGGGGGGGAGGATTGACTTTCAAATGTGGGCATATTCTGGTCCAATTTTACACATTAATAGTCAAAAGCATCCTCATTTTCTCATTTCTCCATCAGAGTTCGGTTGAGTTCCTGCCTCCTGCCGTTCAAAGGACAAGGCTTGAGCATGTACTCCCCACTGCTGAGCGGATCATTGGCTGTCAGCTGCTCTCCATCAACGAGCTTCAGGACACCATAGCGGATAAAAAGACGGGTAAAATTGCCACCGACCTTGCCCACCCAGGCAACCATCTGTTTGAGGAGCATTCCTCTGGGAGACTGTACCGGTCCATTAACACCATGATCACCCATCACCTCAACAGCTTCTTCCCCAAGCGCTGTCACCTTCCACAACCACTCCTCCCGAGTCTCCCATGCAAAGACATCCTGTGCATCCCCACAGTCCCACGCCTCTTCACCCTCATCTAATAGAGATGACTGCTGCTATGCTATTCCCTGCCAACTAGGTGGATTTTGCAACATTTTTAAAACCCTTTAGTGTGTATATGACCCTGAGTCACTTCAGAGTTTGTGTATGATGTAATTTCACATACTTCTTTTAATTAAGGAACCCAATTAAGCCAATCCACAAGACCCCATGTCTTCTTCAGCTGCATCCATATGTACTTCAATGTTGATTGAATTGTTTATTTTTTTCAGTTTTTGTTGCCCCACCCTTTTATAACAAAGAACATAAGGATTTAAATGACATGGCAGCTCATAAAATAGAGCTCCAAACAGGTCTCCATTAAATGCCTTCTAAAGCACCTTCTCCCACCTTGCAATATGCCACTGTGGATTATTGCTTTTCAGGTGTTACAGAAAGTGGAACTGAACAGGCATTTTGCAAAGAAAACCCAATCAACTGGAATGGTTTCCATAATTCCTCATAAAACAAGGTTGAGGTTTGTACGGTTCTCCGCGTGACCCTTTCCCCCGTTCGTCAGGCTTCCCTTCTCTCCCCTCTCTCCCATCTATCCTCCAAGTCCCCGGCTCAAAGTGAAAGCTAGAGTTAATGTAGTGTAGCAGCCAACAGCACGCAGGGATTTCACCTGCATGTACCGACCAGCTCAGTGGTACTCCGTCTGTGTTCAGAAACCCCCACTCCTTTCTCCCCTGCTTGCTTTCACCTCATCCTTCTCTCTTCCCTTGGCTTTTTATCTGAAACCACCCTCCGTTTCCCCTGTTTGCTCTCTGTTCTCTCGGGCCGAATCTCATTTTGAGAGAGTGAAAAGTCCAAGCTGTTTTTCCACTCTGCAAGGTGGGATCTGTGTCATGTAATGTCCTTCGATTCCACACTGGAGACCTGTGTTTGCTTCCTGCCAACAGTCGGTGCTGGTTTCTTTTGACTCTGAAAGCGATTTTTAACCAAGCCCTCACCCCATAAAATGAGCAATGACCGTCTCTCCAATATCATATCAAGTAGTTTAAGTTGTCTGGACGTAAGGCTTTGGCACCAGTGGGTAAAATTCCCATGATACCATGAGCATATTGGGATCTAGGTGGTCTGAGAGAACGCTAGACTTCTGCACCTCCTCTTGGATCTGCTTTCAGGCTTTAGAAAATCTAGCCTGTGACTAGCCAGGTCACTTCAGAGAGGAGGGGTTCCTATTGACTGTTCTGCATGCAGATTTGAAATTCTGATTCAGTGATGGAAAATCCTGCAGAGAAAGCTGCTATTCCAGCATTGGCAAGAGCTGCTTACACGGCAAGACAGCCCATAAAAGAAAGACAAACTCTCTAAAGGAGAGTCTGACAATAAACACAAAAAGGTTGTGTCAATATCAGTGAAGCAAAATGTGTTTAATAATTTATCCGTCTGCTAACTGAAGCCAAAGGCTAGCAACTGTGGCTTTGAGTTCATGTTTATGTAGCTATCGTTAGCTAGAGCCAAAATCACAATGTGTCCTCTGCCTCACTCCCCGCCACGACAGACCTGCGGCAGAGCGGGCAGCAGCCCCAGATATGAACCCCCAGCCATCAGCCACAAGAACTCAAACTCAGCCAGCTCTGGGGAACTGGACTGCTCCAGCTCACCAACTCTGTTGATGCCGCAGGTTAGACCTGGCGCTGCTGCTGGCCACCAGCTGCTGTGGCAAGGAGTGATGCGGTGGGACCATGGATTGTGTTAGCTAGCATAGAAATAAGATGAAATAAATCAATGTAACACTGTGTGCACCCATACTCGTCTGATGGGAGGAGCTTAAGACAGAGAGGGGAGAGCTGCAGGACAAGGGTGTATTTTCAACTTCTGATGGGGTTTTTTCTTTCTGGAAAACGGCACACCCAGCTTTAACAAACCCAAATAGAGGGAGGTAAATCAGTGAAGTGATTCAAAATGCAAATGACTTAATTTGTTTTATACAACTTGTTAACAGTAATATCATTTTTGTAAGTAGTCAATTAAGAGATATGTTGATGCACTGCATAAAAGAAAAGAAAAGATTCAGATCATTGTCATCATTTCTTCTGCCAATGTAATCACAGATCAAGACAATGGCTGTGATTTTAGGCCATTAGGTATCTTTTAATGAAAATAAATGATAAGCAATTTTAAGTCTGCACTGAGAGCAGCCTAGAGGCAAGATAGCAAAGGAGGAAAAAACATTGAACTTTGCACAACGAAGAAATTACATGGACCAACAGTCAAAATGAAGGTGTTAACATATCTAGTATTACAGGAAACTCTCCTGAGTGTGGAGTAAAGGTGGATTTATATTTGTGTGTCAGCTCTATGTTGAGCCTTCGCCGTAACTTACACATGTGGCCTATGCCGTTGTGAGCATTTCTACTTGTGCCATGGTGAGTCTGTGTCACTCTGCAGTTACACCTCCAAAACACTAGTCTGCGGCAGGGTTTCTGTGAAGTGCTGTAAAGTTTAGTTCATTCAAAACACACAGTAAACATGGCTTGATAGCAACAGTGTCAATAACAAGTACACAAATCAGCTTCACTGTAACTCGCAGCATTCACAGACACAACACTTGTCTTTTGCTGGACACATTTTCCCCACAAATACAACATGCTAACGCTTTTAGCACAAGCCTATGGCATTTTACATTGTATAAATTAGCCTAGCAGCTTGCAGAATTTTCCTCTACTCATATAAAGCCAGGGACAACTGCAACATTTATCAAAGGTAACGTGACAAAATAGACGGGAGGTCTAGTTACGTTTCTGGGGAGGTGTACATCAGACTACGGTGTAGGTTACAGCGTAGGCTCTACGTCGATGCAGGTACGGCATTGATTCAATGCAGAGGTAGGTCTATGAATCCCACTTAAGAGGGAAACATCAAAGATCTGACATCACATGAGATTCAGCCTACATAACTCCCTGGTACTGTCAGAGCCTCCCTGCGTCCCTCTTTCACTCCCTCTGCTTGACTTGCAAATCTTCCCCACCTTCAAATAAAAAAGAAAACGCCAAACTTGGGATTGTACATTTTCACTTTGCATCTGACTTTACAGTTTCAGGTCTTTCTCCTTCCCGTCCTTCTGCTCTGTTTCAACCTTCCTCTACCAGCCTGAGGCATGTTAAGACTGAGCTTGTAACTTTTGTTAGAACGCTACGGGGGAATAGCTAAGCATAACTAGTAGCAACTTTAGAAAGTGGCAGGGTCCATCCTTCCTTCCTTCCATCCATCCATCCATCCATCCATCCTAACAGCATGACTGAAGTTTTCACTGGTGCTTGCTCTCCAGCAGGAAGAGAAGCTTGATCACCCATTGTTCATATTATAATGTGACTTTTGTGCTGCTGTGAAATCTGTGCTGACATAAATTAGTTTTGCTCAAGTGGCAAGGCAAGCTGAAGGAGGAGTAGGGTAAGGTAAGTGTGACCTTGCTTGACTTTTCTATCCATTTAATGCCAAAGTGATGTTTTACATGACGACTTGGGTCGAGGCCAAAGTGGGTAGCAGAGTAAAAAGTAATTTCAATCGATGGGAGTACATTGGAGGGTTTTATAACTGTATCTTTTTTTTTCTCCGTGTGTAAGGTATTGTTTCAGTGTTGCTAACATTCTGGCATGGAGTAATACCTTTCAGCTATATGTAAAGCTAATATTTGAGTTGCCTCCCTTGTTAGTTTTTTTCAGGGACACATAAATTTATCATACAGTGTCCACACAAAATAGTCACCCACTTAAACTTATGTGTTAGTTTTGCAACACTAAATAAAAGTGGATTTTTTTTTTTTTTTTCCGGGGGGGCATTACGGACAAGAGGAAGAAAAAAATTACAACAGAGGTGTGTTTTTGTACAACTGCGTCTCATGCTATCTGCACCCTGTTCTGCTATTAGACCAACATCCTTATCTCTTTGCTTTGTCTTTCCCCCCAGCCTTTACCTCTGGCTATCCTTATCCCTGCCCCAGGCATTTCACTGTTGTATGGCTCAAAGGCTGTGGTTCTTAAAATATGGATTGAGCCTCAAATGGAATGCAAGCCTGTTTCTCACACGCCCAGGCCCGGAGAATAAAATCATCAGCTGAAGTTGTAGCTGAAAATGCTCAAGTACCCAGCTCTAGGGATCTGAACCTAAACTTGGGAAGTTTACCTCCATATAGGAAATAAAATGCTTTAGGCCCCGAAGCATCGGTAGTCTTCCTGACGATTGCTCTCTAAATTGTCTATTCCTTTAGATCTAAGTGCCTATCTCCGTCCAACACTCGTTTGCTTTATTTCCCTCCTTCTCTTCCTCTCTTTCACTCTCTTTTCACATTAAAGCCCCAGGCTTCGCATCCCAGTCCCCACAGAGAGCTTAAGCAACACTTGTAAAAAAAAAAAAAAAAAAACCCCAAAAAAACAACACTCTATAAAAGGCTTGGCACCTTGTAGGTGTGCATCACCTTCCCTATCTCCCAAAATCTCCGGCTTTTAGTCACGCCCACACACACACCCTCTCCTCTGACTTTCACATACCTTAAGTGACTGAACTTCTCTCCACTTTCCTCAGCTCCATTCTTTCTCCTTTTAATCTTACTTTTATGACCTGTTTTGATCTTGACCTACCTGCGTCCTGAGCTGCTGTGACATTGTCTAATCTGCACATTCTACTTGATGGTTATCACTCAGTTGGTCGAAAGGATTTTAGACGCAAGCACAAGTGTCCTGGGATTCTGACCCTCAGTGCTCACTGGATGTGTTGTGCCCTGGCTCTGTTGTTGCTGACAGAGACAATCAACAGCCATTCTAGATGTTGTGCCAAAGTTCATTTAAAAAGCATGAAATTCCCCTCTGACAAAACAGCTTAAAAAAATACTGGCATTGTGTCTGGTAAAGAACAGCTGGCTTGGATATGTTTACACTCTTCCATAACAATGTGCTTGCTTGGCTTCGCTTGGCTTGACTCGGTTTGACTCTGTGAATCAGCCCAATATGGCAGGGGTTTGCATCTCCATTACCATACGGCTACCTGCTTGACGGTGAGTTTGTAACTGATGAGATGCTTGTCTTGAGTCAATGACGTTATAAACCAACTTACGCCATGCTCACACTGGACGCAGAAGTGCCCCAATATGTTATCGCGCAGCCGCCAGTCAGCAGTCACCTGGCTGTTCACACCAGAAGTGCATTTCTCCACGCTGATCAGCTTGTGTGTGTGTGTGTGTGTGTGTGTGTGTGTGTGTGTGTGTGTGTGTGTGTGTGTGTGTGTGTGTGTGTGTGTGTGTGTACGTGTGTACGTGTGTGTGTATGTCTGTTCATCTCTCTTGCTCTCCGTTTAGACACAACTGACTGATTTGTGGAAGCATGGGGTGAATATTTTATCATAATCAGATCATCTATATTATATATGTCCCTTATATCATTCCTAATAGATTCTCAATGAGGGTTTTTTTTTTTTTTTTGATAGATTCGCTCGTGGCTTGCAACCTGTGTGTACAGCCCAACTGATTAACATGGGTGCCGTAAGGACGTGAGCTGTGCTCCACAGAAATCATCAGAAGTTGTTAAACTGTTGGAGGTGAGCTGTTTGCAGAAGTGCATTAAGGGCCATTTATCTGCAGCTCTTCATCTAACATCTCACTGTGGACATTTCTGCTTGTACTCTTCCTGCCTGCGGTATTAGTAGACTTGTTTACTATTGAAGAAAAGCAGTTGTGCTGAATGGTGCTACACAATTCATTTCCTGTAAATTCATCACAATACGAGACACCGCTGCTACTCAGTTGGAGGAAGTCGGGCACACTTTTGGCCCGACTCTGTATTTGATCTATCATGGGGACAACTCAGCATGTTTTAACTGATGGAAAAGCAAGTCAGTGTGGCATGGTTTGACTCAGCGTGGCCAAAGATGCCAATGGAAAAGCATCTGAGACAAGAAGCAGCAACATCCAGCAGATAAGATGACACATTGTTTTCCGCACAGTGCTGTGAAACATGATAGTGAGGTTAAAGTGACCAAAAAAAAAAGTGGCCTAAAGTAAGACATAACTTTTTTCCTTCATTCCTTTCATTGAGGCGTGGCTGCCCTCTCTCTGCCCCGACTGCTAATTCTGAGGTTCACACAAAACCCAAACTTGAGAAGAATCTGGCTATCCAGAAAAACTTTTAGCTTCTTAGGTCTGGCTCTATAAAAATCTCTTCGAAGCAGTCTGCCGTACCTCCATATTCTTAATGCTGTTAGATCGTCATCTCTCCCTCTGCTTTAGTTCACCTCCTTCTATCTCTCTCTCAACTTTTCATTGCTAAAGACATTTCACCTCCAGTGTCCTCTAAGGATGTAAACCACTACTCTGGAGTCACACCCCTTTGTAAAAGGTTTTACACCCTTTTTTTAAAGATGTTATTCTGTTTATCTGCTTTCCTGACTGCCTTTTACTCTGCCCTGCCAAATCTGCTATGCCTTTAGATCTCTGTCCCTATCCCCTCCCTGCTTTGCCGTTTCTGTTTTCCCTTATATATTCACAATCTCTCTTATCTCTTTTTCTCTCTTGCTCTCTGAACGATTTTACTCTGGAGGAGACAAAGTAAGACATGACCTCCCTGAATAAAGCTTGTAGACCTTTGGTGTTTGGCTCATGAGTGTACCTGTTTGCCTCCGTTCGTCTGAATCTGCCTTTATCATCAAGTTTCCCACGTCTCTCTTGGCACAGCTTTTATGTATTTTTCACCTCCTCTTTCACCTCCCACCAGCTTCCCCCCCTGCGGCGTCTCTGGGCTTCGCTACCGTTAAAAAAAGATATCCATCTATGCATCTATGTATCCATCTCTCATCACTCCTTGTTCTCTTTCCCCTGTCTCTATAAACGGTTTCATGCTTGTCAATTTCTTCATGCTCTCCTCTCTCGTGTTTTGCCTCCTTCTCTCTCCATTTTGTCTCTTGCAGTTCAGATATGATTCAACTTTGACAACTCTTCACTTCTAAGCAAGGTTTAAACAAACATCCTTGTAGAAGGCCGATGGGTTTGAAGGGGTTTGGCTCATTAACCCTCCTTTCTTTGTCCTTTATTGCTTATTGCTAAGCTGTGTGGCATAATAAGTCAGTATTGTTTCTGGGCAAAAAAATCAAATTCGAGAACAAAGTATGTTTTCTATGTCTTTAAACATAAACAATTGATGCATAGTCTAGCCAGTCTGCAATGCAAGGAATCACATGCCCGGGGCCCCGCCCCCTCCTGGCACATAATGCACCAAACTTTAATCCCTTTCCCTGCTGATGGTGGGCCCACAGGGCAACAGCTCCATATTATTATTTATATTTAAAGTATAAAACCGGTGGATTCCCCCCCTTCATGCTGGGCAAGAGTTACTGCCTAAGGCGAGGGAGTTCAAGTATGTTGGGGTCTTGGTCAATAGTGAGGGTAGAATAGAGCATGAGATGGATCGGCGATTTGGTGTGGCTTCTGCAGTGATGCAGGCTCTGCGCCAGACCATCATGGTAAAGAGGGAGCTGTGCCGGAGGGCGAAGCTTTCGATTTACTGCTCCATCTACATCCCAACCTTCACCTATGGCCATGGGTTCTGGGTAGTGACTGAAAGACTGAGATCATGGATACAAGCGCCTTAAATGAGTTTCCTCCGTGGGGTGGCTGGGCTCAGCCTTAGAGACTGGGTAAGGAGCTCAGACATCCAGAGGGAGCACAGAGGAGAGCCGCTGCTTTGTACATTTTATCAAGTAGTAAGTGACTCTTGCTTTTCAAGTAAGGGTAAGTGATCAATACATAAAGTCACTTTTATACTTGTCATATTCAGTATCTCTTCATTCAGTGGAAGTCTAGGCATTTGAAAAAGAAAAAAATCTCAGAAGTATCCTCCCCCAAGCATCCTCCTGTTCTCTGCTTGATGTTTTTTTTTTTTTTTTTCATATGAAGCCCCCCAAGAGATCAAATGCAAGCTGGGATTTTACCTACAATGAGTCTTTCCAAAGTGAAACCTTGACATTTCCAATTTCACAGACTTTCTGTCATCAGTGTCTTTACACTTTAAAGGTCTGCGCGTGATCCATTTAAGATAAAAATCAGATTTCACATTCACCTCTTCTTTAACAACAGCACATTAGACACGTTTGTCCCATGCAAGAGTCATTTCTGTATCCGGTGCCATTTCCTTCTTTCTCCCTTTTTCTCTTCCTTTTGTTATTACCCTTTTCTCTGCTCATTAAATGTCTCAGTTGTATCTGCCCTGTCAAGTACTTTTCTTTTACGCCTCTACAAAGGGCCAGATGCAACAAGGTGAGGTGACACATTTGCTGTAACATCGGCAGGCACAATACAGTATGCACCCTTCTTCTTTGTATGATTCCATAAGATCAGTGGTTGATATTTTAACTCTTTTCACTGTGTGATGGGGAGTTGAAAAAGGCAAAATGAGGAGTTTTCTCATCTATTTTCATCTGGCCCATTACTTACTAATGAGCAAATTGTTAGGGGGAGTTTAAAGATAAGAGGGAGGTATCATTTCAAGGTATGAATTTTTGTTTTAAAACTATTAACATGCTTCATTAGGCAGCACTATACAAGGTGACAGAGACATGTTTAATAACCATGGAAAAAGGTTACGGCTGGAGGAACTCAAACCCACACTTTCAGCACATGGCACAGACCCAAGACACTGCATCATATATTGACTGCATTATGACAAACTGGGCCTGGAATAATGGCTCAAGGTGGCCACCAGTTTAAGATATTGATTTCGTATTCAATTATTAAAATCCTGCTAAGATATTGTTACTACAGACCCCATAAACAAATATACAGTAAGCATGCAGGTAGTGCAGTTAGTGCACTGCACACCACTTGTATCTGGTAGGTGCTAGATAGCTAGGGGTGCCACTTATTAGGTGATTGCCACTTTCCAGTCAACATTTGTATGTAGCGCCCATGTGGTTAGTAAATGGGCTAAAGAAATAGGCCCAGGTCCCATATTGACCCATGACAATTGCCCACATGGGTGGGTTTATCCAAGTGGGCTCCACATGGGTTATGTTGCAGCTACCGGGGTAGCAACTGTGTATAGGCCCAAAATGAGTTGAAAATTATCTGGAGCTCACTTGCATAAACCCACCCTTGTGGGCAATTGGCATAGGGTCAATATGATACCTGTGGACAATCCCATATAGGGCCCATTTTTCAGCCTATTAAATATCCCATAGGGCCCCACATACAAATTTTGGCTGGGTAGTGATGTCTTCCTGAACTAACAGTGTTGCTGTGGAAACACTGTGCTCACTCTGGTCTCCCACCAGGTCGCCCTGGTGAGTAAGTGGCTCATGTTTGAGTTGTAAAATCCCCTTTAGCATTGTTGGCTGTATTACCACTGTTAGCAGTGTAAGCACAGCTAGTGGTGCTAACATAGTAAACAATGCTGAAAGGATTTCCCAGCTAAAAATGAAGCGGCTTATTCAACGGGTCAACCTGGGGGAGATTGAAGGGTGAGCGCTTTTTTTCTGCAGCAATGTGTGCTGAATGAGTGGTGCTGCCTGGCAACCTAACTTCAGCTCCCACCTGACCTGGGTGGTATGCAGTTCAGAGTGGCAATGGAACCAGTGGAGACCAGAGGTTGGGCAGTGAGCACTATGTTGCAAACGGCTGTCCAGCTGTTTGCCAGCAAAGTTTACAAAAAGTAAATTTAAAGGGAAGAAGTCCATCACAAAATATTGAAACATATTATAACATATTGTAACATGCTAAGATTATGTTTGACAGATATTACAGTGAGTGTTTAACACTATAAACATATCTAATACACTGGTAAGGTGGGTGTCTGTTGTTACAGGGGTAGTGCAAAGAGATAGTTCCCGACACTATGGACTTCAGCGTTCATCATAGTTATAGCCTGTGGAAAGAAATGTGTTTTTTGTCTGGTTGTTTTAGCATACATCATTCTGTAGCGCCTACCAGAGGGGAGAAGTTAGAACAGGTTTTGTCCAGGGTATGCAGGGTCTGCAGTGAATCTAGAGGTCCTGGATGGAGGGCAGGTTGGCACCAATGACGGTGTCTATGTTGGGTGTCCACTGTAGTTCATGGGAGATGGTAGATCCCAGAAACTTGAAGGATTCCACAGCAGACACAGTGCGATGATGGGGAACAGTGGTGGTGGTGGTGTCGTTTAGTTCAATGCTATCAGCACAATTTTGAGAGCGTTCATGTCCAGATGGTTCTGACCACACTAGAGAGCCAGCTGTTCAGCCTCCCATCTGTTTGCAGACTTGTCGCTGTCCTACACGGGGCCAATGACCGATGTGCTGTTGCAATCATCAGGAGTGTAACAGAAGAGGTGCAGTCATTGGCGTAAAGGGAAAAAAGCAGTGGGGAGAGCACACATCCTTGAGGGGTGCCAGTGCTGATGGTGTGGGTGCTGAATTTTCCTCAGCCTCACTTGCTGCATCTGGTCTGTCTGGTAGTTTGTGACCCACTGACAGGTGGGAACTTGGCACTGTGAGCTGGCTGAGTACAGAACAGAGGAATGCCCAGCTGAAGTCTACAACCAGGATTCTTGTGTATGTCCCTAGGGAGTCGAGGTGTTGCAGGACGTCATGCAGTCCCATGTTGACTGCATCATCCACTGACCTGTTTTCTCTGTATGCAAACTGCAGGAGCATCAGCAGGGGGCTTCTGGTGTCCTTCAGGTGGGTCAACATCAGCCTTTCAAAGTATTTCATGACCATAGAGAGCGACAGGCCTGAAGTCATTTAATCCTGTGATTGAGGGTTTCTCAGGGACCGGGATGATTGTGGAACGTTTGAAGCAGGAGGGAACTTCACAAAGCTCCAGTGATCTGTTGAAGATCTGTGTGAAGACAGAGGCCAGCTGGTCAGCACAGATTTTCAGACAAGAGAGTGATTCGCCATCCAGGCCAGGTGCCTTTCTTGTCTTCTGTCTGTGAAACAGCTGACACACATCATCTTCACAGATCCTGAGCGCAGGCAGGGGGCCGGCGGGGAGGGGTGAGGGGGTGGCAGCAGGGGGTGCCGTTGGTTGTGTGAAGTATGAGTCAGAGCTGGTGAGGGGTGTGAATGATGGCTTATCAAACCTGCAGCGTAACTCATTCAGGTCGGCGGCCAGTTGATGGGTCTCCACAGCGTGAGGGGATGATCTCCTGTAGCTGGTGATGTCCTGTGGCGTCCTCCACGCCAACGCAGGGACGTTGGCTGAAAACCTGTTTTTCAGCTTTTCAGAGTAGCTCCTCTTTGCTTCTTTCTCTGTATCCCATGTGTATGCATTTAACCGACGTGTTCAAAATTACCAATCTAGACACACAGAACTGTTCCTGTGGAGACAACACTTCTCAGAGTTATATGCGGAACTTCAACTTAGGGTCAAAAGTTCACTTCTGATAACATTTTAGGCCTTTTATCATTGTCACTCACTTTCACTTGTATCAAACTGAGCGTATTTCTCCGAAATATCAGCAGTTTTATTGTTCTCTCCTTATAAGAGAAAAGCAACCTAACAAGCATCACACTTTTAAAACTGCTCTTTCGTTTGGCTATAACCTTTTACAATTGTGCCTCAGGCTCCTCTTGTCATTGGCTAAAAGCAAAACAAAACAAATCATCTTAATGTCAACAGTGCTATTACCACTAAGTGGTACTTCCCACATTAGCTGAACGAGGCCAGCACTGTTGTGGTTCTGACTGGATTATAGGCAAGGTCACTCAGTAGGTAACAGTAACTTGTCACTCACAGTTTTAATATATACCAGGTTTTACAGCGTGAACACAAGACACCTGAGGACACAGTGAAAGAAGTAAAGAGAAAACAGAGTGAGAGGAAGAAAAGAAAGAAAGATGGAGGGAGAGGGTGAGAGATAAACTATGAGAGGAGGTAGAGAGAGATAATAGAGAGAAAACATGTGTTCTCAGTGTCCGGAGCGCACCAGTAGAGCTGAAAATAGGGATTGGGACAGTTGCACCGTAGCTTCATTTGAGAGGACACACTCGACTGTCTGTTCTCTAAAGAACTCTTCTTGTACCGAGGCGAGGCCTTTTGGGAACATTGCTATCATCTTAAAAGGCCATCTCTGTCTCTCCCTCTCTCTCTACCCTGCTTTCTTGCTCACTCTCTTTTGCGCTCTTTCTTTTTCCCTTCTCTCCTTGAGCAGGGGGTGAGGCCATTAGGGAACAATGGTGATATCTTTAAAGGGCCTTCTGTGGCTGAGAGAACAGCACTGCCAAAACCCAGAGGATCCATGTGCTGAATCAGTGGTCACAGAGCACAGAGGGGATAGAGGGATTTAAGTGGGCTACGAACATGTGTGTTTTTGCGTGCATGCCCATGTGTGTGTATAGGGTCTATTGTGTAGATATTTTGTGTGAACTATACTTCATTTGGGGACACATTTTGGATTTAAACCAGTTGATTGAAGGTTGTCTAGCTAGGGGAAAATGGTGTTCCTACTTTAAGCCGTGATGGGGTTACATTAAGGTCAGAGTAAAAGCCTCTTCCCAACAGGCATGAAAACATTTGTTGGTAATTTGCACAGAACTCTGAAGTTGAATTCATGGTGTGTAATGGAGGCTTTTACAGTAGTGCAGACAAAAAATAACCAAGAACCACATCAGTTGATTCAGATTTGAGTCTATGGGAAAAGGCCTAAATCGACAAAATCCTGCAGATAGCTTTTACCAACTGTCAAGCACACATAAGTTGTATATACAAGTAAATATGTGCTCACAGTCTGTATGATTAAGAAGAGATTCTGTTGGATCCAGACTCAACAGCCAGCCTTGTCCTGTCACAAAGAACTCACTATAGCCCCGTTTTGACCAAACACTTTAAGTATGGTACCTTTGGAACCAAAAGTAACCCTTCAGACATGGTACCTTGACCCTAGGTCCATTAAGTGTTTCCACTGCAAACAGTACTCTCACGTGGGCGGGGTGGTGGGCACTCTGCTCCATCCAGCACTCACTGTATTAACTCATTACTGGTGACACGCCGAGCAGCGAGAGTCTCTCCCTGAGATATTTAAAAAAATAGCACATCTGTGCATTTAGTCCTTCTAAGGAAAGCTCAGGGATTGCCAAAGCCCACAGAAACGACGCTCCGCAACACTTTTTCCTCTCTCAGAGTGAGTATCATGCTTCACATTGTCAATCCATGCACTGAGCAGCATTACAAGTTAAAATTCCACCTTAAAAGTTGCCAGCAGTCGGCCTCGTGGATTCAGTTTTTTTCCTCAGTCTACAGCTGCTGCAAGAGGCAGCAAAACATCATTTTAATGTGTAGTTGCAGTTCACTGATAAAACTCTCCACAGTATGAACAGTGGTTACATGAGCCTCGAAAGCAGTCACAACTCAGCCCTGAGCAGAGTGACCGTCCGCTATTGGACTTTTAACGGACTGCAGTCTTCACAGCTCCACCTTTTAGTACCAGATCTGTGTGCTAGGTACCCCAACAGAGGGGGGACCATAAATGGGGACGGTACGGAACGGTTCTATTGGTACCATCCACAACTTCTTACAGTGGAAACAGAAAAAAAGCTGAAATAAATTTGAATGAAATCATTCAGAATTAAAGTTTTTCCAGGTAGTTCACATGGGAAATATTCATTTTGAATGAGGGTTTAAATGGGAGATCAGTTTAATCGCCTTTTAATCACCTATATTCGGGTCCTAGCAAGGTTTGGGGCAGGGAAGGTTCCTGATTGGATAAGGGGCGGGGCAGATGTTACATGTTTACGTTTACCGGAAGAAAACACTGTAGTCCTCGTTCCGGGTAACAAGATGCTTGACAACGCCATTCTTAGTGCCTTTTTCGGGCTTGTTTTATGTTCTTGAAGCAGCAGTACGACAACAACCTTGTTCTGCTAATGCTTCGTCTGATGAGGAGGAGAAGGGAGGTAGAAGGTCGAAAGAAGGGAGATATGGCGAATGGAAACCGGTGAGCGCAATGAGTCTGACTGCTCTATCTCAGCCCGTTGCTATGCGCACTAATTACGTCATCGCGGCAGAAGGGCAAGGAAACGAGCATGTGCAGAAAAACCGGAATGAACTTAAAGAGCAATGAGTGTATACAATTTCATTCGGAATTAGAAACACAATGTTCCAGCCCCTTACATCGGATTGAATGTTCAATCGCATTGGTTGTTTTCATTCCGAATTAGGTGTTTACAAGATCACTTTTAATAGGAATGAACTTTCATGCAAAATGAAAAGGGAATTAAACTGTCCACGTAAACGTAGTCACTGTTGCCCATCAAGGGCTTAGGGCTTCATTCATCATGGGTCAGTTTGACAATTGGTATTATTGCAGAGTACTTTATATGTCAAGGTAATGTTAATAGATGGTATGCCAACACTGAAGCATAAACAGAAAGCAAGACTATAGTCTTTAGCTCAATTCATGTGTTACTGGACCTGTAATCTACCAATTAATTTACTGAGATGAGAATTTAGGTAACTCTTTCCAAGTTTTGCTCAGGGTTGATTTAATCATGGTGTTTACTACACTGACTACATTTACATGCATGCTAATATTCCACTATTGTTACATATATGTCAATACTCTGAATTCGAGACGGACACAAAACATTCGGAACATGCATCATATTTGGGGATTTTACCACAGCTCTGTGCATTGTCATTGGTTGTGTTGTACATAAAGGGACTAGCCAACAGTTTGCAAGGCTGGGGCAGAGATACATGCCCAAAAGAAAAGCTGACATTTCTGGTCGGACAAAGAAACACACCTACTTTAAAACATTATGAAAGACTTGGATATCAACAGGTTTTTGGATATGCACATATATTGCGACGCAGACCTTTTCATATAGGTGGTTGGAGGAATAAAAGAGGGAATCTGTATTTGCACGGCTGCTGGAAAACTAATCCTGTTTTGATGCACAGAAGCAAAATGGCACAAGCTGCTCCAGCCGTTCCACTTTTCCACGGTTTGACTTGATAAACGACATATTAGGGCACATTAATCAGAGTACGCAGGGCTGCATGTAAACAGGAATATCAGTGAAATTGTCATTTTGTGCATGTAAACAAAGTCACTGACTTCTGAGGTGTGGGAATAGCACTTCCAGAAGAGCCACGTTAGCTACCATTCAATATTAATCTAATATAAACTGCTTGGTAGAGCTCACGAGAACATACTTTCATAGCACATATTCAATCGACCAATAAAAAGCTTTAATGTCTTGGAAGATTGAGTTTGAGCCTGCAGAATGCATCGCGAAACAATCCCACTGGAGAGGTTCCATTGGAGATCAATGCATACAACACATTAATTGTGTTAATTGACTACAATGAGTGAGATGGAGCCCCATTATGGCTATAAGGATTAAATCAACACCGAATCACCCACGGCAGAAAACTATTACACGTCTCTCTATGAGCTGAAACTTTAAGGTGTGTTTGACTTTTGTCCACCCACCAGTGACTGATGTCATAGCCGGTGTTTTCCATTAGCTAGGGAAATATGTGCTCTGACATCACTCATTGGGGTGTGATCCAAAACGGAACATGCTTTTAAGGTTCAGCCCTTTAGGAGCAGTGTACCAGGGGTGTACTCCACTCTATGACTCAGAGTAAATTACCTTTAAACATAAAAGTACCAGAACAAAGGTGGGCGCAAGAGAGGGACCTTATAGTATAGAAACAGCCAGGCAGTCTGCAGTTAGGAAGCGCAAACCAGACCTATGCAGGCTGTTGAAAGTATGACGGCATAAACTGACAGGTCATGCACTTAATGTGAGTTTGATTGTTGTTGTTTGTAACCCTACTCCAAAAGAGAGCGACAGCTGTGCAACAATATATGACAATATAAACTATTTGTAGCCAAGCAATCATTAGGGCTCACAAAGGGCACCGTAACAGACCACATGCACAAACCCAATGACACATATAGAATACACCTCATAGAAAAAAGCAGCATTATATTTCTGTAGCAGAGAGCCAAAGGACTGTAAAAACAGAGTGGCACTTTATAAAAGGGACATAGGATGTTTCTAGTCTAATGTAAGAGTTAATGGACTGGAAAGAAAGAGGGTGAATAGACAGAGAGAGACAGAAAAGCAGGGTAAAATAGACAGTATGCACACGCACAGGCAGACTGATGTGTCACCATCTTAAAGATGAATACAGATACATATGCATGTCTTTGTCTGTTTCTGTGCATATACAAACACATGTCCATGTCTGCCTGCATCTGTGTAAGTTTGGCAAAAGACAGAGAGAGATAGACATGTTTCTGACTTAACCATACATCCATTAGCTCGCTAATGGCCTACCATGCTGAGAAACCACTGATACAGTTAGATACATTTGAAATGCGTGCAAAAGCAGTTTCACAGACCTACTACTGCCCTACAAAGGCAAAAAGGACTAACTTCATATTTGATCAAAACTGAGTTACAACCACGGTGTCTACAGGCATCAAATATTAAACGTACTGCCTTTAAGGGCCTTTTGATCATTTTTGACCAAATTTAAGATGATTTCTGGACAAATAATGTTTTGGTCATGCAAGCACTGCAGGTAAGTAGAAAGGTTAGTAGATACAGTCTCATGTAGAGGTGAACTTTATGTCAGAATATGGTTATTGCAGTGAGTTAGGTTAATTTAGATTTTGTCAAAAGGGAAGTAAAAGTATAAAGTACAAGGACAACATTGGGTTCAGTAGTAGGTTTAAAGATTTGTAACATTGGATTTGTATACCTACATCCAGAAAAGCTTCGGTCATTTAAAGAAAAATAAATCTTACTATATAATGACGAAAACTCTGTCTGTGTGTGTGTCTGTTCCATGTTTTTCTCCTCACTGACTTGGTCAATCCATGTGAAATTTGGCACAGTGGTAGAGGGTCATGGGAGGATGCGAATGGAGCAATATTACATCAATTGGCCAAAGGGGGGCACTATAGCAACTGATTGAAATTGCAAACTTTGAATGGACATATCTCATGCCCCGTATGTCGTAGAGACATGAAACTTTGCACATGAATGCCTCTCCTCATGAGGAACCTTGCCTCAAGAACCCATATACAGATTTTCCGCCATTTTGAATTTTTTGGAAAACACTTAAAATCGATCTCTTCCTAGGAAGTTTGACCGATCTGCATGAAACTCGGTGAACATAATCTAGGGACCAATATCTAAAGTTCCCTCTTGGCAAAACTTGGAAAACTTACTAAAACTGAGCTTCTATAAGGCAATGAATATTGTGGGGGGCGTGGCTCATCACATTAAAGTGTATAACATCTCAAGGGTTTCACTGATCACCACGCAACTTTGTAGACATATGACCACACATAATCTGAGGGGACCCCTCCATTATTGACCCCATCAAACAAAATGGGGGCGCTAGAGAGCTAATTTCTTATCAGGCCTAAACACCATATTGATTTTTACTAAACTTGGTAGATATGTAGAACAGGACGCCTCAAGGTGACTGGAGAAATTTAATTAATTGGCAACTGGGTGGCGCTATAACAACAGAAAAATGCTTAAAAATGGCTAAAATGCGAGTGATCGCTGTGGCTCCCCCTGTGGACCAATGTTGTTGTTTTTTCTCTAATTTTTGGTTTGACTAAGTCATGGTATGGTATGCTGCACATAATCACGAACCTGTCAGTGTGTCACTCTGTCAGTCAGTCATTCTGTCTGTCCCACATTTTTTTCTACTCACTAACATGGTCAATTTATGTGAAACTGCACATAGGTGTTGAGGATTGGCATAGGTAGAAGGTGACAAAGCTACCAATGGGTATGGACTAGTTTAGGGTGATTTTTGGAAGTATTTACAAATCAGAAGACTACAGGACTACAAAATCTTCAGTGGGTTACCAAAAGATATTTGTAAAAATCTGAGGATCATTTGGCAGAAGGACCTAGAGTGTGAATTAAGCAATTAGGAATGTCTGAAAAATATTATCAAATACTGGGAAATATATAAAGGAGGCAAGGGGGGAATTTACTCAGTATGAATTAATTCAGAGGTTTTACTTTACTTCTTCTAAGCTGTACAGGATGGGTCTACTGGCTAATCATTTCTACATGCGATCTGGGAATGTCAACTGGTTAATCCATTTTGGGGAATAGTTGTGGCTCACATACAGTAGAGAAGTGGTTAGGCATGACGTTACCTAAATCACCAAGGCTAAACCTTATAGGGGACCAAACAGAATTGCCAAATATATTAAAATATGACCTTGTCGTGATAAATGTAGGGGTCGTCACAGCTGCTCGAGTAATCCTCAAATCCTGAAAGAGTACATGACCTTCAGCTTTTGAAAAATGGAATGAATTTATGTTAGAAATTGTGTTAAATAAACACGCTAGCTAGGGTCAGCAATGAAATTGAAAGCTTAAAGAGGTCATGGGCAGGCTTTTTATGTTTGCTGAGCTGTAACAACATGCTGTTTAGTTGTACAGCTGTAGCCTGAGTGTCAGACTAAAGCTTGCAGAACCTTCAGTCTGACATCGCCTCCATTGAAGGCGATTTACAAGGGGGAGGGAATTTGATTTTTTCCCTAACCAATCAGTAGAGATCAACGACTCACCCGGAATCTGACGTCATTAGTATCCATGCCTAAGCGAGCATTGCCCGTTTAAAATCTCTCTGTCGTTGTTCACGTCCAGCTGTAGTGGCGAAATTCTTCGATAGCATCGTTAATGTGGTCTGTAGGATCTGCAGCGGTCGCCATTGTTGCTATCCTCACCAGTTACCCTCCGGCGTACAGCTTGACATCAGCGTGGCGCTGATTTGCTAATCGCTAGACCCCCGGCGTTCATTGGTCCGTCCATCGTTTGGACGAGATAAATCGCAAATTCAATGAAGTATTCCAGACCAGTGAGACAAGCCTACTCAGTTGAGTGGGCGGGGTCTATGGTCTGGAACCAGGCTAGTACAGCTGTGGTTGCTAAATTACTATTATGGGTATAAGAATGTGTAGCCTTCAGGTACTTGTGGATATGTTGAGTTCCAATAACAGTACTGTCTGTTTGTTTGATTTGACTGAATATATAAGTAAAAAAAACTAAAATTGAAGGATGGATAAATACAATTAGATAAATTGTTTCAAGTTTAAGATACTGCAACGACTTTTAAAGCCTAATATTTATGCATTCAACTTCAGGACATGTTTAGACTTTTTAAGTATCTGCAGACAGCTACAGTATGAGCTGGATCTGACCTCCCGGCATCTGTTTTATTACAGACCTTTTCAAACTTGACAACATAAGCATTATCAATAGGTGGCTTTGTGTTTCCTGTTGAAATGTTTTGCAGTGTATGTGAATGACATCAGCTGACAGGAAGAAAAGATGGACCCAAGCTGTTGCCTTGCAATTCATTTCCAATGACAGTCCACATATAAAAATGAATATCATGCCATAGAATGGGCCTGTTCAATTGGACCTCCGAGTGGCCCGGCTAGGGAATGGTACTCAATCTGCCCTGTCCATAGTGTGTTCCTTACTGCCGTTAAGGTTTACAGTCATGGTTTACACAAGTACATCACGCTAGCAGGATCCATAGCATATTGTTAAAAACAAATTAAAATGAAAGCTGTCTGTATGCAGACTTAGTTTGTCACGTATCTTAAAATGTACCTGGGATGGCCCACCTGCAGACAGTGAGTGACCTCAGTAGAGGGGGGACAGTATGTTGGATGAATGATTGATACTGACGTCTGTTCTTCATGCTTATAATAACATTACTAAGTATTGTGATGTCAGGAGGAATATTTATTTTATTAACATGGTAAGTTTGTTTCCAGTGAGATATCATTGAGTTTATATAGTGACTTTGTTGTTGTAAACATGACTGTTGCGACCATAGACTTTATAAAACTATGTCCCTGGTATTTTCCTAAAAACTTGACCCTAAAGGAAAACGTCAGGAAGTGAGGTGTGCTTCTGGTGTGTGGGTGTGTGTGTGAAAGAGAGTGTGATAGAGAGCGTTATTAGTTACTGTTAATGCAGCTTGCGATGCTTCTGTGCGTTGATAGCTCTTTTCAAATGTGACACAATAAACATTACTACGTTTACGATGATAATTTGCACCTGTTCAGAAATTTTACCAAAAGCTAAAAAGAAGTTTACAGGTTGCCTGCTGAAAATTTCTGGCCCATCGACATCTTCTGGTTTTAAAATCCGGCCCATTTGAATTTGTAATTGAACAGCCCTGCCATAGAAAATTGTAATTGCTGCTCATTTTCGGCTTTTTAAATTTTCAGTTACAACAAAACTGACCTCAAAACAAGCCAAAACACAGTGTCTGCAGTTTGGCTGCATAGTTACCGCATTCTGGCTATATATTGGTGCCCAGGCTGCGGTTAAAGTACGGCACCCAGTAAGCTTTTTTTTTTTTTTTTTTAAGATTATTTCTGTGGGCTTTTTGCCTTTAATGACAGGACAGAGTGTGAAATGGGGAGACAGAGGGAGAGTGGGGACTGACATGCAGCATAGGGCTGCGAGCCGGATTCGGCCCGAGGCCGCTGCAGCGAGGCAATAGGACTCTCCTCCGTACTGCATTCTCTGATACATACGTACATACACTCACAACTATAGATAGATAGATAGACAGATAGACAGATAGACAGATAGATAGATAGATAGATAGATAGATAGATAGATAGCAGGTATTAATGATTGCCTTGTTGACTATTTCCAGAATTATATCTCCTTACCAAAATCAGAATCATAGAAGAGGATGAACTTCTGCCAGCTGTACTCAGACACCACTTGCATGATGACCTCATTGAGATAGACGGGTGGGCGGACCATTAGGGTGTAGTCATCTGTTCCAGTGATGCGACTGGTTGGTGGGCAGGCGGAGCGAGGTGTTCCCGCCGGGGAGCGCTGGATAAAGAGGTGGGGGATGTGCATGGCATCGGCCAGAGTCTGAAGGCTGCCCGCAGACATGCAGCCGATTGAACTAACCAGAGCCAGGATACCACGGTTCATCAGCTCACAGGCTGGATGAAGGGGAAAGGGAGGCAGCAGAGGAAGAAAGAGAAGAGAAAAGGGGGAAAAGACAAAGGAGGAACATGTTATTTTTCAAAGCACACAAAGGAACTCGACCTTTCGTGAGGAATCACAGGTGGTAAATATATCTGTTAGAAATGTGGCCAACACGAAGTCACAGTTTTGATCATAGTAATTATTGGTGGTACGAGTGCGCCAAGGCAAATAATTCTTATTCTACAGGTCACCACACTGCAGCACCGACTAAATAGACAGGGACATTTTTAGCGAGCTGTTTCTACTTGTTTCCACATGCTTTGCATAGTTATTTTGAAAACCAAAGATGTCACAGTCAAATACAACCTGCTCTGTGGTAACTAGAAACAGACAGACATGAAAGCAGAGAGGAGGGAAACTGGAAAAAGAGGCACAGGTAAAGGTATATGGCAGCAGAGTAGGGACAATATTGCAGGCTACAAGTAAAAACCCACTATAACACAAAAAGAGATTTATTTATTTTTTTCACAGTGGATTCAGTGGATACAGACGAGCCACTCTGTGAGTCACTCTGTGAATGGATGGAGACATGGACAGGATAAAAGTACATATAAAGAAGAGGGGTTGATGTGTCGCCTTACAATAAAACTCAAGTGTCCGACAGTACATGTATTATGCTGCTTTTACTGACAAACACATGAGGCTTATGATGACCGCAGCCCCAGAGCATGCTTTTTTTTGCCATCTAATATTACAGACTCAGAATCAGAGCACAATGACTGATGCTGTAGCTTGTTTCCATGCACCCTTGCAATATTCCATACTGACATCAGTAACCATCTGCTGACAGCAAGCACTATTCCAGCTATTGAATCAAAGTTACGCCAAGCCTTTAGCCTGCAGTTGAGCAGAGTCGTGTCAATGTCTGAATTATTGATTGACCTTTAGGCTACTTCATGAACAATACTGCATTATAAAGCAGTGCATTGTTGAACATTATTAAAGTGTGCGTTTATAAAAAAGTGTATTCGTACTTGTATTGTAAACTATGCTGTAAAATATGCCCTGTCCACAATCCCCCAGTTGTTTGTGCTCTACTGTCCAAACGCTCCTCAGCTCTGAGACACTATCTGTGCCTAATTCACCTCCTTTTCCTCCCTTCTACTTTTCATCCTTCCTGGACCTCTAGTGCTGTCAAAAACACCTCTACCTCCTACCCTCTCAACCCACTCCCCTGTTATCTCCCCTCTTGTCCAAAACAGCCCCTCTGAGTGCTTACCTTTCAGCCCCAATCATTTCAAAGATGCGGTCTTGCAGTGATTTTCATTTTAGTTGCCTTACAGCGCCACTGAATGTTGTACACTGTCCTCAATTTGGAGTCATCTGCCCCCCTCTCCCACCTCCTTTCTAACATCCCTTTCCAACACCTTTTCTATTCCACCCACCAATCTTTTTCACCATCTTTACTCACCAGCCGTTTTCCCCTCCATCTATTGTTATCCCTCGTGGCAACACAAACAGCAACCTATCCTCTTCCTGTCCCTCGCTCCAGCCATCTCTCGATTCATCACCTCTTTATTACTCTATTTTTCGCACACGTCTTTGCCTCCCTCAGTCTGCTCTTCCATTACTTTTACCCACACGGCCACTCACATTTTGCCCTCACGTCCTTGTCCCCTTTCTTCGTCCCTCATCCATCTCATTTCATCCCTCACTCCTGCTCCCTCGCTGCTCTCCGCCGCGTCCTTCACTGTGTGCTAAGCACCAGACTTAGGTGTTTATTTCACTTCTAGCTGACTACAACCGTGTCACAGAGTTGCTGGGTAAAACAAAAAGTGGTGGGGAAAAAAAAAAAAGTTTAAAGACAGTACAGTGAGCACAAACACACAGATGCGCACACACACACACACACACACACACACACACAAATGGTGCAAAGGCAATGTACAATGGCATGAAAGCACAATCTAAACCACACACAGTCAGCCTGTGTAATGCCACACGCACTAATCTGTCGACACTGCAAAAATAAAGCCAAAGAAAGAAAGAGAAAAGGAAGAAAGTTTCCAAGAAAGAAAAGCTTGAGGAGACAGATTCATAGTGCTGAGAAAAGCAGAATATAATATTGTATGTGTGCATGCATGTGTGTGCGAGCGAGCGAGAGAAAGAGACAACAAAAGCTATACAATATGACAATGTCTCCAGTGTCAACTGGTTTGCACGAAAACAACCTAATGAGTTGGATTTCAAAGTGGTTGGTGGGGATGAATTCTCAAATTGGGACGAATCAAAGCACGCGTGTGTTTGCCTGTGCATTAACGACGCACAACTAGGTGTCTGGGTTTAATTGCTTTTGTGGTTTAATCACATAGTTCACGCATTAGTGATTCAATTTGGATACATTACTTTAAAGATGTACAAGTCACCCTAAAACTAAATACATTCCTCTGTTCAAAACACTTTAATTGTCTTGAACAGTCTGTAAACAAAAAAGCTTAGTGCACAATATTAAAGACATTCTGGAGCCGATCCACTCAAACAGCCACAGTTTATAAGGTAAATTGGTTACAGTTGTCACTCAAGTCTTAAGCGGCTCGGTGACATAAATCTAATTTGCAGGCAAACGCTATAAATATATGAACACAAAACCCATTCTGTAATTAATTGGCAATACATTGTTAGGAATGATTTTCCTTTTTAGCAATAGCTAAAGGGTCATTTCAGGCAACCATTTCCTCGCGCATTGATGTAGATGATTAATGAGTGGAAGCTAAAGCAGTTTCAATCTCACTGCCCATTGTGCAAGTCCACATTTTGAGGAATTAATTAAAGTGTAACAATATATGATTAAACTTCACTAAGTCTCAGCATACTGCTTAGTCATGGTCATTATTCTTCAAAACCAACGAGCCCGGGATTCATCTTCTATCTACTATCATCTTCATGTCTGAGCATGAGTATGCCTGTGGGTGTGTGTGTGTGCGTGTGTGTTTGTGGGAAGGTACACCTGTGGATTTATTTATGGTTACATTAAGTGTAAATGAATTCCGTGCCTGTGGTTGTGAGTTTGCATTTCTCTGAATATTTGATCTGAATAAGCCTGTCATGTATCATAAGCTACATTATTCAGATTCCACATCCCTATTATAATAGTCATGCTAACTAACGCTTTAGCCGCCTCGCTCTAGTCTAGCTATAGCGCATTAGCTTAGCATCATCAAGGCTTTGGCTAATGGAAGGCTTTGCTAATCCCCTACTTATTGGGGCACTTTGGAGAATTAGTGCCCTCATCCCCTCTACATCACACACTCTTAAGTCTGCAGGGGGCTTCTAAGCACCAGGCTCATTAATGCTCTTTGCTAATGACTTAAAGGGCCCGTTGCGTTAACCCAGCCCAGTGTTACATCACTCTGAAGTAGGCAACAGTTAAAGGACGGTCAAAGAGCCGGAGGTGCTGGTGCAGCAAAATATGTCTTCAGTCACTTTGAAGAGTTTGACAGGAGAGAAACACTCTGCTTACTTTATGAAAGGTTTAAAAGTATATTCATGTTTGGAAAACAATTCAATGTGAAGCTGTGCAGACGGATATTATTTCCTTATACCCTGCCAACGCTTTTAAGAACAACCGCTGTGCACAATGACTGCAGATGGAGCACAAAAACAGATTTGGGCTACAGAAGGAGAGGTGTGTAGGAGGTGTGCAAACAAATACAAAATGTCGCCATTTGGAGTTTTTCACCTATCATCCTGAACCATAGCCGCCTACTAAACAACACTCACACACCATCACCGCCATCAGCGCCAGCCCACACACTCACACACTCACACATCTAAACCCCTGCTGTACATGAGCCGTACGCTGACTCACAATAAATCATTCTGGGATCAATCTCGCTAAAGCAGGTAAGACCTGTCAAGCAGTCATGCGGAGGTATTTATTTGAGGGATGTACTTGTCAGTCACAGAAACACATATGTACACATCTAACAGTTCAAGCTGTCTGGTACAGGGATTACTGTGGGACTCATCTATTTTGTTAATTTATCTGCTCCGTGTTTATTTATTATAGTTATCATTATTCATTTGATGCCTCTGATGTCTGCACGGTAATCCATCTCTTCATCTTTGTAGATGACTTCTTTCTTAAAATGAAATGCCTGACTGATTCTGCGAAACCCCAACAACTTCTAAAATTAGACATATCAGTTGCTTCTCATGATTTTTCATATATTCAAAGCATACTGGGCCGCTGCCTCATCCTGCTCTTGTTTACATTTACCGACACTATCAATGCATGTTCTGTATGTCAGTGTGCATTGTACAGGTGTTGTCTGCAACAGAGCATGTTATTGAGCTTTCTCTCCAGCTTGTCGTTCTGTCAGAAGAAATGGACTGCAAGCACTTCACCAGCACCCAGGTGTGACCGATTCTTCTCTCTATCTGTGTCTCTCCGAGCGGCTCTCCTCCAACTGCACACCCACACACACACACACACACACTTCATCACACTGATACCCAGGCCTCCAGTTTTTGTGGCCCAGTGACTGAGGACGGAAAGTGGAGGAAAGAGAGAGGGGTAGGAAGCGAGGAAATCGATACCTGAAGAAAGCCAATAAAAGAGTGTATGCCTGTAGGTGTCCAGCATTTCTTAAGTAAGTCAGACATTATAAGAGACATCAGGCTAAACTGGCAACACCACTAATTTTAAAACACACTCTACTGTACATGATCCTTAGTTTAATATCCCTTTCACCAACACTGAAGGAGTAGCCAAAAAGAGCAAATCATTTTTTCAAAGCAAAAATGACATTAACCATACACACATATTGTACATGTAGACACAGACATGCAGAAAATGTATATCAATACTGTTAGAGACACATAAGCCCTGTTCCCACCAAGCAGTACGGTGCGATTCAGTTCAGTTCAGTACACTTTTTTTTCCCATTTCCACTGTGAAAAGTTGTTGATGGTACCAATGGAACCGTTCTGTACCGTCCCCATTTTTGGTCCCCCTCTGTTGGGGTACCTAGCACACAGATCTGGTGCTAAAAGGTGGAGCTGTGAACACTGCAGTCTGTTGATTGGTCAATAGCGGACGGTCACTATTGCTCATACCATGGAAAGTTTTCCATATATAAGCTAACTGTAATTATAAAGTGACAGGATGTTTTGCTGACTCTTGCAGCAGCTGTAGCCTGAGCAAACATAACTTACATGACTTATTTCACTGGGCTGACTGCCCGCAACTTTTAAGGTGGAATGTTTACTTGTAATGTTAGTGAATGCATGAGTTGACGACATGAATCCATCAGCACAGTTTAAATTTCAATGTAACAACTTTCACCAACACTTTAGTTGTTATTATCTTTCTTGGATGACATACACTTTTAGCAATGAGTGGATCTTCAAGCATCTAAAAATATATATTAATTTTGGCCACATTATGTGGACTGCATATATTCCAATCCAAAAAAGTGTTGTGGAGTGTTTCTGCGGGCTACAGCAACATACATAATTCTCACAGTCGTAATACAGATTTAACTTTTCATAGATTTCATTTATCAAAATGGTATTGGGTAACTCCAGGACTGCAGAAACAAAATGTTGTTCATACCATGAATTAAATACCTGAGAGAAGACATCAATGCAGCAATCCTGTTAATCCAAAATTGCCATAAAGCAGACCTGCTTGTTGATTTGCAACATTGCCCACTATGGTCGACAGCAACCAGAGATATCAAAGGCAAAAGCTGTCTCTGTATGATTGACAAAATTATAATGTCTCATGCTTTTTCACTTGCCTGGGTCCAGACCTCTGAATCAACCCACTCCACCGAGCTGACTGATTCATCTGGCATCATGACATAAAACAGCAGTTTCTCGGTTGTCAATCCATCAATTCGACGAGTGCCAAAGGGGGACTAACGATTAGCCAGTTTGTGCCAAAAGTGGGACTAACGCTGTTGCCAAGCTGTTGTCAATCAATGTGCGAGAGCTAATGAGGAGTGATAACAAATCTGCATTTCTTGTCAATATGGCCCCGCATCATAGTTTGTTTTTACTCTCGAAACCCCAGCAAAACCAGTAACAAACAAAGGAATCAATGGCTATGGCTATGTAATAATGGAGAGCACACTGGACAATGGGAATAGAGTTCTGAACAGGTATCATGAGAGCTCCATGTTCTTGGAAGAGCCATTCAGAGACAGGAGACAGCTTGCAATGGCCTATGCAATGATGGTCTGTCATGACTGCATGACACCACTGATTTGTTGAATCTGTTTCCATTGCACTTTTCCACATTTGCAATGTATCAATACCCCAACGTTTAACCCAAGAGCAGAAACTCTTTTGCAATAAAACAAAATTTCTACTCAGTAGTTTATGTGCAAATTGAAAATGAGGATAAAAAAATGGTGCATGTGAATGCACCTTATAATTATGTTGGATTCAGGCGGAAACGTTGGTGTCTGATTGGTGAAAGATAATTAAATTCAACTCTCCCACGGAAATTGTTTAGAGCAGAGTCAATGCCAAAGTGAAGATGGAAACAGAGTGTAGCAAGTTCTGTCTAATATCAGGCAATGCTTATACTGTGTTGTCATCCAACAGAGAGAAAATGCCCAACGAAGGGCTTTTTTTCATTTGTATCAGCTGCTTTTTTTTCAGGTTATGGCTTAGCTGACAGGAACAGGGACGGCTCAATTTCTTTTCAACATGGGAGAAGTATTCCATTATGTGGAGCAATAAGCTGAATGAAAAGACACCGAGTATCTGCTGACTGTAAGATGAGTACTAATCATAATCAAGTGTTAGGTTTCATCAGAAATTTACTGACACCGAGAGAGAGGAAGTCCTAGCCGGCGCCCACAGCACTGTTATAGCCAAGAGTGTATCTCCATGTCTAAAACTGTGTGTGCGCATGTGTTTGTGTGTGGATGACCTACTTGTGTCTGTGTATTGTTTCATGTATTGTTCCAGATCCGCAGCTCCAAACTGCTGCCATGCATTGTGCCATACGAGGCTAAGCACTGAGTGGCAGAGAGAGATGCTTACTCACACCGCTGGCGGGCTGAAAATATGCTCCGCTCTGTGCACGCCTCTGTGTGTGTCTGTGTGGACCATTGGTTTGCTGATATACACTCCTTGAGGGAATTAGCACTTGAATTAATGTGGTCAGGGAGGTAGGATGAGCAAAAGATAACATGCCCTTTTCGACTTTGTTTCTCTTGAAATGTATCACTGTAGGTTCCCTGACTCCTGGCACTTCCTGTTGCTGAAAATACCAGGCCAGTGATTTCTCGCAAACACAATCTGTTCTTATTCCTGCCCCCAGTATGCCTCCCCACCCTCTACCCTGTTCCCATTAACATTTAATGGACCCCCTTTGGTCCCTTCATCTTGTCACATTTAACATCATCTATTCCAAGCCTGCTCCAGTCTTTGTGCCCGCGAGATGTATACATCCTCTCTTTCATGCAGCCTCTTTTTTTGTCTTCTCTGTAACTCTATCTGCGCCTCCTCTCCTCATTCCCTTCAACTGCCCCTCAATTCAGTCCCCTTTACCACTATATTTATCCAGTTACTGCACTCACCGTTATCACACTCGCCAGATGAATGCCCCCTTCTCCCTTCAATCCACATCTTTTTTTCCCCGTCTGTCTTCCTTGTAAACTCTCAGTCCACCACGTCTTTCTTGCTTTCCTCTCTTCCTTTTTTTCTATACAAAACCCTTCTTTGCCTCCACTCATCTCTCCACCCAGTCCTCCTTTTCTCTGCCATCAGTCAACGGTGTAATTTCACTGTTTTTTTTTTTTTTTAGTTCCAAGTGTTGCACCTCCTCTCCACCTCTAGCTGATCTCTCCTTCCTTCACCTTTTGCCATCAATCCAGACTCAACTAAATCCTTTACTCCATTATCTGAGATTGGTGCATGTACAGTAGACCAATGTGGGCTAGTCCATTTTTCTCCTTCCCTCCACTCATGTATGTATCCATCCATCAGCTCAACTGTTTGTCAAATCCAATTAAAATGTACCATGTACACCTCTACCTCTACAGTGCCTACTTTCATTTCACTCTATTTTATTACTCTGCACTTCCATTTTCCATCATCTGCCAACCCGCAATCTCCTTCCCTTATCTTTTGCTTAAAACCACTTTATCCATCTGAGCAGTAATCTACAGCCATTAACCTCACAGCAGATACAAGAGATCTAAGATGGGAGAAGAGCATCTCCTACTGAAACTCAAATATCAACATACATTTCTGTGATGTACCCTGAAGAAACCCTATTCTGTAGTTTTTTTTATCAAAGTGCTTGTGACAATGTTTCATTTGCAAGTACCTCTTTGCATGCAAATCCTCTTCTCCATTTAATCTATTCTTCTCATCTCTTTTTGCGCTACTCTTTCTCTCCCTCCATACCTAAAGTATCTGTTCCACATTTAAGGCCTTCAGACAGCAAGTCTTAAATCATTTCAGTCCAAAAGGAAGGGAAAAAAGGGTGCAGTATTTATGCCATTTGTCTTTCTCACCAAGTCGAGTGTGAATTTTTAAAGAAAAGATCTGCAGAGGAAAAAAAGAAAAAGTGAAAAGTCTGAAGATCTCCTCCTGTGCTCCATGAAATGGGAGAAAAAGTTTAAAGCCAGTCATTTTTTCTCTGCCGCTGCTGTCTGCCCACCTTCGCTATCATATAGGCCTCTTTTTCTCCTGATGATCATTACATATTGTGCACACCCACCGTCCATATTCTCCAGGTCGTCAGCAGTTCTCTGCCATGTGTTTTCTCCCGGTTTCTCCTTTCATGGCCATTCTAAATTAGCAGCAGCTCATGTTAGCAGCAGCTGTGACGTAAATAAAGTCTTTTTTTGCGAGTTTCATGAGTTTTATCGAACACAAAGAAGGTTGGGAAGCAAAATAAAGTGCATTAGGATCAGGCTCGATGTGAAAAGGCCTTTAATCTCTCTGGCTCTCAGTGCAACAGTTTATCCTCTTTCTCATTTCTTGTTTCCTTGTCTCCTTCGGCTATTCTTCTCTCCATCCACCCTCGATCCATTCAGAGTGACCTGACGCAGTATATATCTTCGTGTCTGAGGTCTATCCGCTGTAAAGTCGAGGAGATGAACGCGCCTCCTGGGAAAATCCACAGCTCTTTTGTTTACAGCCCTGGGGCTTTTACTGCTATTACTTCAACCGGACAGGTCGACATCCTTCTCTTTCTCTCCTCCCACTTCTTAACTTTTGCATTTATATTTTTCCAGCCTTAGTGGGATTTCTGGCTTTATAATAGATTTTAATGTGAAACATTGGTAGCCATTTTTCCAAAAAAGACACACAAAGACACATACACAGCATGATATTGTGCATGAATACACAAATTGACTGTTGCCTACCCCCAGTCTTTCTATCTCTCTCTCTTTTTCATATTCTCTTTGTCAGCTGGGGTAATGACCCATTTGTCAATGCTTTAATCTTATTAAGAAAATGGATTGGTTGTTGTTCACTGCTAATGGCCCGGTGTGTCTCTGTTTTCATTGCCTGTGTACACGGCAGATGTCATATTTTCCCACTTGGTGTCTCAATAGTCAATTGCACACAGGTGTTCGTGCGCATGCTTTTGTGTTTTTCAATGTGCTTTCATGCCTGTGCATCCACGCCATCACCAGAAAGTGAGACACTGACTATCATTAGAAAGAGATACTATGCGGCAGTCAGCTGGTTTAAAAAATAAATAAATTTTTAAAAATGCGATGAGTGAAATGTAACAGGTTCTCAGCTGTTGACACTTCCCACACAGACTGGCTGGCTGATTGTCCTCCATCATGAAATTGGGGAAGTGACTGCGGATAATCACTGCACTATTCATCTCTCCATCACACATCATATCTGATCAGATTTCGACAAAATGTTCGGGGGCGTTGCACCTCAATCACTCCAATCTGTCACTGTAAACACTGCAGTGAGTGAGTGGCCTGATGCGATGGGCTGGGGCATGTGTGTTTACTTCTAACTGACTGACCCAATGAAGGTCTGTATTATTCATGGGAAACAACGTGCTGACTTCTAAGTGGATGGATGTGTGTCTCCACACACAATGTGTACAATTACAGAGAACTGGTGACCTAAATACAACCAATTAGACTCATATATGAGACATTTTATTAAGGAGTGTTTACAGCATTTACCAGTAAAATATATCCCCCGCTGCTACAGTGCATCTGAGACAAACCATGTTGAGTGATGAAACAACTTAATTAGCTGCAGCTGTACACAAAGATTTGGAAAAGAGAGTGAAGACATGGATGGATGGATGAGAAACGGCGAGGAATAAGACGAGCAAAAGAAGAAAAGGGATTTTTTTGGGGGGTCTGTAGAGAGTAAGCTGGGGATATGCATTTCAGAGGGAAAGTAGAAATGAAGACTGGGAAGGGGGACAGAGAGATTTTTTAATCGATGCATTGCAGTAAAGAGCTCTGGAAAATGAAGGAAGGGTAAAAGCCTGTGGAGACAAACGCAGACAAATGCAAATCAGCGGGCAGGACAGGGAGAGGGTGAAGGCAATGAAAGGAGGGAGGGAACGAGAGATGGATGAATTATGGAGAGACTGTGGGGAACTCCATGATTATACATGACTCTATCAGAGTCACTTGGATGAGACAGAAAGTGCCGTACTTGCAGAGGTGGGAACACAGTGAGAGACAATAGAGCGCAGTCGACATGCATGTAATGGAAGGTTAGAGTGATTACCCCAAATTAATTGATTGAATAATTTAAACAGTGAAATGAATTGCATTGAGAAGGAGGGGGAAGAGATCACAGTTCAATTTCCCTTAAAGACAATGAACAACAGTTTTAATTGCTCCACCTACAAGTCTCTCGTGATTACCTTGGACCCGTACATATATAATATTGGCATGTAAAAACATTGTGCATCATTATCCCAACACCTCATATGCATAATTGAACCGATGCACATGTTTGCAAACACGCACACATATGCTTATCAGGTATTCTACCGACGCTATGATATATATATGTTGTTGTTTTTAATTGAAAAGAAGGAACCTGGTGTTCACGAGCAATGAGGTGAATTAGCTGTGATATGATGCACAGACAGAGTTAATGTATGCATCCAGCTGCCCGTGGCTGCTTGTATCAAATTCAAAATCCTGGTGCTGGCACACAAGACTGTGAAGGGATCTGTAGCCCCTTCCCTCCAGGCAACTATCCAGCAATACATGCCAGCCAGTGTCTTGTGTTCTGCCACTACAGACCTCTGTGCTCTCTTTTCCTTGTGCCGGTGCTGGTCAGCGCTCCACATTGTACCAACTATTCTCTCTCCTGGCTCTCTAATGGTGCAGTGACCTTCCAAACTCATTCAAAATAGCAGCCAGACGCCATCTTCCCCCAACAAGGTGAAAAGTGTTTTCAGCGGTATCTTCTAACACCCTTGTCCGAAATAATTGATCAAGTCTTTTCCTCTACTCGTTCTAATTATTCTCTCTGAGGAAACATTCACCTGAGCTCTTCTGTGTCTTTCCCCGGGATTGGCTCTCACATGATTGTTTTATGGTCACATAAAAAACAGGCACAATAACACTGACCTTCCCTGTCCTATAAATTTAAATCTTATTATAATGTTGCATTTACGAAGAGACTGCGAGACTGCATCAGCTAAATGCATAAATGCTAATGTAAATGTGGCCTTTCCACATATCAGCTACATTAACCTCCAACTGGCTTCAGTTCTAATCATTAAATGGTGTTGTTTTTTGAGACGTATCGTTCAGATGGTCAGATACAACGAACACAGGCAGGTCTGTTATTTTCACCTCTAGCAACAGCAAGGGCTTTTTAATGCCTTTAAATAGCAGTGTACAATTTTTGGTTTTCTTTTTCATGCAATGCTTACAAACATGTTGCAAAGAGCACAAATGTTAATAATTAATATGAGCAAATGACCATGTCAGTGTAATCCTAAGAGGGAAATTTCAGGTTTGTGAATGTAATAATCGCCTCAGGGTGGGTAACAGTGGAAGGAAATATACGCAACTATTTGAATCTACACTCAATCAGTCAACATTTTTGCCTTTAACAAGTACGTTCACTTTGGGTTTAAGAGGGAGCACAGAAATGAAAAGTGAAAAAAAGCATCTATCTTTTAAATGCAAATGGCCAAAAACACATTAAAGGAATAGCTCAGATTTTTCTTTTAAGTGGGGTTGTGTGGAGCAGAGTCCTGCATGGGTCCATTTTTGAAAACCCAAACCCGCCCATGGCCATACCTCAGTATGGGTATGGGCTCAGTAGTATTACATCGAAGTCAAAGTCGCCCACACCCGTTAATAAAAGTCCCATGACCCGACCCGCACCAGTAGTTAAACACACACAGGCGACAGTCATTCATATTATGATGGGTCCTCCGTTCTTGAATTACAAAACCAGCATAGTAAAAGTCCCTTTCACTGGCTACAGTTGATGTAGGGATGGCGAAATCATACCGCTCAATCACTGCCAGGTAAGGAAACATTATGACATGCTCCTTCTACCACCATAAAACCTCAAAAGGATCCTCTTTGGATGTCTTGAATGCAATGTAGGCTACCACCTCATCCTCGGGCTGCAAAGTGTCATGGCTGGAATCAACAAATTTGACAACGGGGTCAAAGGTTCGACTTGGGTCAATGACTTTCAAGAAAAAGGTATTGCAGCTTTATAATAGTGATTTAGATG